>JBBDHG010000210.1:182500-690000 GCA_037951165.1 Lophius americanus | reverse complement strand
AAAACGGCTAATAAGACTCAAATAGTTTTGTAAAAACGTGCTTTACAAAAATGTACAGCTAATGTAATTAAAATAGACTTTTTCCATGAATTATGATATTATTAAATGATGAAATGTTGTAAGTCTGATTTTCTGTAAAACCTCAAACAATTTGTAATTTTTATGGTAAATTCAGAGTGTCTAAGAGATAGAATGAATAAACGACATTCATTGTCGTTAGTGGGGAGCAGTTACAACTTAAGAAACATTTTACGATTAAATTAATTGATCAATTGAAGAATATAATCATAAAAATGATATTCAATCCCTGAACTATTAAGATGTCGTATCTATGACGTCAAAGTCAGCTAGTCCAGCAAACTGTTTTCCAAATTCAGCAAATAATCAAATACTGAAATGTTCTTGAAAGATTGGGAAACTATTTTCGTACGAAAAAGATCCAACTTTGACGATGAGGACGAAATCGTGCGGGAAGGGAAGTGGAAGAGCCTCGTTTTCCATCAGCGAAGCTCAGACCAATAAGAACTTCAGTAAAACCCCTTGGATCTGATTCCAGCTGTCCTTGTCCTGGAGGGAGAAAGTAAATCCCACTAATGGGAAAGGATGGGAAGACATTGTCTTCTTAAACAGGAGCTGCTGCTGCTGTTTAAGAAGACATTGTCTTCTTAAACAGGAGATGCTGCTGCCGCTTCCCTTTACAGACAAGTGGAATGGGAAAAATCTAACTTGTCAAGTCAGCAGTCTCCCAATCCCGTTGATGGGTTCCCCACTGCGTCCTCTCCCGTCCTTCTGACTCCACACGTGGACCCGCCTCTCTCCCGGCGGTTTTGGTCTCAGTGTGTTTTAAACGTCATCAGAAATACGCTGAATCCCTCGGCTCATTCAGTCCCACTCCCGTTTCCACATTAACAAGTCACCTGCTGTGTTTGATCGCGGCGCTGCGGCTGAAGGGCAAAAAAAACAAGATTCTTAAGCTCTGAGGGTAAAGAGAGGAATGAAAGGAAAGGGGGAATCAGCGGGTATCCTTTCATTAGGATTCAAATCAGAAGTTAATTCAGTTTAACTTGTCGAAAAATATGTGCGATAAAAAGGCACGGCGTTAAAACCAACGCCTGGCGTAGGCCTTTTTTCTTTCGCCTGGCGCCAATGACCCCGTCATCAGTTGGGCGATTTTCCTCCCTCAGACCGCATTTATAGATTCTACACTGTAGATAATTGCTGCATTTCAGCGATATTACCCTGTTATTTGTCAATAAAGCATTATACCGTTAAAACGCAACAAATTGCCTTAATTTACTGTTATTGTATTTTTAACAGAGCCATAATATATTTATTATTATATATATTGAATGATACAAACAAGTCAGTTAACTGTCAAATAGAGTGAAAGTATTAAATAGACCGAGTATAAAAGAGTATAAAACATTCTTTTAGATTTGAATAAGAGTAAGATAAAAAAAAAATCAATGAGGAAAATGGAATGGAACGGAAAAAATGACGGCAGCCACATTCTACCGCGGCAAGTCATCGACCAGCGTCTTCACCTGAAGAAGAAGAAGAAATGAACGGTTTGACGGCTCCATGTTTCACAAGAAAAGGTAATTGATTAAAGGCTTCTGCAGCTTCCTCGTTCTGAACTACACAGAGGTGGTTTTGTTCAGACAGGCTTTTAATACAAACCCGATCTACTATCAAAGTTATGATATTATGATGCTGAAGAAAGAGGAAAAAAAGAAAGAAAAGCAGAGCTTACGCTGATATGATGTCATCGATTCTAGACGGATTTTGTTCCCGAGACCGAATTCTAGGAAATTTGACTTTTAGTCCTGATGACGGATTTAGATTTCATCCGTTTCATCGCAGTTTCACCTACTAGAGTTGATTCTTTTTAACTCGTGAGCTAAAGTGTCGACCCACTCGACTGAAAAAGAAAATCATTTTTCAATGAAAGGTAAATTCAACCCTGAAGAGTAATCTGCCTGCAGGATCTGGACGCCCAGCAACCTTCATCTGATGCTCCAGTTCCCAAATCAAACCCCTCAAGCACACCTCTGTTGATTCTCGGCGCTCAGTAAAAACATCAAAAATCTTTCCGAAACCGAGGAGAGCTCCCTTCAATTACCAACCGACTTCCCCCCAAAAACACGAGACGGACACAAACCCTCCTGGCGCCGCCAATCAACCGAGGCGTGATCGGCAGGAAGCAGGAAGCAGGAAGCTTCATGGGACGTGAGTCGAATCTCGGGAGAAACCTCGGAGGGATTGAAAACGATGCTCCATTACGGCCCTGAGAGAGCAGGACGGTGGTGGAGAGGTGGGGGGGGGGGGTAGAAGAAATGGTTCCTGGTGCAAAATAAAGCATGAATAAATGATGAGCGCATAGTTCACACAGGAGCTAAGTGCCCCGTCAGCTGAGCGAGAGCAGCTCTGCAACTGAACACTGAGATCTCACGTTCAGCGTGAACCCGCAGCGAGATCCGGTGGTCAGGAGCGAACGCATCCGTCCTCTCCTCCCGGCGAGGAGCAGCCTGTCAGCCAATCAGAGAGGAGGAGGATTACGACTTCATCCTCAGATCAAAGATTTTAAGGTTTGGGTGTATTTAAGGAGTTTTCAGGAAAATGATCGATTGTCAAGATTTAAAATCACAGGATTCGAATGAAATAGAATGAAATAAAATATAAAATAATATAAAATAATATAAGAATAAAATAAAATAAAATAAAATAAGATAAAATAAAACAAAATAAATTAAGAATAAGAATAAGAATAAAATGAAATAGAATAGAATAAAGAAAACTTTATTAATCCTCATGGAGAATTTAGAGTTATTGCAATTACAATATTTACAAAGTGAAGTGATTAATATAATAACCCGGGGACAATATGGGTTTTTATATATAATTATAAAAATAAAATCAAGATTCTTGCTTTTTAAAGAGGCAATGATAAGTTTTCATAATGAGTTACCATCAAGTTGCATTACGGGTATTGTAGGATCTATGTATTTGTTGAGTTAAGATGAAGTTGAATCTCACCTCCCAAATAAAAGTTGGGATATTCATTTATTATACAAGCAAATTATTGTTTGAAACTTTTTTTTTTAAATATTTTGAGTTCCCAAATATATAATAAAAATTGTAATCGAGCTTCAAGTCAATATCGAGGTGCGGTTGCCATTTCAGAGAGACCTAAACTCATCCAGCGGACTAGTGTTATACCTCCTCCTCTCACTGTTCTAGAGGGAATAAGTAACCAGGCCTACCCTGTGGTCCCCGACACCAAGGGTATATCCCCGAAAAAAACCCAAATCCCTCAATCCACAACTCAAATTATATCTGAAAAACAGTGTTTCCAGAGGAAAAAGAAGAAAATACGATCTATTACAGTAAAGTGCGATCTCTTTGGGTCGATTCATATTCACCAAAGTTGGACCAAATCAGACCTGCTTAGAAAAAAACAGCATTTTTCATCTCAAAAAAAAAAGAAAAAAAGGTTTCCCCTGGTTCATATGCACCAAATTTGGACAATATCGTGTAAACGCGATAACTCAAAAAACGCTGCTGCGGTCAAAACTGTTGCCCATAAAGTTGCTGCATTTATGTTGACATGCTACATCTCTGCAATACTGGATGAATCCTACTATGGCCACGTCGTGAGCGTCCCTACTCTCCCTCTGACTGGTGGGTTGGAGGTAAAAACACGGGTTAAACACAGTTGAAGTCCCTTCAGCGAGGAGATTGGTGATGTGGGAGATGTCAGAGGCAGAGTGGCGTGGGTTATGGCGTCGCATAGTAGGAGTGGTAAGGTTTCGGGGTGGAGGCGTGATCTCTCAGAGTCGCTCCTGGTTTTAATCTCCTCAGGCGAATGACGGATGACATTATATTCAAGGGGAGGAACAACGGGCGATGAATGGATGCTCTTCGGCGTTACAGGCTCCTATTTCCTAAATGAAAATGTCCAAATGCAGCTTTTAAAAATAAAGAGACCCCCCACCACCCACTAAAAGCAGCCTCATTACCAGAGAGAAGAGGTGAGGCTCTTCACCCGGAGGTCTACAGAGGAAGCTTTTACAGCCACAGCCTGGTTAAAATACCGCTGTCATTTTCCAAAATGGATCCCAGAGAGGGGGAACACCGAGCGTGGCATTAAAACAACACACAAACACACACTCAGACACACACACTGACAGGAAGCTGCTGCCGAGGCGGAACAGGCCGCAGGAGACAGGAGGCTGGGTGTGTTTAAGTGTGTGTGATGAGCTGGTGTTTGACGCCGAGAGCGAGGAGGGAAAAAAAGGCCGGAGGTGTGTTCGTGGTTTGTTTGTGTGTGTGTGTGTGTGGTGTGTGGTGTGTGGTGTGTGGTGTGTGTGTGTGTGTTTGTGTGTGTGTGTGTGTGCTTCACAGGGAGGTAATGGAGGGTAATGTCTCCTGTGCTGAAAGCTAGCAGCTAATGGAGTCGTGCCGCAGTGCGTGAGGATTCATGTGTGCGTGTGAGGATTCATGTGTGTGTGTGAGGATTCATGTGTGTGTGCTATCATTACGTAAAAGGTACATTCCGTGAATTTATTTATTTATTTATTTGTTTTGGAGTGCCTTAAATGCTTTAACCCTTTAAGGTCCGGCTCAAATGTTTGCTTTCCTATTGAGAAATGTGTGTGTCTTTACGGAACATGTTTATAATATGACACAGCGGCAGCATCTATATGCTTAAGAGTGAGGGTGCCAAGAATGGAGGCCTGGGGGACACCATGGGTCAAAGGGGCCAACCTAGAGGAAGTATTAAGGATGGATATTGAGAAAGTCCTATTTGTCCTATTTTAGCATATTACATTATGCATAAAAACATCTTTTATCTAGCTATTAGCTTTTGAGCTAATTTAATATAAGTTGATAATTTTCCGAGTTATAGAAAATCTGATCATGTAATCATTTTACTTTCCTTTTTACCGTTTAAAAACATGCTTGAGCAAACAATTGGTCATTTTCTGATACATTAAGAGATTCTAAGATGAATAATTAATAAATAGAATATAAATAGTTGTGTTTTTTTTTGCTTTGGGAGGAAATTGAAGGGTAGAGCTGATATTAAATTTTAAGTTTTTGATTATCAATTGATCAATTTAGTATTTACTAACAAAAATGTCAAACATCTGTTGGTTCTACAGTTATTAATCCAAATTTCAGCCCTTTTCCTAACAAAGCGTATTTCTCTCAATGGAGAAATTATGAATAAACTGTGAGCAGACATCTGTATTTTCAGGAATTACCAGACTGTGTGTTGAATCATGACGTAAAAAAAACAAATTCGTATGCATCATGTTACAGCAGTTCGTGTTGTTGCTTTAACTGCACCACCTTCTATATGCCTTTTATTCCTCCACAGAGTGGAGCGACACGAAAAGGTGGCCATACCTTCGGCGTCAACAACGGGATAAGACTGAAACCCACAGGAAGGTTCGGACGTGTTATTTTCAGAATGCTTTGATGTAAACATCACAGATACAACTAACAGAATTAATGGTGTGTTAAGCATTGCCTGCTTTTGGCCCCATTAGGGTTTGGGCCGGTTCTGAATCCACTGTGGAACACACACCTGGTCCGAAGAACATCCTCCAAACACCAGATGATCACGTTGAATGTCACTGAACACACAGAAATTACATTGCAGGAAAAAAAACAGCTGCGCCGGTCCAATTTACCGCAAATTCATTGTTGACACAAACCGTGTCGAAACTTCCTCTATAGCGACCGCCTCCAGACACACACACACACACACACACACACACACACACACACACACACACACACACACACACACACACACACACACACACACACACACACACACACACACACACACACACACACACACACAGCACTTTAATGTACCTGCAGTCAATCTTGATCCTCGGCTGCTTCATCGGACGGGAAGATGCTAATACGGTTAGCATGGAGCAGCTCAGGCCAACCAGCGGCTCGCTAATTGTCCGTAAATAGCCCAGACCTCACTCTTAATTGCTAGGACTTCTCTGATTGGAGCAGCAAGTCGTACATCATTGGCTAATGAAGAGGAAGCTCCGAAACTGAATCTGCAGAGCAGTGACGCCGGCCCAGATGTGAGGCTGTCATGACGCAGAAACAAAGAGATTCAGGAGCGGGCTAACGATGATGACGATGATGACGATGATGATGATGATGTCATCCACATATCGAGTACGGTGAGTTTAACGAGGTAATAACTTTAGATTTTTTACTGCCAAAATATACCTCATCTCTGAGACGCTTACGTTTTTTCCCCCCAGTTTGCCAAGAAAGTTGCTCAGCAGCAGAATGAAGTCAGACGACGTTCACAGAGAGAGCCGTAACAAAGATCAACGAGGACAGAGAGTGGGACTAGATCCAGAAGATGATACCGTGTTCTTTTTATTCTATTTAAGTCCAGATTTGTTAACAATTTCATACCATGTCAACGCCCTCATCTTCGACAGCAAAGCCCCCAATCACCTGCAGTGTACAAGCAATCGACCTTGATTGAACTCCTCAAATTAACGGTGAAGTTATGTCCGAAAAAACAGTGTTTTTGTTAAAAAAAAGAAGAAAAAAAAAGCTCTAAACAATTAGAGTCAAATACAAAGAAGGACATATAGAGAATAGAAGATATAGAAGATATAGCTCCTCGACTCCATCCTTGTGCAACAGATTGAGAAATGATGGCCCCCGAAACTTTTGGAGAT
This sequence comes from Lophius americanus, assembly GCA_037951165.1. Classification (NCBI taxonomy): domain Eukaryota; kingdom Metazoa; phylum Chordata; class Actinopteri; order Lophiiformes; family Lophiidae; genus Lophius; species Lophius americanus. Next base: position 683,266 of record JBBDHG010000210.1, on the reverse strand, counting down.
AAAGTCCCCCCCTAGTGGCGTTCACATGCAACAGGCCATTCCCAACATCAATCCAGTTGTTCCTCGCACTAAGCTCTAATTTTAACAGGTCAGAATACATGCACATCACACACGGCCGACCAGCCTCGGCACTTCCACTGTAATCCTTCAAAATAAGAGCACTGAAAACACTCTTTTCATTATGATTTTTAAACTTTAATAAATCAGAATCGGTCTCTATTAATGACAGTAGGACTTAATCCTCCTCAGTCTCAAAAAGGTGTAGAGAAGCCATCAACCGTATAAAGTAAGTCCACTCTAGACGTGATGACTAATTCATCATATAAATAGTACATCTCCTCCTAAAAGAAACATTATTGGATCTCCTGCCACAGGAAGACCCGATCAGAACCAGCCTCCCCTCTGTCCTTTGGTAATGACATCACATGGCGGTTATCTTAGATTAGCAAAAAGCCTGAAAACACGGAGGCCACCAAGTAGCACTTACATCCATCAGCCATAACATTAAAACCACTGACAGGAGAAGTAACAGAATGACATTCATCATCTCGTCACAACCCACCCACTGACGCTCTTGTCAGTGGGTGGGACGCATTTGACAGAAAATAAAGTATGAAATGGTTTTTTAATTACTTTTCATGTTTAAAAAAAACTAGCAGCAGAGTCGCAGTCACTTAAACATAAAAAATTAGGTTTGTGTAAGCACAATGCGGAACTAATCGCCGTTCAAACGTTCCATCACCTAGGGTCTAAATGTTTTGGCTTGTCATTTGTACTTACATAGATTTAGCGTGGTTTGTTTTATCTCACTCACAGACGTCGATTCTGATGAGACTCGCGCAGCAGGGTGGCTCGTCTGAGCCTTTGAGGATTTGCATCGTGTATCCTTAGGCCAGAGGCACCCCAAGTGGTCCTGACCCATTTTCTCATAAAAACCTAATTAGGGAGAGGCAGCATGTTTGTTTGTGGCAGATCCTCCATCTTTGTCCTCTCAAGCCCTCATCTATTAAACACGATCAAAGATATTCATGTTTTCCTGTGATTATTCAATCAGGAAATGCAGCCAAGGATTCAAACGCTGTCTAAAACATCTCTTTGATTTGGTCTACGAATTGATATTTTTCCTCGTGATTGGAGTTCGAAGAATGCGTAAACCTCACTTGACCTCCAAAGACTGCTGGTTCGTTCACTCAGGGCGCTTTCAAACCCGAAGGCGCCCAACAAAGGTCGGAATTTTTTGCTACGTGGTTCAAGTTTCACCCAGAGAGATTTGGTTTCTCATTGCAATTTTGCAACCTGCAATAATGAATTTTTCATGGCAACACAACATCCTGGAATCTTATTCTAACGAAGGTTGACTGATCGGCTTGAAAGCCTCTGACGTCTTCTTCTCATCGACATGGAGCTTTGCAGCCCTTCAGCTCCAGTACTGGACCACGAAGCAATGGAAGGATGTACATGGTACCTACACATTGTCCCAGAAAAAATAAGCCCATCATGTCATTAGTTTACTGTAAATAATTGCTGTAAACTACAGTACAGTAGGATATCAGCAGTATTCAGCCTGTTATTTTTATATACAGCACTTTACTGTGAACTCAAAACAGAGGTTGTTTTTTTTTTTTAAAAGAGCTATAATGTATTTATTAAAATCTAAAATGTTAACTGTAATATATTATGTAAAGTAAAAAAAACAGTTTCCATTCACAGTAAAAACGGTAAATTTAAGTCTGAGTAAAATGTACATTTTACAGTAAGTACATTTCAACTTTTGCTGCCATTTCTTTACTGTTTTTTTTTTAAATTTTAAACAGGAAGAGTTACCACTCTAACATACCTCCCGGTCATTCCAGACTGTCTTATTCAATCCCACAAGTCCTCCCAGTCGTAGGGGATCCCTAAAACCACAAAAGACACAACGCAACTCCTTCTGGCCTTCACTGACTCCATCAACACTCTCAAAACAAACATCACATCCCATGTGCTCTATCTTGGAATGAAATCGTACTGCTGCTCACAAATCATCAACCCTTGTCTTAACCCAGCTTCCACTTCTCTTCCCCAGACCTTCATCGTGTGGCTCCTCAGCTTTCTACCCCTACAGCTCTGAACTTCTCCACCATAGAACTTTTCCTCCATTCTTCAGAGATCCTCTCACTCTCCCACTGGGTGTTGAACAAACGAGTTAAAAACATCACTGTCCCTTCTCTTAGACACCTCCCCACCTCCACCAGTGTGTCATCGGAACCAACCCCCTTTGTCACCCCCGCTCATTCATTTCAGCTGTTGCTAATGATGATGAGGATGCGTAATAATAACGAGGAGCGTAATAAACCACAACAATGACAACAATGCATGAGAATGAAGAGGTTGTCTATTGTCCATTAAGAATCCCATCATCCCTCTGGGTACCGTTCTTACAGTCTCGCATACAGTACATATGTTGGCACTGCCGTAATGGCCGAGTCCATCAACAGAGAAAACAAAAACCTCAATCCGAGCCAATCAGAACATTAGCCAATCAAAACATCGGAATCTCACATCTGATGGAGACGTCTGTATTCGGCGCCCTCTGTCGGGTGGAGAGATCAGGCCGATTGAATCTCTGACCTGCTGAATCGTCAGAGTGTTTGACACAGTTTGAGGCCGATACCCATCCGCGTACCGAGGTTTCTGATGCCTCCGCGGCTTCTGCCGAGGAAATCCATCCACCAACCACACACAGAGCTGCGCGTTTTGCGTCTCTGCGCTTTCCCGCCATCGCAGCAGGTGGGCGGATTACTGCGACCTACTGTTAAACTGGATCAATCTCACACTTTATCCGCCTCAGGATCCAGATGGGCTTTTTAGGGACTGGTGACATCGCGCCGTGACTAAAGCATCTTTGATGGAAACAGGAAGTTGTTGAAGCAGGAAGTGTGCATGAGGGTGTTGTTTTCACACGCTCTACTTCATAAAAGGGATGCTTTGAAAGGAAATACTGGAAAATAGAGGTTATGTGACTGTTCACAATTGTTGTTTTTCTGTGTGCGGGGTCTAAACATCTAATCATCTAATAATCAGGTAGATTTTAAGGCTTACCCAGGAGATATTACAGGAGAAGGAAATCCTTTTTTTTTTTACAAATCCCACTATGATCTAACCTGCCTATATATCTAATCTAATAGGTGAAGATCTTTTTCTGAGGACATCCTGTTCACTATTACACAACACGTTTTCTTGCTTACAAAGATCTATTTTTGTTTCAAGTATCGACATAAAGCCAGTTTCTGATATTCTGATATTCTCCCTTCTGGATCGAAGGGCTAGAATTCCGGCCGAGCCCCGACTTGTAACCACCGACAAAACGCCAACTGAGACGTTTGGGTGTCATTGACTATAGATTGTAGAGAGTTAAATGGGTTAGGGTCTGGAGTGACACAGGATTGTGTTAGTGTGGAACAGGATATGTATGAGAGCAGCGTGACGGCGGTGAGGAGCGCAGCAGGAATGATGGAGGGGTTCAAGTCGGAGAGACACATGGCTGTATCCACCTGTGTCGTATCATACGTCTTATAGTCATTAATCGTGTTTTTTTATTTCTTTGGACTGAATCTTCTTCCCAAATACGCAAAAAATACGTCTTGTTTTGCTTCTACTCCAAACTCGTACACTCTCTTCTCTCTCTAAGTTTTTTCACCTGGTCGGATGCTTCTGCAGCTCTGCGAGTGCCTTGAGTGATCGCCGTGCATCTTGGTGGTGGTGGAATAACCCTCCAAACCCCATAATGCAACACTCATGTCGAGTTTGAGTGAAGGATGGCGGCAGGTTATTTTTACCGTCACGTTACAGGAAATAACAGAGGAGGACTCAGGCCGTCTGTGAAAATCACTGACATGGCGGATTCAGACGGGACTGAAATTACAGACCATAATGACGCCCCCCCGCCCTTACTCCCCCCCTCAGCTCTGATCCCTCCAGTCGGCAGAAACACCACTGCCTCATCGCCAACAACTCACTCAGCACCAGCAGCGAAGAAAGGGATTGTGGTCTCGGAGAGGAGGGGTTTTTCCTTTACAAAGGCCAGATCCCCTTTCTCCTCCCAGTAAGATCATCCTCCTCAGGGTCTGACTGCTCCACCTACACCTATCGACCCCTGTCTGTGTGCACAAGCGTCAGATATCACATTAACAGGCAGTGATACCAGTCCAGTCCAGAGATGCTGTGCTGACGTGTGTGTGTGTGTGTGTGTGTGTGTGTGTGTGTGTGTGTGTGTGTGTGTGTGTGTGTGTGTGTGTGTGTGTGTGTGTGTGTGTGTGTGTGTGTGTGTGTGCATTAGGCTTCACACTAAGCAGCAGTTTCATTGGAAGGTCTTGTGATCAATCTTACTACAACTACCAGAATCATTTCTGCTGCTGTTTCAGATTCAGGTTCAACTTCATCGATCTGAAAAAGGTCCATGCATGCGTAGATTTCTCAGTTCACACATTCCACCTCTGCACACAGACAGGTGAGGATAAATGTCAGAGGAAAGGGACATTTCTCCGACATTTATCTACACTTGCTTATATAGTTGTATGTGCAACTAGGAAGCAGTGAGAGAGGGAAGACCTCCGCTGCGGCATGATAGTACCTCAGGGTTGCAGGAGAGCGTGGCCCCTTTAAGAACATGCACCAGTGACTGAGTGGGGGGTTGAGTGGGGGGGTTGAGTGGGGGCATGAAAGGGAACGGTAAGATGATCTATCGTGATCTCGAATGCAGCAGGAAGTAGTTACTCAGTTTTGTTGGCAAAGGTGACGTATGAGTTCAACCGGACCTCAGATGTCCTGAGAACTTCTCAGCACCAGGTGGTGGGTCCGGTGTGTCGTCTACTGCGCTGGTGGAAGAGGGGTCGGTCCAAAGAGGAGATAAATAAATGTTTCCACCTGTTCTTAGACCACAGTCTTGACCCAAAAGAGCAAAAGGCTATGGCTAGTTCATGAGTTATTACTATATATGACATCACGTTTCGAGGTCCTGTCGTCACGTCCCTAAAATTGTAATTGTAGTCCTGCTAACAAACAAACTGACCGACAGACATAAAAGAAAACGTACTCCCACTCAGTCATAAAGTGGTGCCAAAGGCGACTATGAGAGGCGCCGCCTGCTGGTCGTGAGCGATAAACACCCACGCAATCAATCAATCAAACACTGACGGGACAGCTAGACGGAGCACATTGGGGTTCAGTGTCTCGCTCTGGGACACTTTGACATGTCGTCTGCACGGCTGGTGGTTGACGCATCAACCTTCTGATAAGCAGACAAACTTCTTCCTGCGCTTCCAGCTAGTTCTTGAAAAAAAAAAAAACAGAGACACATTTCCGGTTTAATGTCTTGAGTTCCAAGTCGGCGAACGACTCAATGAGCCGTGAGACCAGCAGACGGGCAGAATAGCATCATCAACACCACAGCAGGAGATGATGCGAGAGCTTCAGACGGAGTCTGTCTGTCTGACCACATCGTCACAGACGGGTTTGTGCATCGGGCTCGCCGTCAACACTCCAGCCTGAAGGCTGTTCTGTGATCTGCAGAGACCGAGGTCCGACCGCTGCCACTGAGCTGAACACCTGCGCGAACCGTGATGCTGAGGCTGGGGGCCTTCAGGGAAACTTGTTGGGTTAAAATTATTGTGATAACTCAAAAACGATTTCATTGACCATTTTCAATGTTTATACCAACATAGACCTTAGTGTGAGGAAGAACAGGCCTGATTTGGGGAAAGGTCAGTTGTATGTCTCCAAAACTGGGGCGAGCTTTATCTCCAAAAGTTTTCTGGAGATATTTATCTTATATACATATAGATATGTATCTTGTACATATTTTATTTTACTCTAATAGTTATCTCAACACTAAATATTAATTTTCAAACATTACATTAGAATGTCTTTGTGGATTCCTTGGTGGCCCCTTTGACCTCTGGCGTCTCCCAGGGATCCATCCTTGGCCCCTTACTGTTTATCATGTACATGCTGCCACTAAATGATGTTCCTTTAAATGTCAACTTCAAACTTTAAACTAGAAAGCAAAAAAAGCAAAAATAGAAAATAGATTTGTTTAATGAACTCAAAAAAATACTAAAAGTAAAGTGTTTACAACTTAAAAACATTAAGTTAGAATCACAAACACTCAATTTCATTTAGGTTACTACTGGATGTCATTTCCTTAAGTTTGGGAACAATTTTCTTTTTTCAGTGTATGATTATACCTCCAAAAGCATAAAAAAGTGAAATTCCAGCTTCAGAAATTGTTCAAATATTTTATCAAAAACTTTCTTTTGACAACGTTACCATCAAAAAACCTCAAATATAAAGTAATAGAAAATATTAGTTTTTTATCGGTGTACAAATCAGACCATATTTAAACACTGCAATGTTTTAAGACAAATATTAGACACTGTAAAAAGAGAATTGTTGGTGATTTAAAAAAATGATTTCTACCCATGACACAGTTAAAATAACTATTTTCACTCTCTTACATTTCAAGCATAATAATACTTAATTTAATTGTGTCTTCTTTTTTTTTCTCTCTTTTTTTTTTACAGTGTAGCGTTTGTAATCATGTTATTATTCGCAGTAGTTTTCTGAGTGACCAATAAAAACTTGTCATACTAGTCTTTGGGTTTACCCCAAAATCCCCTGCGATGTGAAAGCAATGTCGGAAAAAAAGGTTTTTACTGAACAATAATCTCTCGCCAGTGCCTAAAATAAACTATGAGAGTAAAATATAATTTATACAAGTTCGATCTCCTCAAGTCAATTTATACACACCAAATTTGGACTAAATCGGACCAACGTTTTGAGAAATTCTGGCCTGAATTCTGGTGATGAAGCTCCCCCTGGTGGCGAAAATATACAACTGACCTTTCTCAAAATCAATCCAGGTCTTCCTCACACTAAGGTCGGCGTGGGTATAAAATTTGAAAACGATCCATGGCGTTGATGACGACGATGTTTTTGAGTTATCGGGCAATTCCATAACTTCTACGACTTTTCAGGGATGTGAATGTGGCTTTCCACTCCATGCGAGTGGACCAGAACTTTTTTCATCTGGCCAGAACATCTCACCTGTCACAGGTATACCAAGCCGATATGAGTGACTGAGTCTGCATCAGGTCATCTTTGCACTGGTGGCTGAACCACGTCTGACTGAAAACATCCAGTACCACCCTCCCTAGAAGACAATGATCTAGATTCATATCTGGATTATTATTATAATTCAGGCTTCAGATAACCACAGCTAGTAATGTTGAATTGTTATGAAATAGAGGATTAAACTTTCTCATTCTACTATGTGTTTTTTGCTGCTCCATCACCATATGTCCTCCGCTCTGGACCATAACATTAAAATGATTTGTGCGTTTGCACTGGAATCAATCCAACGCGGCGGGTCAGAGCCCACATTTGACATCATCGGGTGTTAATTACCAGACGCCTTAAAGCTCTCAGCAGGAGTCAAACCCAGTGAGGATCATAACAATAAAAACTGAGTAATGTTTCATCGTCGACGAGACCCTGTGAAATCACCTCACTCCCGTTTCCAGTCGTGCATCCTCCCAACCATGAAGCTCCTCCACCTCTGAGGCGAGCAAACGGGAGAAGTCATTGTTAGCCACCCGCCGAACCGCTCAGTGCCGCTCCAACAAATAATAATAATAATAATAATAATAATAATACATTTAATTTATAATGCACTTTACATTTGGGTCAAATCCCAAAGTGCTACAAAGTAAAAGTAGATAAAAGCATCAATAAAAAATAACTATTTATAAACCTGACCAAAAAGCAGAAATGTTATTAAAGTTATAGGTTCTGCTAAAAAGGAAAAGTTTTTAGTCCTTTTTTTTTTAATGTGTCAGTCGTCTGTGGAGCCCTCAGATGGTCAGGGAGGGCATTCCACAGACGAGGGGTAGCAGAACAGAAGGCCCGATCACCCATGGTGCTGAAGTATCACTGGTTCGCATAGATTCTTGGTCTTGTTCTAAATTGTCCCGTTGGGAAAAGAAAAAAAAAAGAGAATCCAAATGAGGATTGCAGCCGTAAAGACTTGGTTACAATGATATGTATGAAAACAAACATATCTGAGATAACGTAAGATCAGTTTATCAATGCAAGAAGGATGCAGGAACCAAGGTTTCCCAGCAAAGCATCACACTGCCTCTCCTGGCTCCTGTCCTTCCCATAATGCATCCTGGTTCCATTTCCTCCCCAGCTAAGCGACAAAAAAAACAAAAAAAACAAAAAAAAACGTGATTCATCAGAGAAGGAGATCTTCGTCCTCTGGTCCAAAGTTTTCAGCTGTCTGTCTGTCTGTCCATAAGCAAATAATCAACAAAAATGGAAAAGGTACCGTTCAGGAATTTCTTCGTATTAAAAAAGCCAAAAGTATAAAATTGCAAATTCTCATTCTCATTTCTTCATTTTAAATGGAAACAGGTTTTATATCTCACTTTGTAATTCCTTTAGAGCATTTTAAATACTTCATGCGATCTATAAAGGTTCATTATTTTCATAAACATGTGATTATAGCGCGGGAGATGTGGGTTTATGGCAAAGAATCCTTGAGGTGATTCCTTCGGGGAAAACGTCTTCTACAATGAAACAAACAGCGGCACATTTACAGCCCGGATGAGCCGGAACCACCTCGAAGTTCAACATCACACCATTCTGCTGCACAGCCCGACATAAACGAAGCTTGGCGGCAACATTCTTTGGCAGAACTGGAGGCAAAAGGGCCTCAGGGGATGTCGGAGCCTCCGGGCGCCATGAGCATTACAGCCGTCTGGGTCCTGGGCAGGATGTTCGGAGGAGAAAAGGTGGAGAGAGCCGAGGAGCGTCGGAGTAAATACTGACAGCAGTGCGACTGAATCTGATCTGGTGTTTGGAGTAATTGTGCTCCGTCGGAAAACAACAGAACACATCCCCACCGTATCATCATCATCATCATCATCATCATCTGAAACGATGCAGATCGGGTCATGCGCTGGATCATCAATCAAATTCACGATGATGCAAACATGACATAGAAGATCATTAGTGACAGACATCAGTATCTTCCTGAAATCTGATCCCCTCTCTGGTCAACGGCGAGAGAGAGAGAGGGAGAGAGAGAGAGAGAGAGAGAGAGGGAGACCAAGAGAGAGAGAGAGACCAAGAGAGAGAGAGAGAGCGGGAGAGAGAGAGAGGGAGAGAGAGAGCTGTAGAGGGAGGAAGAGAGTGAGGGAGACAAAGGTAGAGACAAAGAGAGAGAGAGAGAGATGTAAAGGGATGGAGAGAGAGGGAGACAAAATGAGCGAGAGAGACAAAGGCGGAGAGAGATGAAATGAGCGAGAGAGAGAGATAGAGAGAGATAAAGAGAGAGAGTAAGAGAGAGAGGGATACTGCTGTACTGCAGGTCACACAGAGGTTCTATCACCATGAAAGACTGTATTTTCACTCATCATCAGGTTGTCACTTGTCATTCTTTAAAAGACTTAGTGATTTAAACTTTACTTTAGATGCCAAACGTACGATTTATACGTGAATTATACATGATCAATAATCGGCCAAAACCCCATAATGTATTATATTTGGACCGTTTTATGACACTCCTTTGGGAAACTTCACTCAATTAAATTGATTTGGATATTGATTGGATATATTCAGGATATTCAGAATATTATGGGTAGCTTGTCGATAAATTGAAAACTTCCGATTTTGCGAATAAAGTCGAATTTTTCCCAAAACTGTTTTTCATTTTATGGGAATAAAGTTTTCGTCTTCTTTTCCGTAAAATCACAACTTTTGTCTCGTCAAATTAGGAGTTTTGTCCTCATGACACGACCTTGTAAAACTGTCCAGCGACACACTGAAGTTTGATGGAATGTGCCGTAGAGACAGGAAATAGACCCTGAACCCTGACAGGGTCTTCCTGCGCTGCTTACCCACCACAGCCCCCCCGACGAACAGAACCATTAAGTCAGTTAAGAACTACTGACCCAACATGATGACAGCCGTTCATTCTGCAGAGATAAGTGCTTTTTGACAGCTGGTCATATAAATCGTCGTCTCATCAGGACAAGACGAGTCCCAGTAGAGGAGAGGAACGTTTCATCAATTAGACCCAAAACAGTAAAACCGAGCTAAACAACTTCATCGATTCAGCATAAAATACATCTAATCAAACAGAATCTCTCTTACTGCAGCGGATCCACATGTGGACGTCTGAACCGGCCACACTAGAAGGAAGTGAAATAAGCGTTAAGGATGCAGCAGATTGACATGAAACCCATGTTCTGGTTTTATTGGTCTCAGATAGAGTTTGGCAGCTGACACCAGGTTCTTCTCAGCAGCTTCAGCTCATCACCTCGGCTCTGAGCCAGATCAGTGTGGGTGGCTCCTCAATGAACATGGACCTTCAGAGACACTGGAGGGCTCAGCTCCTGGTTCTGGTGCCAAACCTTCACCAATGCGTGAAGATGTTAACCTGAACTAAACCTGAACTCTGACTCAGCTCTCATAAGGAGGCACTGGTTCTGGTGCCAAACCTTCACCAATGCATGAAGAGGTTAACCTGAACTAAACCTGACTTCAGGCCCAGCTCAACCTAAACAACCCATGATGATATTAACCTGAACTAAACCTGAATTTTGACCCAGCTCTCACAAGGAGGAACTGTTTCACTCATAGCAAGAAGATGTTGGGTTGAAACTCAACTATGAAATAAGTCTGTTTTCCTTTATTTGAGTGTATTATATAAAGCGATATCCAGTATATGTGCCGTTGTTTGTAAAAGTAGCTTTTTTTGCCACATTTAGCTCCAAAACATCAAAATGTTGCCCCATTAGCTCAAAATCTAGTAACTCTCTCGTCCCACTGGCTATGAAGGTTACATTTGAAGATCTGATACCGTTGGGCTTTTTCTACAAACACACGTCACGTATCTACGTTTGATGTTATGGTTGTTTGTTTTGCTCACGTCCTCAAGTCACGAGTTTCATGAATAAATCAAACCCAAACCACATTTTTGTAAATTTCTCCCAGTGGAAATGTCTAATTAATTAGGCTTAAAAGCTTTGAGCCAAAGCGTCATAAGCCACCGGTGAGCGACTACTCCCCACTTCCCCGCCGACGCAACGCTCGTATAAAACAGATGTCATCATTGGAAATGACCACAACCACAAAGTCCATCAGGAGCCCAGAACTGAACCCACAGCCTGCATCTACAGATGAGAGTTTTTTTTACATTCTTTTAGTGGAGCGCTTGAATCAAAATGAAACACCGATATTCGCTGATCTGAAATAATCCCTCACGAGTAAACAAAACTCTGTAGTTGTAGTTGAATCCTTCCTGCGACAAACGCAAACACACTAACTGAGTTTTACTTTAGGCACTCTAACCTCAGGATAGATTTTCTCACTCACTGTTCAAAACACCGTAGGTTCTGTCCCCCGGCACTGACGAGCAAACATCAGACCTACGCCAGCAAGGGTATATCCTAGAAAAGCCCCCAGTCCGCTGCGTTGTACAAGCAACCCCTCCTGATTGAACCCCTCAAATGAAACGTAACTCATTGATAATCTCAAACGGTCCTTATCGACTCAACCTAAGTATTTCTATGAAGTCATCAGTCTGTTCTAGGATCAGATCCCATAGTGACTCAATAATGAAGATGAATAGAGTTAACTAGTTGTTCTGAGCCCAAAACACTGTAGGTTCTGTCTACAGAACCTACAGTTCCCAGGAATAAACAAGGACTGATGGTTGGGAAGTTACGGACCAGAATCTGTAAATCCACAGAAAGCCTCCACCAGTGAGTAAAAGATTATAGTAAACATTAACCATTACAGTGAAATAATTAAATACAAGATAAATCTGCTTGTGTAGATTCATATGAGCCAATTTCGACATAATCTGACATATCGTTGCAAAAAAAAGAGCATTTTTTTTTTTCAGAAAAGCCTCCCTGATGAGGGAAATCTGAACAATTACAGTAAAACATGACAAATATAAGGAAGAGGAAATTGGACTAAATTGGACAAACAGCAACTATTTATGTCCGCAAATCTGTGTTTTCTAAAAAAACTCCACCTAGTGACTAAAATATGAACTATTAGAGTAAAATATGAAACATATAAAATAGTTAGATCTCCTTGACAAATTATAGCCCAAAAACCTTTGAAGGCAAAAATTCCCCCCTAGTGGCGGAAACATGCAACTGACCCATAATCTCCCATAATGAATCCATACCCACCATGTGGCTATAAAGTTTGACAATGATCCTTGAAATAGTCTTCGAGTTACGACGTTAACGCTTAAACTCCAATGACATTATTTGTTCTGTAAAGAAATGGACTTTAAACCCGTTAACGTCTGGAACCGCAGCAAACAAATACACTGAAAAAACAGCAGCAATTAATATAACGAGGTAAAAATAGTTTCCGTGTTTGTTTAGACATGTTAAAAAAAAAGAAAAATACTATATCTTTCAAAGGTTGCAATGTCACACAAAGAATAACTGCTGAGACCTCCAAACATGAGAAGCAGCAGAGATTTGGACCGGAACCCGAGTTCCGCTGATTGAATCCTCTTGATTTAATCGAGCAGAATCTGCTGCATGTGGTCTGCTTGGAGCTAAAATATTAATGAGAACTCTGCTTTATTGATTCATGTCATTGCACTGCAGGCTTTTCAGGACGGGGTCATCAGTGTTTGCGTTAGAAATCAATCCGGTACCTGTGAGGAGTCATGGTCGGATACGTTTACGCCGAAGCACTGCGGCTGTGACTCACTGGATGTAGGAAAACCGGGTTACGCCAGTTCAAACGGACCGCACTTAAATTACAGAGTGGAAACCACAGCTGACAAGGTCTGACCGGCAATACGCTCATTCTATCTAGCCTGAAATACAACATATGCACCGATCAGCCATTACATTACAACCACTGACCAGTGAAGTCAGAACCAATTTTTTTTTTGAATCTCATTATGATGGCACCTGTCAGTCACTGGGACGTACGAGGCACTAAGTGAACATTATGTTCCCAAAGTTCATAGTTTTGAAGCACGAAAAACTGACGAGCTTAAGGATCTGAGTGAAGCTGACAACGGCCAATTTGTGACGGATTGACAACTGAGTCTCAAACCTGCAGGTGGTGTTGGGCGTTTCCAGTCTGTTGTGGTTGGTACTAAAGGGAGGAAGTATCCCAGTATCCTTAACTTAAGAGACTTAAAGAATCTGCGGCTCAGGTCTTGGTACCAGATACCTTCTGAGGTCTTGTGGGGTCCATGCCCCGACATGTCAGAGCTGTTTAGGAAAGCAAACTGGGGATTGACCCAATATTATGCTGCGGTCATAATGTTTTGGCTCATCAGTGCATGCCGTAAGGCACCAGAACCGAACGTGACTGCGATCAGACATGCGATCACCCACGTTTCTTTTGTCCATATGAAAGCACTAACAGATTTTGAAGGAAAATTTGTGAGAACGTGATTTTAGGAGTGCTTGATTTGCTTTGCAAGGATTGGAAGGACGAAGCATGTATTTTAAATTAACATGGCTTGACACCATCATGGGGTCAGAGGTGTTTTGGCTGGAAAAGGTGCATCCTGACAATATAAGGCAGGTGTTCATAATGTTATTGCAAACGGGTGAAAGAGGACAGAGGACGTTGAAGGAAAATGGTTAATCTGGCAAAAATGAAAATGTGGTCCAGGAGAGAAAGAGTTTATAATGCAGTGTTTGGTAACGGGGATCAAACCATCGTTTCCAGAAAGGAAACCGTCAGCTGAACGTCGTTCACCGACACTCTATCTCGACTCAAGGCCTTCAAATCTTTCGATGCAAAGATTCAAGACGATCGCCAAAACTGCAAGCTGGCTTCTTTCTTCTTCTTCTTGTTTTTTTTGCCAGGGCAGAGGAGATTCCAGCTCCAAGTAGCAAAACGGCTTCCTTCTGATTTATGCGCTTAGCTGCTCAATTAACTCCTCGCTCACACTCAGCTGTTCTTCCTGCCGTCACGCGCCGCCGCCGCATCATTCTGGCCCTGTGGAATCTGCTGCCGGCTGCTATTTGGAGTCACTAATTGCTAATGAGTGTCCTACCGAGCTGCGCAGACCCCCACTGCATCTGTGTGGGTTTGATTAGCGGAGTTTATCCTACCCGTTAAAGAAAGGGGGAAAAAAACGTAAAACACTTCAGTGTCAGGAAACAGAAGGCTGTTTTCACTTTTCAGGTACTTGAGGCTAATTTCGATAGACTATATTATTAACACTTGTGAAGAAAATCAGAGGGAATAATAAAGAAACCAAATAGGAGTCAGGATTTCGATGTTCAACAACATCATCCCACAAACACTGGTCCTCAGACTCTTACCAACAGACCTCAAGTGGTACCGAAGAGGATAAGGGCTACAAACGGCTACGTGAAAAGTCAAGTCAAGATTTTCAGTTTAAACCCAGAATTCTGACTTTAAACCCAGAATTCTGACTTTAAACCTAGAATTCTGACTAGTGGACTAGAAAATCCGTGGATTTAATTACACAAGTACCTTCATCAGTACTTTCCGTCTGTGTATTGATACTTCATTGCCACACAGAATTGATATTAACAATTATGCGGTATTGATTTTGGCCCCCCACCCCTCAACAGGCGGAAACACTAGGTGGGTTTACGTGGGACCCTTTTCACCTTTCCGAATTAAACCTTTCCGAATTGTGATGTCGGTGGCCTGTTTACAGGACTTCCCACTCATGAGGTGGCGATAATGTTTCGGTGAGTTGTTGCCGACCGCCAACAGGCGCTTAGAAGAAGAAAACGGCAAAGAGGGCGTGTGAAAAGGGACATTTCACAGCATTTTCTTTCCGTGTGAAGGATTTATTTGCGAGTTGATTTCACCACTCAGAGTCAAAGGAGAAAAAAAAACAGCGGTGGGCGAGCGAGTGAAGAGAGGGAGCATCGTTAGCAACGAGAAGAGAAAGAAGTAAATCAGATGAATAAATGTTGTTTTGCTTGTTTTATTGGTCGCGGTGCTACAAAAGAATAATCACATCTTCCAGAAGGAGGGAACCGCATTTCACACACACACACACACACACACACACACACACACACCTGCAGCTGTTTATAGATGAAGCGGAGGAGAGAAGATGGAGACGGTGAAGCAAGATTTTTAGCCGATAGACCGACCTCACATCCTGCTCCTCTGTTCCTGGCAGGAAGCCAGGAGCTCACTGCACAAAAGCTGATGCCCAGAAAACGCCTCCAGCACAGCAAAAATAACTAAACCTACGCTGTCATCCCAGACGGCGAGGGTATATCCCTGAAAAGGCCCCAATCCCCTAGCGTTGTACAAGCAATCCCCCTGATCGAACCCTTTGAATTAAGGAAGAATTTATGTCTGAGAAAATATGTTTACTTTCTTTAAGAACACTCCTTCTAGTGAGTAAAATATGAACTATTGGAGTAAAACATTATATTCACAAGAGAAATCTCCTCATCTCGATTCATTCGCACCAGATTTGGTCTGAATCGGACCAACGGTTGAGTAATTATGGTCTGAAAAGATTGTGGAGATAAAGCTCCCCCTAGTGGCAGAAATATAAAACAGCCTTTCCCAAAATCAATCCAGTTCTTCCTTGAACTAAGGGGTATGGGCAACCAATCGGTGGCAGAGATGATTATTCTACAATATCCCTAATTTTTCAGGGACATAATAATGTAAAATAGTGACTCCAGGTTGATGCAGAGACTCTGATGACATCACAACGCGCCCAGAGAGGTCAGAAAAGGATTGATTGACAGGTGACCTGTCAATTAACTGTCAGATTTTCAAAATTAATTTAAAGTCTGAGCAAACAGTAAGTTCAAGTTTTAAATGATGATTGTATTTAATTCATTAAAAAGGTTAGATGATTCCAACTGGGCCTGCGTGAAAAAGTATTTGCCCCCTTATAAACAAAATCCTAAAAACTACCAAACGGCATTAAGACCTGGTTCCAGCTGGACTAGACCCAGACCCAATCACTTCCAGCCCTGTTTATCACATCACCACTTCAGTGGACCGTCTTCAGAGGCAGTAGGTCGGCCGTTGGTCTCTTCAGTAGCACACTATGTCAAAATTGACAGAAATTCCAGTAGAGACAAGGAAGAAGAAGGTGATTGACATTCACCAGCCTGGGAAGGGTTCTAAAGCCGGTTTGAAGGTTCTGGGACTCCGCAGATCCACAGTCAGACACATTATCTACACATGGAGAACACTTGAAAATAGTGAACCTTCAATGAAGAGTCCAAACTTCAAAATTCCTCCAGGAGTCAGTGGAGGTCATCCAACTATGAGTTGAGGGTCGCCAGAAATCCACTACTGAGATACTAGAAACTGACCTCCAGTTATCAGAAGTGTTCTGATGTTCCGGTGAAGATGGAAGAGTTATTACGATCAGGTTTGTTCAACACGACTCCTCCTTGTTTAGTAAAACCACCATTATATCCCCGAAAAAGAGAGGGATCTTCCCTTTTTAGAACTTCCTCTGCCATTGGTCAGATTATTACTAAATAGGTGCAAATGAATCGACTTAGATTTCATACGAGTAGTTCACATTTTGGTGAGTTTTTTTTTCTGACAACACTGTTTTTTTTTCGGACGTAACTTCCTGACCGTTGGTCCAATTCAGTCCAAGTCTGGCGCTTATGAATTAACTTGAGGAGACCTATTTTTTACTCTCGTACTTCCTATTTTACTCACTTGGGGGTGTTTTTTTTCTTCTTTTTAATGAAAATCACTTTTCCAGACATAACATCTTAACAATTGGTCCGATTTAGTCCGAATTTGTTGGATATCAATTGAATCAATCGTGATTTTACCCACTAGAGGGAGTTAAATCCAACTCACAACAACCGACATTTGATGATTCCACTCAGGGGGACTGCTTGTACGACCCCTGACCAGCAGTCCCCCTGCTTGTACATTCTGCATAGCAGAGAAGAAGATGGTGTCCCTCTCCTTCATCAAGAGTTTGTCCATCGTCAGCTTGACTCAAATCTGCTGTCATCACTCCTGCATGACACAGTTATTCTTGAGGTGGTTCTGCAGGCTGCAGCGCATTTCTTCTCTCCAGCAGGAAGGTCCAGGCTTGTTTTCACACACAGTCTGTCGGTGCTGTGAAAACAGCACTCAAAGTGAGGACAAAACAAGGACGCCTCAGCGGGGGGGGGGGGGACGCATTACTTAGACTAAAGAGGCAACACCGCCTGAAGTTAACAACACCAGCACTCTGTCTGCTGAACGCACTCTGAGACAGAGGAGACTGAGTCGAGGGAGACCGGTGGGACATTAGTCTCGCTCAGCCTGGATTCAGATGGTCATTTGTTGGGGGTGGAGGTAATTACATTCAGAGCGGCGGTTAAAAATAGCTTTTTTGCCGACTCAGCAGAATCGCAGGAGACTGAGAACGAACTGGAAACCCATCGGCGGCTGTCGGTTTGAACTTCAGAAATGTTCAGTTTGGTAGAGTTTACATTTCAAGCAGCACATTATCATCCACACGACTAAGCCGTAACATTCTAACCACAAACAGGTGAAGCTAGCATAACACTGACAACCAATAATGTTTCAATGACGTCACTGGGCGAACTATATTTAGCGGTGAGTAAAGATTCTGCGATTTCCATTGACACCAATGGAACCAATGGAGACCAATGGAGAAGCCATTGGGAGCAACTAGCTACTGGGGTTCAGTATCTTGCTCGTGGACACTTTGACAGGCAGACCAGAGGAAAGGGGGATTGAACCACCGACTTTCAGAAAACACCCCAACTTGTTTTTTGGGGGTTTTCTCTAATAGTCTGTAAATATTCTGATTTACAGACTTTGTTTTTAACTTAAGAGTTCAGATTTCCCCTTTTTTATTTGCAATTACACTACAAATATCAATTACAACGTGTCTGAAAAGGTTTTATTACACGAAACAAAGAACAGTAAAATAAACATAAAACAAAGTTTTTGTATAAAATTGTTTCAAATATCTTGTCACAACGTGTATCATGTGATACACGACATTTTATCAAAGCATCAGGACTATAATACGGATTGAAACTTATGTTTGATAACAAGAAACGAGAAAAATAAGTAAAATTTAACACTTTATTAGTTAAAAAATGGATAAACTTTTTAAAGAGACTTTTTGTGGCATTTTTAGTGTATTTTATTTATGTATTTGTTAGGGATGGATAATGTTAAATATTCACAAAATAAAATATCTCCTTGAGTTGTTTTATATACGCCAAAATCTGACGAACAGTTAGAAAGCTATCTACAAAATAAAATGGTTTTTCGTAAAGAGCTCCTTCGCTCCGAAAATTTTAACTATAAGGGTAAAAACAAAATATTTATGACGACTAGACAGTATTCCTCGAGTCCAAGACACCAAATTTGGACTAAATTGGACCAGTGGTTGAGAATTTACGGCCTAAAAGATTTTGGAGTTAAAGCTCCCCCTACTGTTGAAAATATACAACTGACCTTTCCCAAAAATCAATCCTGTTGGGTTCATAAAAAACCCAGCATTTTTTTTTCTTTTTCAAATTCAACTTTCAAGGACGGCACAAGTGTTTAAATTAAAACCAAACTGGTCTGTTGGAGGGAGGGGGAGAGAGAGAGAGAGACAGAGACAGAGACAGAGACAGAGACAGAGAGAGAGAAGAGAGAGAGGATTTATCTAGCTGTGCATTCTGGGAAGGAATCCTCCTGTCAGGCCTGTCTGGATGCCAGGATGGGGCAAAGGTTCAGCGTTGATCTGCCACCCAAAATGCTGATGTTGAACATCTCATGTTTCACTCTCTCTATTTGTCTCTGCTGATGTCTCTCTCTCTCTCTCTCTCCCTCTCTCTCTGCGATCAAACACCCGTCTACCTGACTCCCAGCCTCCACTGCACACCCTGTCTCACTCGCTCCACAGCGTCGTTACGGTAACCAAAACTTTGGTGCCACACGATATACAGCCAGAATTTCAGCGAAAAAAGTACAAAGATCATGTGTAAGCGTTTCAGTAAATTACCATTAATAAAAAAAAATCAGGGGCATCATATAAAATTACCCTAAATTCAAATGAATTCCGATTTTTTACAATGTTAATAGTTTATTTTAAACTATTAACATTGTATTTCTGTAGAAATAAAGGTTTGAAAATTGTTTGATAAAACGTTAAAAACTGTCAAGTGAAACAGTAAGAGAGTGTAAAATTTAAAACAGTAGTAGACAGGGAATCAACAAAAATCACTTTATTTCTAATTGGTCAAGACACCGCTGGAGCGTTTGAAACTGAGGAAGGTTGGTTCTGTAGACGACGAAGAATCTTCTCCGTTAGCTAGTTAGCTAGCTAGTTAGCTAGCTCAGTGTTAAAGCGCCTGTACTTAAGGCTCCTGCCGGGTTTAAGGTGACTTTTGAAGTGCGGTGAATTCTTGATGACGTTGAGAGAACCAAACAACTGTTATTAAACCGCGATGATAATCCTCACGTTACAAATGTTCCCCTACGTTGATATCACACACACAACATTTCTCATGGAGACGTTTCGCTGATTTTTTTCTCCACCTTTGTCTATTTTCCTACATTTACATGGATGTTTGATTTTGATTCAAGAGAAACTTCTTTATACATATTTTTCATATCATTTATTTATACGTTTTATTTACATTTTGATATATTCCAGTTCAGCAAACACACTGTTGGTATAGCAACCTGTTTGGTTTAACAGTTGTTGTTGTTTTTTACAGTGTAGTAACCTGCTTCTAGAGTGTAATTTGGAAATGCCGCTTTTACTTGTTGCCATATAAAGAGGCAGAAGAAGAATTCTTGTAAAATCAGTGTCAACTTGTCATTATTTCTTACACGGTTTTTACAGTTTCCGCCGAACCGCCAGCGGGACCCGACAACAACGCGACAACCCAGTCCTTCCTCACACTAAGGTGTGTGTGGGTATAAAATGTGAGGATGATCCGTGAAACAGTTTGAGTTATGGCGATGAGGTGAAGGAATCAAACAAGGCCTCGCTCCTTCGCATGAAATTCAATTGGGATCAAAATTTACCCTCGCGTAAAGTGAATATTTGAAATTGCCGTAATTAAAAACCCTATTAGGGGAAAACAACTCGTCAAAATTCAGCTGCAAATAAATGCACAGCAGGCGATTCAGTGGTTTTATAACCCACTTCAATGGGACAAACCTGAGGTGGAACGGCCGCGGGCGAGGATCCGGAGCTGAAACCGTTTCCTCTCACTTCTCTTTTCACTCTAATGAAACCAAACCCTCTAATTCTGCCGTTTCTTTAACCCCGTCAGGAAATTAGAGCAGCTCAGGCGCTCTGCTGACGCAGAAAACCTCTGCGGGCGAGAAAGACGGCCAGCTAATATTCACTTAACTTCAGATATCTCTCAAACTGCCAGTGTGATAGGAAAATCGCCGCGGAGACATTTTGACCTGCCGAATCAATTTTGCCGAGAAAAGCTTTTAGTTCACAGCTTTAAATGATTCCGCCCCCTTCACGACGAGCGTCTCTGCAACGCCGGAGGGGAAACGCGGCACGGGGCCGATTTTGTATTCGACCTGATGCTGGTGCTGAGGGTTAGGGCAAGAAAAGAAGATTAAAGAATAAAGAATAAAGTCGGTTGATGATTTGACTTTTCCTGAATTTTCCAATTTGGGATCAACAAAATGTGTCTAAGTCTACAAATATATTGTGAAATATTGGATCTTCATATCATCCAACACCAGATCAGTATCAGGACAGAAAATTCAGACTTTTTTCTTGAAAAGCTCTTCAACATTTTTCGAGTAAAATTACAATTTTATACTTTATATTTTAGGACTTTCTTAATTTTGACTTCACTCTTTAGAAATTCCCAACTTTATTCTCATGTTACAAATTTTCTTAATTTAGACTTTATTCTCATCAAATTAAAACTTAATCCAGGGAAAATTACGACTCTTAATTTTGACTTTATTAATGTAAAACTGAGGCTTTCTTCAGGAAAATTACGACTTTTTTCTCTAATTTTCACTTTTTTCTTGTAAGATCACAACTTCATCCTTGTGAAATGATGAGTTTCATAACATTTACTTCATTCTGGTGAAGTTATGATTTCATTTTCATAATATTACAACTTAAATCTCTAAATCTCAGACTTTAATTCGTAAATCTAAGAATAAAATGATTCTTATCTTGTGACTGAGAATAACCGGACCAGCTTAGCCGTTGTTTATCATCTACTTATGTATGTTTGTCTACTACTGGCATAACCTCTTCATCCTCCTCTTCCTCCTAGCATAATAATATTAATATTAACAATGTGATTAATGTTTGGGTTCAAGTCCTTCCTCTTCCACCTCCTCCTCCTAATATCGGTGTTTTATTTGTTTCTTAATCTCGGTCCATCAGTTTATTCCTGCTCAGTAATCCACGTCCTACTTCCGCCTCTCCTTCCTACAGATGTGTTCAATGTTTCCTACGCATCATAATCGGTCAGATTGTTTGTGCTTTTCTTGAATTATTTGATTTTGTATGTTCAGAGTCCGGATTTAACTTCAGTCAGACTTATCTAAACCCAAACGATTAGCCATGGCACATCCTTCATCACCTCCGACATTTACAAATACATTCTTCAATCTTCTCTGTTCTGTCATGATTTTTTTTTTTATTATTTAAAAAAGGGGAAAAAAAGAAAAAAAAAAAAAAAAAAATTAAAATCAATCAAAACATAAAAATAAATACATAAATAAAACCTAAAAGATAAAAAGTAAAAATAAATCCAAAAATTAAAAATATTTACAAATAAATCAAGAAAAAAATTTAAATTACTAAACATATATTTTTTTTAAATAAAAAAAAAAAGAATCATAACATTAAAAAAAATCTAAATAAATCAAATATAAAAAAAAGTAAAAAAATAAACATATTATTTACTTGTAGCCGCAGGCAGAGGACCTGAATATTCCTTATTCAGCATCAACAACAAACAAAAGTTTACGTAGCGTTTATAGATTTGAGGTTTTCTGAAGGTGAAACTGTTAAAATAGTTGTTATTCTTTTCTAATATTGGAACAATTTCCAAAACTGGAATTTCACTTTAAAAATTTGGGGAGGAACTTGAAATTACCTCAACTAGTAACCCAAATTAAATAACTTATTTTGGAGTCAAACTTATTCATTTAACTTGTAAATAATTAATTGATTGATTAATTAATTTCCAGTTGAAGCTATTTTTTTGAGCTCATCCAACAATTCCAACTTTTTACAGTGTAGACTCATTATGAAACAGGCGATGGTTGAATATTAGCCGTGATCAAGGGATCACTTCTCATTCATACAAACGCATATGAAAACCATCACAAGCGACACCAGTCTGGTTTACACGGCCGGATAGCAGGGTTCATTAAAAGGTCAACCAACAATCTGGTGATGTCATCAGCTCGTGTTTATGGGCGTGTTTTGTTCCAGTCTCAGCTCACAGACACAAACTCAGCAGCAGACGGTCAATTTGCTGGACGTGGCGTTTTTTTCCTGCAGCTGATCTCTTTCACACGATGACGTCATACATTAGAAGGCAACTTCTCGGCGTTATCGCTCCTCACTTCCCGCGCGGCGAGATGACACCGCAGCGACAAACCCAACAGCAGAGACTAAACTTTTTTCTGTCGGTGCGACATCAGCTGATAAAGAGGCGGGATCTTCGCGTACGACGTGACGCTCGGCGCCGCACGATCAGCCCATATGGAGCGGCCATATTGAAAGTTGAATATGTTGGTGTTGCAGAGGGAGAGACGTGTCGTCCGGCTGACACGAGACACACGAGACGTCACTCTGACCCGAGTCTCCAAAACTGATATAAAACTATTCAAGTCTGCTGAGAGTTGAATTCTTTATTAGCTCCTCCATGGAGGTAATATTATTAGTCGGTTTGAGTCGGTTTGTGTATTACACAGGAAGGCTACCGGACAGATTTTCATGAATCTCAGTGGGAGGGTTGGGAATGCAGCAGAGGAGAACTCAGTAGAATCTGGAGTGGACCTAGAAAGAGACGCATTCAGGATTCATTTAACAACCTGATGGATGATTTCAGTATAGTTAACAACTGGAGTTATGGTTGGGAGGTTACAGACGCAAAAAGCTCCCCCTAGTGACTAAAAATATGAACTATCATCGTGAAATCATATAAATTAAAGATAGATCTCCTCACAGATCTCCACTCGTGCGAGGTCATTCGGACATAATCGGACACACGGTGGGGAAGTTACGGTCAAAAAAAGCTTTGGATTTTCCAAATACGCTCCCCCTAGTGGGTGAAATATGAACAAGCACAGTAAATTAGGACAAATACAACTTTGATCTCCTTGAGGCGGGTCATATGAGGTAAATGTGGACCGGCGGTTCTGTTGGAAATACAGCGTTTTCGAAAAAAAAGAAAAAGAAAGAAAGTTGCCAATAGTGAGTAAAATACAAACTATAGGAGTAAAATATATTATATGTATAATATGTATATTGTATATAAGAGATTCTTACACGGATTCTTATACGCTAAATTTGGATTTAATCAGACCACCAGTTGAGAAGTTAAGGCCTGAAAACTTCTGGAGATAAATCTCCCCCTAGTGGCAGAAATATATACGCTTTTAATTACAGCTAGACTAAAGTACTTTTTATTTTTCACTATCTGAAAAATAAAAAATAAATAATACAAATATGATAATAATAAGAAGAATAATAGCATAAAAACTGATGCTTTTAGATAAAAATAATAAGAACATTAGAAACAGGAGTCAGACATTCTTATAAATAGCTTCCAGTTCCACCGTGACAGTCGGGGGGTCGCCATGTTGAACTTTCTCACGATTAAAGCTGACGACTACATTCCTGAAAACAACAAACAATCAATTACGATCCAAAACCTGCAAAGTTGTTTGGGTTGGTTTGAAGTCTGGTGCGTCTTTCTCAGATGACTCATTAAGTAGAAAGTAGAACATGAGTCAGAATTATGCAGATTCAGATCCGGCCCCTTGTGTGCAAACTCGTATTTAGTTTGCAATTTATAAAAAAAAATGGATTACGCCAAAACGATCAAACGTGCATTTCTCAAAAAGATACGTTTTGGGCAAACGGCCCTGAGCGGCAGACGCTACGTCACATGACCGGAGCTCATTCAGAGGTGAGATGAGTCACTCTGACGGGTGACAGTGCATTAAAATGTAAATACCGGACCCACACAGAGGCTGCTGTGACTCATTCGTAATGAACAGGCAGACAGGGACGTATGCAGGAGCACGGGGCTCGGAGTCGAAGGCGTTACGGTGAAAGAGCCGCTGCTGAGAGCAAACAGCATGAAACATGAATGTGGTCAGAGCTTTTTCACGGCACCACCTCACACCCAGGGACAGCACGGAGACCCGGTACCTGGAGCCTCAGACCCAACTGCACCGAAAAAAAAAGCAGCCCAATCCAGCCCAGGCCCGCCAAGGCGTTCTGGTTCAGGGCTTTCACGGAACATTGGGTTGTTTTTTTGACACTATGAAAATGTGCATGTATGAGCAGGTATTTAGGGGACCCACTTGAACCCAGCCACAAGTCAGTGTACTTCTAGTGCCGGTCCCAGGCCCGGATAAATGCAGAGGGTCGTGTCAGAAAAAAAGAATCCGGTTTAGAATCTGTGCCAAATCAAAATGCGGAACACAAAGCTGATTTCCAAACTGGATTTGGTTGGGGCCTCGGGTTAGCAAAGACCGTCACTGGTACTGTTAGCCAGAACGGTACCAGCCTATGGATGGAAACAGCTAAGCTGCTGTTGGAAACCCCGATAGGGACAAGCCAAAAGATGATGAAGAAGAGGAAGAAGAAGAAGTTGCTTGTAAAATACTGTTGGAGGCACCCAAACGTTTGCCTGGTTTTCCTCTCCCAACAACGTTCCCATGTTTACCATAACTACCCAAAGCACTTTCTGCTCACTCAGCAGAAAATACAGTTTAACCCGAATGCATGCAACCTCCAACTTAAACCATAGAGCCAGAACATTATAACCACTAACAGGTGAAGTCAAAACAATGTTTATAATATGGCAGTAATGGCAGCTGCCTGTACGTTGAATATATTAGGCTCCAAAGGAACATTGCTGAATCATCCTGAGGTTGACCTCGGATGTTGAGCGACTTTGACGCTTTGATGCTTTAAGACTGGATCAAAGCGTCTTCAGAGCATCAGGTCTTGTTATGTGTTTCCATTCTGCGCTGGTTTAAGGAATGAAAACCGCCGAACGTACGTCAGGCTCAAGGCTCACTCGTTTGAAGGGGGATCGAAGGTTCGCCCCAATCCCACAGGAGCCACCTAAGCACAAACTGTGCGGTCCAGTAGACGGTGTCGGAACGCACGACACACAGTAGATCTGCGTTGGCGGCGAAAGTAAGACAACAGTATACAGTATGTATTTTTTAACAGTTAAGATTGTCGTGCACAAAAGCGACGGCATCAGGAGACGATTCTGGACAAATGCTTCCACAACTCTGAGAGCCTGTTTACTTCAGAACATTCATCAGAACCCGTCAGTCATCTGCAGAGCTCTGGTTAGTTTAATGGGTCTTAGGTTGGCATGTGAGCTATTATGCTTCCGAACCACTATTTGTACAATTTCCTGTCCAGGAAGAACAGATCCACATTAGAAGATACTAGAATACCTCTGGATTCTGCAGGAACCCGTCCAGGTGCTGAGGCAGC
The DNA here is from genome assembly GCA_037951165.1 of Lophius americanus. NCBI lineage: Eukaryota > Metazoa > Chordata > Actinopteri > Lophiiformes > Lophiidae > Lophius > Lophius americanus. The sequence continues at coordinate 657,519 of JBBDHG010000210.1, read as the reverse complement.
ATAACCCAAGCAGCTACAGTGACACTCTGCACTTCCCTCACTAGTATCAGGTTACAGCCTCGTGCACTCTACGTCATCTGCACGCCAGCCTCCACTAATGGACTGAGATGTGTTGCAACAAAGTCGGAGCATCTCTCTCCAGCTGCTAATTAACTCGACCCAAGTTGTGAAAATCATGCACTCACACGAACGCGTGGTAGAGCAGCGCCCATCCTCTCGGCCTCTCCAGCGTGTCATAGATCAGGTTCTGGATCCTCCTCTTGCGGATGTTATTCCTCTTAACCGGCCGGGTGTAGTTCAGGGGGGTCTTGGCCAGCAGGCCGATGCCCATGCCCTGAGAGCCCCTCTTGAAGTCATCCCGGCCCGATGCCACCAGGAGCAGCGCGCCATCCTTGTCCACTCCGCCGGTGTTTTGATCCAGTAAGTCCCCTGGAGTAGGAGCTCCGGAGGTCTTCTTCTGCTCCTCGGAGCTGCTAGCGACGGTCCTGGACCGGAGCCCCATGGTCAGTGCTGGATGCCCGGTTGGGGCAGCATGCCATGATCCGGGCGCTGGACCTGGAGACTCCCCTTCCTCAACCGCGGGTCATTTAAGGATGTGGTTCCCGGCGCGAAGGGAGGTGCTCAGCAATCTGACTGGAGCACAGAGAGGAAGAGAAGGAGGGAAGGAGACAGAGGAGGGGAAGGAGGGGTTTCATTTTAGTAAGGGAAACTACAGGTATTCATAATAATCTGGACGCACACAGCAAGAAAACACGATGAGAGCTTGAGATGGATCGTGCGTAAAGAACCATCAAAAAAAAAACAACGCGCCCGCGTGATAAAACCACTAAAATAGATAAATGCACGAGGTGGGGTCAACACAAAGTGGGATAAACTCACTCAGGAGAATACGAGACACCTATGGGGTCCTGTCTAAGGAGATTTAAGGCGATAAAAGAAGTGATTCCTGACGAAACTTGTTCATCAAGCTATCAAAATAAAATCCAAAGCAGCATCAAGCAGCAGCGCGCGCGGCAGACATCCCATTCCTCCATCAAAACACACACACACACACACACACACACTGGTGAGACAAAGACCTGGCATCACGCTGCATCCCTTCACCAAAAGAAGAGAGACAGGGGAGACAAAAACAGCTCCCGGCAGCCCTACCGGCAGCCGATCCGGTGCATGGCTCGAGTCTCCGGGGCTTCTCGCCTCCATCCACCTGCAGAGGAAGCAGCGCCGCGGAGGAGGAGGAGGAGGAGGAGGAGGGTGGAGGGTGGAGGGTGGAGACGGAGGCTGGAGTACACAGATGCTGCGTGAGGGAAGTCGACAGCCGACTGGAGCTGCCGGAGGAGCGGAGAGAAGGAGAGGATCACGCTCTCAGCTGCAGCGCAGACGCGACGACGTGCGCGCACACACGCTCCGACACACACACACACACACACACACCCACATGAAGCCGCGTGCACGAGCCGAGAGATGCACCGCATACCTTGATGAGCGTACAAACAGACATGAAGGCTGATGCGCGCACGGGAAATCAATATGCGTCGTCACGCACACGTGTGCGTGCTTCTAGGCGCAGAGTACACACGCACACGTGACCGAAGCAGCAAAGATGAAGAGCTCAGGTCAAAGTATCAACAATCATCGAGTACTCGTGATGGATCAAGTAATCAGATACTTTACTTGAGGATAGAGTATTTAAACTCTCAAAGTAAAAGTACACTGTAAAAAATGTTGGGTAGAATTACTGCAATTTAATAATAATAATAATAAAGTACAGCAAAAACTGAGAAAAATGCAAAAGTAATAGACTCACACGTACACACTCATACACCCACACAAAAATACACCCACCCAGTCACACTTACATATACAAGCAGTCACATAAATACACACACACATACACACATACACAGACAGAAACACTACCACAAAAACCAACCCACACACCCCCACACACCCACCCAGATACACTAACACAAACAGACTACCCCTCACACACACACACTTACACCCGCACACCCCCATACACCCACCCAGACACACTTACACAAACAGGCTACCCCTCATACACACACACTTACACCCGCACACCCCCATACACCCACCCAGACACACTAACACAAACAGACTACCCCTCATACACACACACTTACACCCGCACACCCACACAGACACACTAACACAAACAGACTACCCCTCACACACACACACTTACACCCGCACACCCCCATACACCCACCCAGACACACTTACACAAACAGGCTACCCCTCATACACACACACTTACACCCGCACACCCCCATACACCCACCCAGACACACTAACACAAACAGACTACCCCTCATACACACACACTTACACCCGCACACCCACACAGACACACTAACACAAACAGACTACCCCTCATACACACACACTTACACCCGCACACCCCCATACACAAACACAGACATACATACACATCCCCACACACATAGACATAAACACCCCCATACACACACACAGATACACTTAAACAAATAAACAACCCACCATACACACACATGCGCCCGCATACACATACACACACCCACATACACACACACACACACACATACATCCACACACCCACTGACACACACTTACACAAACAAACACACACGTAAACACACACCCACATATAACCACACACACACACATAGACACACACGACGCTCATTTGAAAAATGAACAGAATGCCTCCACCACAGAATCAATCAGTTCTTTTCAGGAAATAAAATCCTCCACTTGACCACGGCGCTCACAGACTAACAGGATCTGAGGATCCTGGAATAGATCGGAGCGTCTCTGCGGCCATCAGTAGTCCCGTTTAATCGCCGGCGGTCGGAGGATCGGACTAATTATCCGGTTGAGAAACGGTTGAAGGAATCTGTAATTGAAAAAGCAATCATTTGACTGCGCTGCTCTGCAGGACCGTCCTCTGCTTCACAGCAGCGCCGACCCGGCCCACAGCGGATAACAGGTTCTGATCGTCCTATCAGATCCGGCCTTCTTCCTCTGTTCTAGCCTCCAACACCTATAAACACTCACAGACATGAGAGATATCCAACACAGACGCTGCGCCATTTCAGATTTGGTACAAACGTTTTCCTGTTCAACTTTTTGACTCAACATCTGGCCTGATCTTCAGTCACTAAAACCCATAACTGTCCCTTTACTGTGGGGATGAAGATCCGTCAGTCCAAACGGGTAAACAAACCCAACGGAGATGGAAGAAATAAACTAGTCCTGTGCTGTCGTCCCTCTGACTGAACCCCAGTAAAATGTGAAGTTATGTCCTCGGTTGTTTTTCGTCTTGGTGAGTAAAATAGAAACCATTAGAGTAAAACTCAACATTTAAAAGATAAATCTCCACGAGTCCATTCGTACGCACCAGATGTGGACTAAATTGTTCCAAGGGGTTTAGATATTATGGCCCGAAAAAACTTTTGGCGATAAAGCTCCTCCTAGTTGCAGAAATATACAACAATACATTATATCCAACCTTCCCCTGAAAGCAATCCAGTTCTTCCTCACACTAAGCTCTATGTGGGTGGATTATTTGAATAGGATCAATTGAATAGTTTGAGTTAAGTCAAGAAAATAGGGTTTTTTCATGAAAATGACAGCGTGGGTCTTGTTGGTACAGTTGAGTTCTAAACGGGACGCTTTGGTTTCCAGACCGTAAACCGCCTTAGTCATCGCTCCACTTCTGTCACCCACATATTTAGGCGGCAGTAGATTGATAAAACCGGGCAGAACACTTCGAAAAGGCTCCCTGTGTCAATATGTGGGTGTATCGTGATTGGTGATGGACGGGGCTGCGATCCATACTCCTCGTCCACGATTAGAACCAAATCCATCATCCATGGGATTTCATTGGCTGAGAGGAACACGCCGTCCCTCAGCAGAGGGCAATCGGTCCTGTGAAGAAGACACAAACCGTTGCTGATGATGACGATGAGGATGATACTGTCTTCAGGGCTTCTAACATCAGGGTCACATGGTCGACTCCCACAGCAGGGCAGGAACATCCTGCTAAAGGGTTCAGGGGTCAAAGAATCAAACCACAACCGAATGCATAAAGAAAAAAAAAAACGGTAGCAGAGTTGCTTTTTACTTATTATAAAAATAAAGATTGTTTTGCTGGTAGGGTTACTTCAAAGTAAGATTTTGTACCGTTCATGAAAACTGATACTTTCACATTTTATTACAGATGACTGACTAGCTTGTATTTTTGCACGCATTCCAATAAACACATAATATACTTTACTTAAAAGTAAATTGCAATTTCATGCAATCATGTTATTTCAATACATTTGGATAGATCAGGGGTTTTCATCAGAATAAATATTTAAATATATACGATCAACCAGAACATTATGACCATCTGCCTGTTATAGTGTATAACCCCTTTTGTTTCTGAAATACTCTTACCGGTGGAGGTGGAGGTTCTACCGGACCTCTGAATGTGTGCTGTACTATCTGGCACCAAGACGTTAGCATCGGATCTTTTAACTTCTATAAGTCACAAGGTAGAACCTTCAGGGATCGGACTTCTCTGTCAAGCACATCCCGCAGATTGTAGTCTGGATTGAATTCTGGAGAATTTTAGCGGCCAAGTCACCGCATTGAACTTATTGCTGTGTTCCTCAAACCACCACCACTGCCATTGGACAATACCATTTTCATGATGGCTCTATGGTCCAGTTCTGATGCTGAGCTGCCCACTGGCGCTTTTGACAGCTGAGTTTCCTGATTCCCTTAGATCAGAACCAGCATTAGCTTGTTTGAGAAATCTGAGCACTCACAGCTCGTCTGTATCGTTAGACCCTAAGTTGCTCTTCCACAGACCGGGATGTTCTGACCCAGTCCTCTAGCTATACTACAAACACACAAGCTGTTCACTTCTTGTCTAATCTCTCAGCCTATACACTTCAGCTGTCAGTGGTTATAATGTTATGGCTGATCTCTCGGGGGAACAGGGTAGACTAGACAAATGAATGTTCATGCGTTCTCACACCTGAATATAAAAGGGAACGTTTATTGTTTTAACCAAGTGTGAGATGATCAAAGAGGAAGATTCTGGCGATGTGACCCAGCGATTTGATTTCCTGCGGAGGAGAAAGGTGAAAGGTCGTTGTCAGAGTTCAGCTGGTGAATAATTGAAGGCGTTACAGGCGTCGCGTTAGATGTGCACCATGTGGCCTGATCTATGTTTTATTCATCTGTTTCATCTAAGTCCCTGAATACGAGGTAAAAAAAACAGAAAAAGGGGAGGTGACTAAGACGATGAAGAAGGTGCCAGGACCTTAATGAAGCAGGCGAGAAAAACGCGGATCACAATTTCCCTTCATCCAGCGGGCGCTGACGCCCAGACTGGACTCACAGTAGTGGCTGTTCGTAATCCTGTTATTTTAAGTAACAAGTTATCTTTCATCAGAAATCAGGAGTATGGAAGCTGAGAGCGGTCATGTTGGTTATTATTTATTATAAAAGATGTTGATCATTAATATTAAATTTGATTAAAAATGATATATTTATGTACATTTAAAGGCGACTGTATCAAATTATTCATTTTATGAACTTCATGGTTAACCAGGTGAGGGGACCGGGTCGTCTCCATGGTAACCAAATGTCATACATTGATATTAGAAAATATTCATCTTAATATTTAATATTTAATAGAGTTTCGCCGCCACATTGACAAGAAGTTAAGAATTTGAGATGCTTAAAGTAGGAATAAAGCAGGTACAAGAAAAAAACGTAATAATAAGAGGATATAGTCGTATTTTTACGAGGACGTAGTAGTAATATTAAGAACAATCGTCGTAATATGACGCGAAAAAAGCCATAGTTTTGCGAAAAATATCTATTTTCACTATGAAAATAAAGTCTTGATTTTACGTGAATAAAGTCTTAATTTTACGAGACAAGAAGTTGTGAATTTAAACAGAATGTAGTTGTAATTTTACTGGAACAAAGAATATCAGGGTTTGTTTGTTTTTTACTACAATTAAGACTTTATTCCTGTTAAAATGTCGGTTTTAAGCTAAAATTACGATTTTTTTCCGCTTGAAATTCTTAAATGAGGAAAATAAGAAATCACAAACGAATGATCTCACGATCTAGAGATGTCGCATTAAATTAATGGTTGCCACCATGACCGCTCTCAGCTTCCACAGCTGCTGAAACACGGTTGCCCCCAAGGGTTTATTTAAATCTGTTTAATTTATAATTCTACGGTTATTCCAGTTTAACCTGATGATGGTGGAAGAAATGTCTTCTTACGTGTTCATCCCAAACAGCTTCTATAAATACTTAAGTAAGAACACCTTAAAGGAATATTACGGCTGTATTTTACAATCACAGGAGGAGAAACAGGCTGAGAGATTAAAACACTGCGGCTGATCTCAGACCCTGAGGTAAATAGATTTGGTTTCAACCAAACAACAAGACGAGCAGAAAAAAGGAATCCCTGACATCGGCGTTTTAATTTGAGTGGAAGCGTCTCCAGACCCGACTGGTTCCGGTTACATGACGGCTCCTCGGCCTCCAGAGCTCCATCAGCACTTTCATGGAAACGAATCCTAACAAACGCGATACCAAAAACTACGAGACCCGCCTGACGGATCAGCCGATCACTCCAGTTGTCAGAATATTCCCTGTTGACAAAACATCGGTTATTTGACTTTATTCATCTCCGACACTGGGAAAGAGATCCGAGTAGTTTACGGTAAAATACCATCAGCTGTGGTCGCCACTGTTTGCTGTAAAAGATACGGCCACCGTATTCAAGACATTACGGTAAATCACCATAAAAAAAACAGATATGTCAACCTGTTTACAGGTAAATAGTTAATTATACACAGCTTTTACTTTCAGTCGAATTGACGGGATGATAGTTTTGTAGGATCTGTCATTTAGACGGAATAACACTTTAAGGTAATAACTTGCTTGTGACATTGTTCACTTTTTTCGCTTATCATTAGGGAAAGTTTGAATTTTTCACGTAAAATTCTGTGTTTTCCACATATCGTGACCATAAATAATGAAATTTTGTTCTATTTACCGAGTCAAGATAATTCACCGTATTTATTACAGTGATTTACTTTTTCGAATTTTACCGTCTTTTCCACGTGATATAAATTTTATATCAAGTAATTTACTCTCATTGTTTTGTCATTAAAAAACTATGCAACAGTAATTTGGTTGACATTATATTGTTTTGCTTTTTTCATGGTAATTTACCGTAATGTCTTATACACCCTGACCATATTTTTTTTAAACGAAATTTTATGGTTGTTTTTACAGTGTAGTTTTGGGTTTTCATCATTTGTCTAGCGGCACATGGACCAGCGGCTCCACCAGGTCCATGAACATTGTCTCCATCAGAGACGGTGAAGGGAAGCTCTTCGTAGCTGTAGCATCATCTCCTTGGAGGGTCCCTGGTTGGGACTGTGACCCGGGTGAAAGGTGAAGGAATTATCGCGTTGCCTAACCTTCACGAGGTGAACATGTGAGAGCTCCCGGAGCGCCGGCCTCTGGGAACGCTCGCTGAGTTAAAGCCGTCATGAATCAAGCTGCTCGTGTCTCCAGCCACGTGAAAAATGGCTCCAGGTGTCGGTTCCTGGAGGATAGAGCTGCTGCTGAGCTGACACTCAAACCCCCGCCAGATCCTACGACTCAGCATAAATGCGAGAATAAACATAAGTCCGATCGGAATAAATCACCATGTAGCGCAACCGCCGGTGGAATATTTCATCAGGAAGAGCCCACCCAGGCTTAATATGATGAATCCAGCCAATATTCCACACCCACTGGACACTCTGGATGTTTCTGTGGTCAAAAGAAAAATCAACTAAAGAGATGAATAAAACTGTTTCACAAATAAAGATATAACCAGTGACAAAGAAGGGATGATAATTGCTACGAATTCAAAAGAAAAGGAGGAAATCCTCAGTCCGGGTTCATACAGTGAAACAGTCCAGGTTCATACGGTGAAACAGTCCAGGTTCATACAGTGAAACAGTCCGGGTTCATACGGTGAAACAGTCCGGGTTCATACAGTGAAACAGTCCGGTTTCATACGGTGAAACAGTCCAGGTTCATACGGTGAAACAGTCCAGGTTCATACAGTGAAACAGTCCGGGTTCATACAGTGAAACGGGGTCAGCGGCAGCACTGATAGTTGGTTCTGTTGGTCTCTCACACAGACGGAGGTGTGACACTCGGGTGGGAGGGGTCAGGTGAAAAGGTTACTCAGCAGGCAGCTTTATGATGTTTCCAGCAGACCTGAGGTCAGTCGTCTCTGAAGGCTTTGATTGATTGTTTTGAATTAAAAAGCCGGTTTGTTCCTTCAGGGCATCTGATTTTGATGAGTAAGATGTGGGGAAAAAATGTCTCTTTGGGATCAGATAACACCTGACCTGCAGTTTCCCTCCGTACAAACTCAGATGAAAAACACTAACAGTGGAGGAAAGGTCTAGTTTTCAGGTTGTGTGTAACATTAACCACCAATCTTCTCTATTTAGTGTCCAAAGTTTATGTTTATAAATGCAGGGCTGGGAAGTTCCATACATGTAAGGTACGTTTACTCAGTTTATGTCGCCATCCTAACATTTGACAACAAAAATCTAAATCGTAGATGTATTAGGAAAGACAGTCCAGAGATTCTATAGTTAGAATGAATGAAGTTACTGGATATTATGCAGAAAGTCATTCGTTGTACTGAGGGCCTTTAAATCTGTTAAGTATATTTGGATGCATGTATGATTGACTGGAGGAGAGACTTTTCTCCCCATATCCCTCAACGGGAATAACTATACTACTATCTACTTATACTAACTATACTACCATCTACCTATACTAACTATAATACTACTTATTATACTACTATCTACCTATACTAACTATACTACTATCTAACTATATTACTAACTATGCTAACTTTAATACTACTTATTATACTACTGTCTACCTATACTAACTATACTACTATCTACCTATACTACTACCTATACTAACTTTAATACTACTTATTATACTACTGTCTACCTATACTAACTATACTACTATCTACCAATACTACTACCTATACTAACTTTAATACTACTTATTATACTACTCTCTACCTATACTAACTATACTACTATCTAACTATACTACTATCTAACTATACTACTAACTATACTAACTAAAATACTACTTATTATACTACTGTCTACCTATTCTAATTATACTACTATATAACTATTCTAACAATACTACTACCTATACTAACTATAATACTATCTAACTATACTACTACCTACCTATACTAACTATACTACTATCTAAGCATACTACTATCTAACTATACTATTAACTATACTAACTAAAATACTACTTATCATACTACTGTCTACCTATACTAACTATACTACTATCTACCTATACTAACTATACTACTATCTACCTATACTACTACCTATACTAACTATTATACTACTTATTATACTACTGTCTACCTATACTAACTATACTACTATCTAACTATACTACTATCTAACTATACTACTAACTATACTAACTAAAATACTACTTATTATACTACTGTCTACCTATTCTAATTATACTACTATATAAATATACTACTATATATCTATTCTAACAATACTACTACCTATACTAACTATAATACTACTTATTATACTACTGTCTACCTATACTAACTATACTACTATCTAACTATACTACTACCTATACTAACTATAATACTACTTATTATACTACTGTCTACCTATACTAACTATACTACTATCTACCTATTCTAACTATACTAGTATCTACCTATACTAACTATACTACTATCTACCTATACTAACTATAATACTACTTATTATACTACTGTCTACCTATACTAACTATACTACTATCTACCTATTCTAACTATACTAGTATCTACCTATACTAACTATACTACTATCTACCTATACTAACTATAATACTACTTATTATACTACTGTCTATCTATACTAACTATACTACTATCTACCTATACTAACTATAATACTATCTACCTATTCTAACTATACTAGTATCTACCTATACTAACTATAATACTATCTACCTATACTAACTATACTACTATCTACCTATTCTAACTATACTAGTATCTACCTATACTAACTATAATACTACTTATTATACTACTGTCTACCTATACTAACTATACTACTATCTACCTATACTACTACCTATACTAACTATACTACTACCTATACTAACTATACTACTATCTACCTATACTAACTATACTACTATCTACCTATACTATCTATACTACTATCTACCTATACTAACTATACTACCTTCTACCTATACTACTACCTATACTAACTAAAATACTACTTATTATACTGTCTACCTACACTAACTATACTACCATCTAACTATACTACTACCTATACTAACTAAAATACTACTTATTATACTACTGTCTACCTATTCTAATTATACTACTATATAACTATACTACTATATATCTATTCTAACTATACTACTACCTAATTGTACTACTATCTAACTATACTAACTATAATACTATCTAGCTATACTAACTATACTACTTTGTACCTATTCTAATTATACTACTATCTACCTATACTAACTATAATACTATCTAACTAAACTAACTATAATACTATCTACCTATACTAACTATAATACTATCTACCTATACTACTATCTAACTATTTACCTACAATAACTATCTTACTATACTAGTATGTAATTGTACTAATATCTAACTATACTAAGTATACTATCCAACTATACCACAATCGATCCATACTACATTCTAACTATACTTCTATCTTACTATACTACCATCTAATTGTACTACTTTCTAACTATACTAAGTATACTAGTATACTAATATACTATCCAACTATACTACGATCTATCCATACTACTATCTAACTACATTACTATCTAACTATACTACTATCTAACTACATTACTATATAACTATACTACTATCTAACTATACTACTATCTAACTATACTAACTATACTACTTTATAACTAAAGTACTATATAACTATACTACCAGTAACTGTACAACAAATGAACTATACTACTATCTACCTCTACTAACTAAACTACTATCTAACTGTACAACAAATGAACTATACTACTGTCTAGTAGTAAAAGTGTTTTTTATGTACACTTTTTGCTGTAACATTTCTATTTGTTCATGTTTGCGCTCGATTTGTTAAAATGTAAAACATTCTGATCTTCTTTGAACCCAGAAACTTCTGTTTGTAGTTTTTCAGTTTAATCTGAAGAGTCTGAAGAGTCCCTTCTTCACTGCAGACCCGAAATCTTCTCCATGGGTTGGAAGAAGAGGCAAAGAGGTTCCGTGGAACCTGAGGTGGAACGGAGAGGTGTAGAAGTATTGGAGGAGAACCAGGGCCGCTGTAGAACCCAGAATTCTCACCAGATCAGCTTGATTAGAAGATTTTGAGCCCAGCGGTGTCCCACATCAAGGGATTAAGAACATAGACAAAAGGTATTAAAGCTGTTCGGCTGCTTTTCTTCTCCTCTTCAGCCGTAAAGTCCCCAGCAATAAAATCTTTCTGATTGGCTCCTTTTTAGTCCTGGATCTGCAGAGCGAGCCTCCAATCCAAGCTCTGCATCGGTCCTTGGCTGCAGCACAGGAGGCCCGGCCCAGCAGAGGCACAGAGAGAGAGATGGCGTCGGAGGTGGAGGGGCTGGAGCGGGTTACTCTGAGGAGCATTTCTTAAATAATTCATCGTCCTGAGGAGAGGAAGTGGCGAGGGAAGAGCCAAGAGAGAAGGAGGAAGGACCATTCAGGAAACATGAATCCTGTAAGTATCCCTTTGATTCTGCTGTTAATCAAACGTTGGGTCTGGATCGACACGGCCAGCAGGGATTCCCTCTTCTCCACATCATTCCTGAGCTCTGGGTCCTCGGAGGGACGTAACCGTGCTGCGTGTCATTCCGGCGTTAATTAAGCTGCGCCGCAGCGACCTCAGATTTAAAGCTGGCAGGAGTGGCGGCGTTCTACCGTTTGCCTGAGCAGCACAAAAACAATCTGACATTGATACCGGGCCACAGGGGCTCAGAACCCTCTCAGCAGGAACCGCAGAGCTGCCGTACTATTCATCACCGGGACAAGCCCCGCCAACGCCGCGGTGAAGGCCACGCTGCAGAGGTCAGGGGTCGAATAAACAAGAGCGGAGTGGATCAGTCTAAAGCATGTGTGAGGATTAGATCATCAGCAAAAATAACTTTTTACATTTTAGAAACAATCCACACAAAGTGTGCAGAACTTAGTGATACATGTACTATTTCAATATGAATACCTGAAAAATACCTAAAACTTTGTTATGTTATGTGTTTTTATGATTTTATCATGTGAGGTCATCTTTTATGTATTTTTATTTTTTTGGCTTTTGTTTCGTTTATTGTTTGTGAGTTTGTTTTTTCTGTGATATTCTCTTTTTCCCCATCTGTATCCTCTGGGTTTTTATCATCTGCCGCACTTTTCCTCATTGTTCCTCTTGTTTTTAAATGTTTCAACGCTTTCTTGCATTTTCCCTTTTTGTCAAACTTTCTTTTTTTGAAGGTCGTCTACAAATAAAAAATAATCATTATTAGGATTTTTTTCATGCGTATTTGGTTGAATGTGTTTTTATGTTGCATCAAATACTTCAAATAAGTTCAAATTTGTTTTTGGTAACAATTTGCTGAATTGTTATTAAAGAAAAAAAACACACAAACACACATTCAGACACAAACACTCACAGAAACACACAAATATACTCACACACATACACTCACAAATACACCAACACACACACACACAACCTCACAAACACATAAATACACAGACACTGACACACACACTGACACACACACAAACACAAGTACAAACAAATGCTCACACACAACCTTACACACACTCACTGACACACACACAAACACTCACTCGCACACGCACACGCACAAACAAACACTCACACACAACCTCACATCCCCCCCAAACACACACACACACACACCGTAACCAAAGCTACAAGAAGCGATGGATTTTTCGGGAGATAATGAGAAAACAAACGGTTGTTTTATTTTCTTTGTGGGATCAGAGATCAGGAGTCTCACGGCTGCAGCAAATGATTTCAGATGAAAAGGTCAAATTAAAGAGTCTCCAATTATCGATAAAAGGCTCAGATTCTACTTCAATCAAGGCTGAACAGACAGAAATGACTTTAGTAGCTGACCCAGCTGTCGACCCGTCGGCTCACGCGTTGTCAAATCGATGAAGACGTTTTCTTAATTTCTTTGCGTTTTGCCGGTTTGCACATGTCTGATGTTCATTTGCAGTGTTTTTGTCCCTGCGGGCCACCGTAGGGTGCGAGCTGTGGTATTTACCAAGATAGACAACGGCTCCCATAATCCACTCTGCTTCATTGCATCATCTTTTTCTTCATCGTTTTGGCAGGCAGGAGTCGATCTCGCCAACGTTTGATCCACAAACAAACGGCTCTCCTCCCCAGAGCTGCCTGTGCTCGTCTTCTCTTTGGCATTTTAAAGCACTTGACATCAAAGAGATCGGGAACGCGCCTCAACTCCGCCTTAAATCTCACACGTCAGGAAGTGAGACGTTTTTCTGGAGATGTCAGAAACGTCAAGATTAAACTCAATCATTTTAAAGAAAGAGGAATTCGTGAGAAGGTACGTTAAACTTTAGCTGACGAAACACAAGGAAACGAACGAGGCCCAGGATTGATGATGATAATCCCTGCAGAGACGCCGTTAACGTGGCAAAAAATGTTTCATGATGATGAATGGAACTAAAACTCTGCTGACGTTTGTAATAAAGCTCCACCTAGTGGGTAAAATATGAATTATTCAAGTTTAATATGAGCTATTAGCGTAAAATATGAATAATTAGACTAATATATGAAGTTTTAGAGTAAAATATGAATTATTAGACTAACATATGAACTATTAGAGTAAAATATGAATTAATAGAGTAAAATATGAATTATTAGACTAAGAGATCTTTCTTGTTTGTATCATATTTGAGACAATTACTAATCATCAAATGTGGACTAAAGTGAAGCAACAGTTATAAGCGAATATAAGCGAATATAAGTCAGAAAGTTTCATAATAAAAGCTCCCCCTAGTGAGTAAAGTATGAACAATTAGAGTAATATACAGTTTAATATACACGATAAATCTCCACAAGTCAATCCATGTTCTCCAAATTCAGACTCAATTGGACCAGTTTCGGGAGTTTTGTCCAAAAAACAGGGTTTGGGGTAAAATAGCCCCCCCTGGAGAGTAAAATAGGAACTACTGGACTGAAATATCAATTGTACAAGATAGAGCTCCTCCAGACGATGAAAACTGGACTTACCAGTTTATGTGTGACAACCTATGAGAAGCAAGAAGGTAAATGTGTCCCTGTATGCCGTTTTATTTGGTGACGGTCCAGCAGATGTTCGCTCTCAGCTGATGAGCAGAAACATCTGGAGAAACCTGGAGCTTCTCATTTTTGTTCAGAGGCACCCCGGCACCTACTGATCTTAGCGGGCCTACGCAAAAAACGGGAATAAAAGCGAGAAAGGAATGATCCGAGTCTGACCGAGGGCGACGCACTGAGTGGGCTCGGAGTGTTTGAAAGTGGTGGGACAATCTGCTGCCATGGCAACGGACAGAAATCAATGAGGCTGTCTCGGAAAACGCACAGATGACAAACAGATAGCTGTGGAGAAGTGGCAGCTGGTTGACGTTGTTCTCTGCGTCCCAGGATGTACAGCCATCCTGCCAAAACATTATAACCGCTGATCGGTGAACATAGAGTAACATCTCCTACGATGGCACCTGTCAGTGGGGGAGATGTTTTGGGCAGCAGGTGAACATTTGGTTCCGAAGTTGACAAGTTGAAGGCAGGAAAAATAAGATTCCGAGTGGCTTTGACAAGGGATACATTGTGACGGCTTGACAACAAGATGTTGTTGCGTGGGTTTAAGGAAGGAGAGCCGGTGAATCAATGAAAAGATCATAAATGTCCCGGGGTAAATGATGAGCGAAGGTTTGCCTGTGATGTCTGATCACACTGAAGAGTCACGTTTCAAACCTTTTTAAGAACCTCAAGTTAGTGAGAATGAGGTCTAAATGACACCCAAGCCATAAAATTCTACTTTGAGTCCACATCATTAGAAAAGAGAAGCAGGCACAACGGAGGGAGAGACAGACAAGTTCAGACTAAGACATAGAGAGAGAGAGATTGTTTTAGACTCAGACAGAGAGATAGAGAGAGACGGGTTCAGAATCAGAGAGAGAGAGAGAGACGGGTTCAGAATCAGAGAGAGAGAGAGAGAGATGGGTTCAGAATCAGAGAGAGAGAGAGAGACGGGTTCAGAATCAGACAGAGAGAGAGAGAGAGACAGAGACATAGAGAGAGAGACGGTTTCCGAGTCTCAGATCCATGAGGAATCTGTGATTCTGCACCCTTTAGAAGTTGTGTGTTTGACTTCAGACAAATCCTCATGGATTTGTCTGAAGTCAAACACACCCTTGTCACACACCCTCGTCACGCTGAAACGACAAACGAGTTCAAAGGGAACCCCGACTATAAAGACATGAAGGCTTCAATATGCCATAAATACTTTTTCATAATGATACACGGTTTTAAGAAAACATAAAATACTGTCATTACTGTATAAATCCAAAGATATATATAAACCTCAAAGTGTAAAACATATTTGACCTACGCAGGTCACCATTACTTTAAGGACGCAAAGCATTATGGGTTGATGACGTAGAATGGTTGATGTCGCTTTGAGTCGCTGTAGTTTGATGTTGTTTTCGTAGCATCGGTGAGAGAAAAATCGACATAATGCGGCATTGTGCTGCTTTTGGTTGTACTTTCCAGTCAAAGGGCAATAGGCTAATCATACAACGATAAGTAGGTAAGATCTGTGAGCTTACCTTGAGCAGCTGCTGACAATCAGCGGAGCTCTTTACAACAAACCCTCTCCTTCATGGTTGCCATAGCAACACAATTCCTGCACAGACACCAGCGATTGTGTCCCACTCTGGCTTCATCACATCTCTCATCGTCTTCTTGGGTTTGCTCAGTTTGAGTAAAATTTCCCAAGTTGTTGAATGAGGATAAGCGATGCAGAAGCGGGCCAGTGCGACCATTTGACGTCTACACCCAGAATGCATTGCGACGTAAACAGCAGTGGCAAAAAATTTTGCCAGTTTCAAAATTGGTGGAAACTACTGGATGTGGAGTAAGTTTAATGTCGCATTTATACAGCTGATACCGTCAAAAAGGTTTTAAAGCATACAAATCGTGACAGTCGGGGTACCTTGTAAAAACCGACAGGAAGCAGGATTCTGGACGACCTAAGCCCAGCCAGGACGCGGCTCTCTTTTCAAAACCCAACGAGCCAAATAAAGCAAACTGACATGATCGTTCCAGAGTGATCATAACGGGGTTTAAATGAATCGTCAGATGTTGCTGATTAAGCATTTCCCCTCAGATCGTAGGCAGCACGGATAAACGAGGCTTTGTCTGCGTATCTCAGATGTCAGTGCTGATGTGGGGGTCAATCTTATTAAAGCAGGAATTATTCCCTTTATATGAACATGAGCACAACGTGTGTTATCTGCAGCGCCGCACTACAGATCAGATTATTTATCAATACTTAATGAGGCGTAGCTGCGGTGAACCGATGTTCAACTTCTACTGCCAGCTGCAGCTGCTCAGATCCGAGTGGAATGATTTGGGAAAATTACATGTTTTGCCCAGCCAGCTCTCAAACTGTCAGTATTTCGATGCAAAAACAACCCTTCAGAGTGAAAATGCTGACAAAGTGGTGACTGGCTCAAGTGAAAACTCCAATATGCATTTTTGCACAGATTAGCTGCACTCATATCTGTGTTTGTGGAGCTTTTCTAAGTCCTTCTAAAATCAAAAACATGCAGTTATGCTTCCATCAACAAAATAAAAAATAGTCAACGCCGTCATCCGCGGCCGCAAACACCTTCAATCCCTGCAAACCCCTCAAATTCAAGGTGAACTTATGTCTTAAAGGGGGTTTTTTGAAAAAAACAAAAGAAAAAAAAGCTGCCCTAGAGAGTAAAATATGAACGATTACAGTAAAATACAACATATAGAAGATTGATCCGCTCAAATCGACTCATTTGCACCAAATCTGGACTAAATCGGACCAACAGTGAGGAAGTTAAGGCCCAAAAGAATGTGGAGTTCAGGATGTTAATGTACGTAAATATAGAAAAAACGCAGACAAACAAAACTTTTAAATGACCGGAAAATTTAAAAAAAACTAAAGACGAATGTGAAATCTTGAGGAAACACTTACAGTGAAAGAAGGAGGACATCAGGCCGACAACCAGGCCGGAACAACTGGAAAATCCAGGGAGCACCAAAGGTTGTCACTTGCTGGATTTGCAGATGAACTAACAGAAGAAGATGACCAACACAGACTATAAACACAGGGAGAAAACGAGACACAGGTGCGACAAAGAGAGGACGTTCAAGGAGGAAGAGACAATGAGACACACATGGAAACAATCAGGGAGGAGGAGACAATGATACAAACCTGGAAACAATCAGGCAGGAGGAGAGAGTGAGACACAGGTGGAAACTATCAGGGAAGAGGTGACAATGAGACAGAGGTGGAAACAATCAGGCAGGAGGAGAGAGTGAGACACAGGTGGAAACAATCATGTATTATGTAGTATCATCCATATGAATACCAGGACCCAGGGTTTCCCAGCAGACCATTGCCCAAAACATCATCCTGCCTCCACCGGTACATTTTAATCCCATAGTGCACCCTGGTACCGCCTCTTCCTCAAGTTAGGAACACACACACCTGGCACCTCCACATGATCTTAACAAAAAATGTGATTGGTCAGATCTGACCACCTTCCTCCACCGATGCATAGTCCAGTTCGGACTCTCATGTTCCCATTGCAGGGTCTGGGACTATGGTCAGTATAAGCGGTCTGACCAGTCTGTGTCAACGTGGGCCAATATGCAGCAAGATGCAATGCACCTTCTGGTTCCTCAGAACCAGCATGAACTTTTCCAGCTTCTTATCTTATCTTATCTTATCTTCTATAGACCAGTTTGGATCTGCTTAGACAAAGATTAGATTAGAGACTTCACCTCGTGACACAGCCACAAACCTGAAAACCTCCTGGGTGACACAAGCAGATTAAATATAGAATGCCGATACGATGAGAGCGTCGCTGTCAGGAGGAAAAATGATCCAGAGCTAAAACGATCTCTGAAGGCGCTGCAGCAGCAACAGCGCTCAGAGCATCTCAGGGAGACGGGAGGAGGAAGACGGAGTCCTGACCTCCGAGCTTTCCAGTATCGCCTCTGAGGGAAACACAGAGCAAGGAGTGAACTTCATTGGAGTTTGTAGAAGAGATGAAAAGGTTTTCAGCATTTGTTTGGACCTGTGTCCTCCGGCCACAGAGAGCTGTGTCTCATGGATCAAACTGTGGCGGGATAGTGGCTGCGGAGGTTTTGGGGGAGATGAAATCACAAGAAACAGAAATCTCAACGGGGCAGAAAGTACTTCGGCTTCCAAAGCAGACAAATGGGCCAAAGGCAGAGCAAATAGCAGCAGGCGGATTGATTCTTCCAGCTCTCTGGATCGCCTTTCTGCCCCTTCACAGGGCAAGAAACAAACTTTCATTTACCCGCTGAAAGTTCATTGTTTAATTCTTGATAACCAGGACATAAAAGGTCATGAAAACCTTCATGACCTTGAGAATGAGAATAAAATCAGCCGTAACTCGTTTATGATCTTTATACCGTAATGACATTAAGGGACATATACAGACCTTTATGTTAGTTTATTTGGTGTTAGGGTTTCGTCACTGACCCCAGTTTGTATCTATCAAGTCACAATTGTTCCCGCTATTCTTTTTACTACTGGCTGTCTAACAGTGTAAGATTCGATGGTGACATCACATGACTGGTTCTTCTATCGCTCATTCTGCACATCAGGTTGGTCGTTATGTCAACGTGTGGGTCAAGTAGGCTTACCAACACTGGTAAGAGTAAGCGGTTACCGACAATGAATGGATGGATGGATGGATGGATGGATGGATGGATGGAGTGGGGCACCCTACTTCTAGTTAGTGAGCAGACACGCTTCTGACAGCAGAGGGGGATCCAACACTCAGAGGTGGGAGATGGGGAGGCATTTATATTAATGGCACTATCCTATTATCATAATGTGTAATTATGGATGTACATATCAAGCGAGGGAGTGACACATTCTGATCTTCAGATAGTTCCTTAATGATAACATCTCTCCGGTGAGGCCTGAGCTCCCGTCCACCTGCCTGCTGCACACCCCTCCCTTCCCCATCTCCCACTTCAGCATGAGCGTCAGAATGTCATTCGACATGACAGAGAGTCCCTGAATGCAGCACAGGCCATTTGTCACATTTCAAGCAGTAAGTTGTCATGTGTGAGCCTAGCTTAAAAAATTGAAGACGTCAAGAAAAACCTGTGTGCCGGAAAGTTTAAAACTACCAAACTCCAAACAGGGGAACCAACTGTTTGGAGGGAGTTTGAATAAGATGTGGATGTAGAATCTAACGAAGCATTTCCTCAATTTCAGTACATTTATAGCCACTGTGTGTAATGTATATGTTTACAGCAAAAACCAGCGGCCTCTGAAGGTCATCTGCACTGCCGACAGGAGTTATGAGGGTGAACAGATGCACCCACAGTGAAAACTGTTCTGTTTTCAGAACAGTTGCAATCGTACAGTTTGAAACAGGTTTGTTTGTTTTGAAACAGAAGTTTCAGTAGGCTCTCTCTCTGGTGACTTTTTCCAGGTTGTACCCCACTTTTCAACCCTACGCTCCTGAGCGGGCAGAGTGTGATGGCAGCTGAATGCTGGCAAACATCTTCAGCTACTGGTGGAGACTTTAAGTGAGCAACGGGAAACAGAATAATTGATAAAGGCACGATTGAATCTAAAAACACATCTTTCCTTAAAGACATCTCAGACCTTTATTTCTCTTTTCAAAAAGAATTTCTCTTTAGTTTAGAGTCATTACCATCAAACACTTAATTGATGTGTCAGTTTTGACTATTTGGGATGTTTTTAATCACAGTAGAGGTCTGAAGAAGAAAATTGTTGCTTTAATGCAGCCATTAAAAAAATCACCTCGTCTGGATCTTTTTTTTGAAAGGGTACATAATCCCGGTAACAACATTATAAACATTCGAGCACATATTTAGTCACTATTTCTTACTGAATAATGTGACTGAACCTGTTTTATAATAAGACCCTGTGGCAGCATGTATACGCTTAAGAGTAAGGGGCCAAGGACGGAGCCCTGGGGGACACCACAGGTCAACGGGGCCAATGAGGAGGAGGCATTAATCACGGCTATCGAGGAAGTTCTATTCAGTAAGCAGAATTGTGTATTTATTTTATTCTTTTTGGATGGTGGGCATATTAAAGCATGTGAGGACTTAGGAGTCAGAATTGTGTAACTTGATACAACCAAAAAAGTCAAATAAGAGTCAAAAAGTTTTCTGAGAACATTCTTGACCATAAAGTTGAGCTAATCTAATCAAAATTTCCTCTTTTTTTTACTGTTTAAAAACGTACTTGACGAAACAATTTGTCCTTTTGTGGTAAATTTAGAGTGGCTAAGATATAAAATGCATAAATGTCTCCAAAGAAATAAAATATGCAAAGAAATCATTTTTCCGTTTTCCTTGGTGAGGACATTAAAGGGTTTTAAGGTCAAATTTATTCATATTAAATCTTACCTAAACCTTACATTAATCAATCCCTGTTTGCGTTATTGCTGACGATTCATGAGAAGACATTTACCGGAAAGAAAGACAGTAGAAGACAGCAAAGGTCGAACAAGAGGCACACAGTGGCAAACAGGATGGTGTCATCCGCATAAAAAGATGCAGTACAATGCCGAGTGAGAGAAAATATATAGTTTATACAGAGTTAAAAGTAGTGGACCTAATACGGATTCTTGAAGAAAACTTTTATCAACTGTTAGAGACTTTATTTTGTTACCTTCGTCAACCAAGTTTGAACAATTGAAACAGTTCAAGGCAGATATATGGATAACAATCCAGATTAAGATCTCCAGAGATCGTTTCCTATTTCCGTCGAGAGAATTCGATATAGGCCAATTATGTTGATTTGAGCATTCCCTCTAACACCGATATAGTACAACGTAACGCAACCAAATCCATCTTATATAATAATGAGGAATTGGGTAGAGGTCCGAAAAATTTGATCTTTAAATTCCTCCTTCTCGTTTTTCTGAGTTGGACTCAACAACGTCAATGTCTTCTGAGCCTGTTTCAATCACTAACACGTTTAGAAAATCCATTTTAGAAAGCAAACTCCTGATGTTTGGACGTGAAATATGGAACCATTACAGTTCAGAAAATCAGGGGAGGCAATTTACGCCATTTATAACGTTACTTGTGTTACGTTTAGAAACAGTGGCGGCCGATGGAAAGAAAAGAAATGTACGAAATGAGATATTATAATTAGGTGATCAGGGTGTATTTATACATAGTCTCATTAGCGGATGGTCTCATTTGGTATTTAATATTATTCATGATTATTTATTGTCATTGTTGGTTTATTTAAATTCCATGTTTTAATCCTGTAAAGCACTTTATGACGTTGTTATGAAACATTCTCCACAAATACCGTTCATTATTAAGATTATATAGAAACAAGCTTGAACATGTCATTCCACATAGTGCCAGTAAAGGTCTTTCACTTATATGAGTGGGGGGACATCGGGGTCATCCTCAAACCCCTCAGAGAAGCTGCTCTGGTCTTCGGCGTTGGGTGGAGCTGCTCTGGACGTTTGTAGAGGGGCACGTTTGTTGCTTTGGTGTGATACGATTTTGGCGAGATCGATGGCGGTGCTTTTACTGGGGTCCACTTCCAGCTTCTCAGGAACTTTACTGTTTCTGTTAAAAACATCAGGAAGTGAAATAAGTATCACGAGAAAAAACTTCGCCCTTCTTTCTGAGCGTGTCCGACAGAAAGAAGTGACCAAATCTACATATACAGACACACTGTATTCCTGTTATTTGCTGTTTGATCTTTTTTTTTTTAATAGTCAAACATATACGCAGATGAACCATAACATTATAACCAATCATCTGATGTTGTGTAGGTGCATCGACTCCATCTCTATCTTCCACCTCCGCCTGTAAGTTGCGAGGTTGGGGTGTCCATGGATCACACGTGTTTTTGTCCAAACCACAGTTGAAATGAAACGGTCTTCTGGTCGTCACAATTTGGCCCCGGTATAAGTCGCTCAGATTGCATCAAGTTATTCCTGCATTAGGGTCCATTCCTGGACAACCTGACACCAAACAATCTGACACCACATTAATGAGGTGGTGTCTCCCTAATGCACATTAACCAAACCAAAAGATAGCGCACACAAAAACTGGAGCCTCCCCTACTGACATCTAACCCACTGTCTAGGCTCCACCCTCGTCTTTAGACAGCTACTGATTTGAATGCAGTTCCCCCCGGAGAAACCACAATAGGACTCCACCCACTTTCTCATTGTGACTCATTCCAATCTCACATCAAGTCCATCACCAAGTTCATTTTCTACCACTGCAAGAACAATTCCAAACTCCAAGTCCATGGCAGGAACCCTCATCCATGCCTACCTTACTTCCTTACTTCTAAACTATTGCAACGGAGTCTTGTCTGAGGTTCTCAGCAAAACCATAGACAGATTCCAGTATGGGCAGAACTCAGCTGCCAGGGTTCTGAACGGTACCAAACCCTGGCAGTACCTTAACCCAACCCTCATCCACCTCCACGGGTTCCCAATCAAGTTCGCATTCCCTACAAGATCTTCCTTCTAACCTACAAAACCCTCCCTGTCTTACAGTTACGGACCCCCTCCCACCCGACACTCAGACATTGCTCTACTCTCTATATTCACACACCAAACTGCAAACTTTAAGGGATGGAGGGGCATTTTCAGAAACACCACCTGTTCACCATGACCTTTAACCTCGACTAACTTTCTTATTAGTGTTATTACCTCCGCCATGGAAGGAAGTTATGTTTACACCCACATTTGCTTGTTTGCTTGTTTGACTACTGAAAAACTACAGGACGGATTTGCATGAAATGTTTACCAAGAGGTAGATTTTGGAATATCCTAGAGGTGATCAAATTCTGGTGACGTAACGTGTTTCACAGCATTTCAAATAAAATAAAACAATATAATAAGCGGTGTGGAGTAGTGACGTCACAATGTGGCCAATGCCGCCTTTCTTCCTTTGGTTTTCACTTTGGGTTGAAGCCGGGGCCTCACGAGCTGAACAGAGACACTGAAGTGGAAGGTGCAGGAGATTAGCGAGTATTTGAGAGATATTCAGAGAGTTTTTCTGAGTTGTCTGTAGATTTAAAGGCTGGTTCTAACTCAATAACTACACCCTGGGTACTGTTATGTCTTGGTGGAGTTTTGTGCTCTCCGAGTGCTTTTTATAGTTTTAATATATTTTTCTTTTTTTTCCCGGTGCCTATCTATGTAAAGCATCGTATAGCAATATAAATGTAAATTATTATATGAACTAGAATTATTATTATCAAATACGAAAAACACAAACCGATCACTTATACATGTACCAATTTAATTCTCAACAAAAACAATCTGCAAACAACTGCCTGATTTCTGACCTAATTTACAGATTAAACCTGATTGGTTTGTGGAAGTTGATTAAATCACTGCTAATGTGTGCGAAGACGTCAAAGTGATGATTTAATGTGAGCGTATGACGTCCACAGGGGAGCAGGTAGACGTCAGTGACGGATGGTTTGAATTCAGGACCTGCATATTTCAAACATATATGACGCTGCATATATACGTCCGTTATCAGGTGTGGTATTGAACCAAGCTTCTTACCGACCCATGTATGTTCAGGTTCTGTAAAGCCGAGAGATGACAAATGAGCACATGTCAAATACACCATGTTTAATATCAGGGCAGGATATAAATTGACTGTGGATGAGACGACTGTGATGTCACGGATTAATCGCACCGAAGAAAGATGCAGACCTTGAGGCGTAATTTAATTTCCTGTTAAGAATTTATAATATCAGGTAAAAAAATGCTCCTGGGATTAAGGGTTCAGTTTGTCACATATATTCTATTTAGTATCTCACAAGTTTTCCTATTAGGTTTTTATAATATTTATACTCTTTAGTTTGAGTTGAGAGGTCATCCAGCTTTATTTTAGTTAAAGTATTTTAGCTTTAGTCATTGACCTGTTAACATTGTTCTCTTAATCAGGTTCTTTTTTTCAATACTTGAGCCACTTAGTCAAGATAAAACTTGTTTTTTTTAATATTATTTCATGACAAGTTTATCTGATGAGAAACAGATTTAAGGATTAAGAATGCAGCTTTGCACAAAGTCTCCGGTCTGATGATGTTTTTTTTTTCCAGACCTGGAGCACGTTCTGATTTATATATTCATTTTGAACCACTCACAGCTCCAAGAGAGCTCCACAGTTTATCCCACACTGTGAAAATGTGTATCTGTGTATCCCTGAAAAAACACAAATCCACTGACTGGACTCCCCAACTTAAATATAAAGTTAAGTCCGAGGAAGAGCGTTTCGTATATACAGCACCCCCTATTGAGCAAAATATGAACTATTGGTGTAAAATATAATATACACTACATAGATCCCTGATAAAATTCATATGTACTAAATTAATAATAATAATAATAATAATAATACATTTAATTTATAATGCACTTTACATTTGGATCAAATCTCAAAGTGCTACAAAGCAAAAAATTTGAGATTAAGCTCCTTCTAGTGTTGATAATATGTCCCAAAATGAATCCAGTTCTTCCTCATACTAAGGTCTATGTGGGAATAAAATCTGAAAGTGATCGGTGGAATAGTTTTGGAGCAAGCAACACGATGTCATTCCATCTTTATCAAGGGGGCGTGTCGTTATCTAGTCTATAATATGTGATGGACAGCTATCCATCACAACCAGCCGCTGAAACACAAAGAACTCGGCATCCCGGCAGCAGATCTCCATCTAATTTTGTCTCATTAACAAAAACTAGAAGTGAAATTAGTCGAGCAGTTCACTCCGTCAAAGAGGAATTTGATTGAAATCATCTTCCCCGAGAGACGCTGGAGTATAAATGAGTTTCAGGTGTGTGTCGACACACTGGCATCTTCTGATTTACCCGGAGGAGCACGACTCTTCTGATTTAATCTCCTGTACAGCAGCAGCAGGAGCAGGAGGAGGAGGAGGAGGAGGAGGAGGAGGAGGAGGAGGAGGAGGAGCAGGGGCTCCTTCATTACTCTGTACATTCTGTCGCTTGTTTATTAAGAGGGGAATAAAGCTACCAGCGGACGAAGACTCTGTCTGGTAGAAACGTTCAGCCCAAACTTCATCCTCTGCACTGAAGTAAATCCGCAGCGGTGAAATTACCGTCTCGGAAATTCAAGAAATTGAAAGTAATTCAGAGGTTGTTTCTGCCGAAAGAGGAGGAACGCCTGCGTCTGTTCATAGAACTGGTGCATTCACGCTCACAGGCGTGGTTTCAGAACAACATTTTATCTGCGACTGCCAAGCATGGCTGTCGGGGAGGTTGTATTCCACAAAAAACAAAAACAATCTCCGGCGTTGAACAAACAATCCCCGCTGATAGAACCTCTCAGATGAAATGCAAACTTATGTCTGAAATAGTTGTGTTTTTCTTAAAAAGAAATGGCCTCCCAGTTATTAAAGTATGAACTATTAGAGTAAAACACAATGTTTAAATGACAGATATGCTTGAGTCGATTCATAAAAGGGAAAGTGATCAATGAACGAGTTTTTGAGTTATCGCGTTTATACGAAGGATCTGCAGCAGGGATGATGATCCTATAAAATATAATCTCAGACTTTTCGGGGATGTTAATAAACTGATCAGCCATAACATTATAAATATTGATAGGTGATGTCGGAAAGACATTGATTGTCTTATGCCACCTGTAAGTGGGAGGGGCTTAATAGACAGGAAGTGAACAAGCTCCTCCTTTCAACTGCTCCTCTGTGTGCGGAGGAACAGTAGGAGCTCTGGGAGATCCCTACAAGAGGACCTCCAGCAGCTACTTGTGTGATGTTTCTGACCAAACTATCGGAACCAGACTCCTTGATGGTGGCATGAGGGCCCGATGTCCTCCAGTGGGTCCTTTGCTCACAGCCCAGCACCATGTAGCTGGATTGATGTTCACCAGAGAACACCAGGATGGGCAGGTTCTCCATCGGTGCCCTGTTCTCCTCACAGATGAGAGCTGGTTCACACTGAGCTCATGTGACAGACGTGAAGAGTCTGGAGATGAGCTGGTGAACATTATGGTGCCTGAAACCTCATCCAGCGGGACCAGTTTGGTGGTGGTGCAGTGATGGTCTGGGGAGACAGATCCTTGGAGGGGAGCCAACGGTACCCTGACTGCTGTTGGGTACCAGGAGGAAATTCTCAGACCAAGTGGATAGTGGGTTCCTCCCGGTCCAGGACAAGGCCCGGCCTCATGTGGTCAGAGTGTGTAGGCAGTTCCTGGATGAGCAGGTCTTGATTCTATTGACTGGTCCTCACGTGGTTCATACCTGAATCCACCCGAGAACCTCTGGGATTTTATGTATCGGTGCATCAGGTGCCAGGAAGTAGAACCACAGACTGTCCAGGATCTCACTAATGCCCTGATCCAGGTCTGAGGGGAGTTCCTCCAGGACTCCCCAGGATCCAACATCAGCAGCAGCAGGTCCAGATGTTGTCAGGAGTGCTTTCAGGCATGTGGGGGTCAAACCCACTACCGAGACACATTACGAGCAGTCCTGATGAAACTCACTCCAGTTGGATCAGAACATGTGAATTCAGTTTTTCACTTTGGTTAGGATTCTCATTTAGAATCCAGTCCTCAGTGGGGTTCATGGTTTGGTTCGGTTGGACCATTACATGACTTTGTTCGGAAGGAATTACTCGATGTATATCAATAAAGATTTTCAACATGAATGATTCATTTATCCTGATCCAATGTGCGATAAAGTGTTTTTCTGTGCTGTTGTGAGACGAGGAGGTCTAGTGAACGTCCGTGACTAAACGTCAGTCAGATTACCGCTCTCAGTTCTCAATGAGGGCCACCGGCAGGAATTGAGTTATAATCGGCTGCGGTAACGACATCAGCAGGTTCTGCTTCATGTCTCTGATCTACAGCGGATTGGGTTTGGAGTGATTTGCATTTAGATAAGAACCAGACTAAACAAGTCACATTCACTCAGAGAGGGTTGGCGTTATCTTCCGCATGGCCCGACGGAGACACCTGATTCGATGATGTGAGATTTGTTACACAGTGAAAACGACTATTTCATGTCACCCGTGGCCTTTAGTTAACCCTTTAATGTCCTGCTCAGCTGTTGGGTTGAACTCCTTTTGAGTTTCCGTTTCTTATTGAAATATGTAACTGGACCTGTTACCATGGGTATTAAGAAAATCCTATTTAAAGTGGGATTTCTTTCTGCATATTAAAGCCCGTGAGGACTAACTAAACAGAATTATGTAACTTACACAAGCAAAAGGCTCTAATAATAATCAAGTAGTTTTCTAAAAATATGCTTCTTTTTGTTTTTTTTACTGAGCACACTGTTAGAAAAAATAATGTCTTCACTGGTAACACGCAGTTAAATTAACTATATTGAACTCTTAAATGTAATCTGGAAGAACTTAATTTTGAGAGAGATTTGAAGAATTTCCAAAGCTGGAATATGACTTTTTTAGGCTTTTAGCGTCTAATAATGCACCTTAAAAAGAAAAAATTGATGATCATACAGAAAAGACATTTTATAGTAACCTAAAGTAACCTGCAGTTTGTTTTAGTCTTTGTGTGTTCAAATCTTCACTTAAACAATTAACAATAACAATCAAGTAAAGATATGTTCTACTGGTCATTTAGGGTGGACCAACCCGCAGGCCCACGAGACCGACCCATAATGCACCGCCTCTTTTGATGACCTATAGCAACTTTTGGTGCAATACATCAAAATGTTTAAAAAAAAATTGTTTTAAAACATTTATGGAATTTATTATGGAATAAATTAGTAAAGATAAAAATTTATAGATATAAAATAATAATAATAAAATAAAAAATAATGAGAAAGACCGAAAACAATAAAAATAGACAAAAAATATTTTTAAAAATGTGCAATCCATACTTGCCAAAGTCTTTCGCAAAGAAAAAAAAATTCCCATCTTTAATCATCTGATCAAGATCCGGTTTTGATTCATTCATCATCCCCAACGGACATGCTGGTTGCCCTCATGTTTCCTTTAACAGAAAACGTCGTAAGGATGATTCTATCGTTTGTTATTTAAAATAAGCGGGTGTAACAGAGAGGGGTTGGCGGGGGTTAAAGATTTACGGGGTCTTACAGCCTGGTCTCAAGGCAACTCCAACACTTATCTTAGTGAGAGGCCAGTAAACCTGATGGTCAGCACTTCTCTACTGGAGATGGATGGAGGCATTAGTACGTGGCTCCTCTACTAAACTACCCCCCTGGTGTGGAGTCCAGAAATGTTCCCTGTAATGGGTCACCCACAGCAAAGGCCCCCCTGGTCATTATAACTCACAGGTAATGAGGTCCGTGGGCCGTCAGTAGAGGAGCAGAGTCTCTGCCGCTCTGACAGAAAACACGCCGTAATGAGGGCGCTGGAGAGACTGCATGTTCAAATATTGATGAAGTCATTTATTGTAAAGTTTGCAGCCCGGCTGAATCCGGTGTCGGGAGTCAGGTGGGAGGAGGGTCAGGGGTCCAACCGAGCGCTTGTTCTTTTGTAAACAGATAATAAAATTAGCCCCGAGGGACACCATTGCGAGGTCGATTTATTAGGAGTGGAGTTGGCTCATGCGTTATTCTGACACGCAGCAGAAGTGAATTATGGGCACGAAAGACCAAAAAATGTGCAATAAACGACAATGTATGTTGTTAAAATCCACCGCAAACACAAGTTAAACTAGAAAAATAATTATTTGAGTTGATAACACGTTTGGGCCATTATTTCTATCAGTTAAAGTCACTGTTTTACCAGCTATCAGATATAAGTTTTATGTAACATAAAGGTGCATCACTCCATTATTACCATTACTACCCAGTATATGAGTTTCTTGTGCATCAACCTAAAACATATAATCACAATATGAGTATCCAAAAGAGGAGCAGCGTAACTGAGATTGGTTGATTAATCTCAGTTACGCTTGTACGTAGTTTACTAATTAAGTTGTAAGCACTTTAGAAAATCATTAATGAGCTGCTGTCACTCATTAGATATAAAAGGTATCTGTGACCTGATGCTTGCCAAAAAGTGAGCACACTTATCTGTACAGCTGACTTGATCTTGCCAAATAGTGACCCACTACGATAGATTGAGAGCTGTGTTATAAACTGTTTAGAAAAGTTAACAAAGTTGAAAACTAATGACTTATAAAGTGTTTACAACAACAAATTTATAACCAAATTGTAAACCGTTCATAAATACTTTACATTTGAGACGATGAAACACTTAATCAATGCGTTGACTGACAGAGGTTTAACTGGCAATTATTAACTGCGATAGTTAATCATTCAGACACCTTACTGTGTTTGTCATTTGTGACTAATCTTTATGCCTTTAATTCCCTTTCTATTGTAAAATAAAGTTCCAGGAATTGACTTGAAAAAAACGCTGATTTGGAAAACTTGTGCGATATCTTACTAAAATCTTTTAGGAGGTTGTGTTTGTTTGTTATTATAACAAATTCACTTCAACCTCTTGGAATCTTTGAGGAGCATTTTTTTGCTTTCAACTGTCGACTACTGTACGTGTATCGGTCCAGCTCAGCAAGTTAAGGTAAATAGCATGTACAACGGCTCTAAAACGCCGCTGTGAATGCTATGCTAGCCGTGATATTGGCCTGCTGGACAATATCATGTCACAGATAATTCCTACACTGTGAAATTTCAAGGCAACCTGCTGCACTTGATTTTTGAGTTGTGACGTCAACTAATTATATTTTGTTCAGATAATTTATTACCTCCGCCGAGGAATGAAGTTTTGTTTTCACCTGGGTTTGATTGTCTGTTTGTTTTTCTGTGAGAAAGATTATGGGAGGACAGATTTTCATGAAATTTTACCCAGAGGTAAGTTTTGGTATACCTGAGAGGTGAGTATATTTTAGTGACATTACGTGTTTTGTGCGTTTTAAAATGAAAATGAAAAATAAGACATTTAGAGTAGTGACGTCAAAATACGCCAATTGTTCCCTATGTTCCTTAGATTCCTTTGATGTTTCTTTGCGGGTGGCACTGGGGCTCAGTGGGCTGAACAGAGACGCTGAAGTGGGAGGCGCAGGAGCCGAGCGGCTACATAACATCTGAGAGATACTCAGAGAGTTTGTGGAGAGTTGTCGGTAGATCTTTCTTAAACCTTAGGTACTGTTGTGCCTTGTTCCTTTGATGTTTCATGGTGGAGAGGAACAGGAAATGATGCAGCAATGTCTGTTTAAGAGTAGGATCAGAGGTAGGTTTTAAGATTTTCATAGTTGATATAGTTTATTCAACTAAGTTAAACTTAATATTTTTTCCTAAGTTTACTCTAAAATCATATTTAGACCGAAGATTTCAAGTTGTCCTCCTTGCAGTGCAGTTGTCATGAGTTCTTGTTTCTCATCAGCCAGTGAAAGGGGACTTCAGGTAAGGAACCTGGTTTGCTCCCTGAAACCGTCTGATGTTATTTATTGATGAGGAACTGAAACTGAGCTGTTTTCAAAGCCACCAGACCGCTTGGACGAAATCAATGTTTTGTTGGAGGAAACAGGAGTTGCATTGCTGCCGCCTCCATCACTTCTTTTTCTTTGTCATTTGGGTATTTTAAGGTATTAATACATCTTATCGCATCGGATTGAACCGGAGGAGGAAGACCAGCAGCTGAAATTAACCCATTAACAATCCCAGTCAAAATCAATCTAAATCTGTAAGCAAGCTGAGCTAACATTACTAGCACATCGACTCCCATAAAAAAAAATCTGATTAACTGGTCAATATGGAAGTTAAATCTGTGGTCAGAAATGTTGTGTACAAAACATTACTGGTGTTAATTATTCCTGACGTCTTTATCTTTAATTTCACTATAGCTAACCCCTGTGTCGTTCCTAACAGAGCCGTAGAGCGAACGTCGTTTCCCTTTGACCTATCGTGTCTATTTGGAGGCTTGTTAAAATAATAATTATAAATCCAACAATGACTGTTTGCTACGTTTAATTATCATTCATATGTAGAAAACTTGAAATCGATCCGAGTGTCCAGGTGATGTAGGGAGCTGTGCACGAATATAATCTAATGAAGCCGCCTTTGAATCTGATGAATTCCCACAAAGTACGACCGTATGATTATAAAGTTAATGTAATCTCTTTACCAGCCTGTGCTGAAGCACCAAGGTTAGCAAATTGTGGTTCAGGGTCTTGCTCAAGGAGCCCTTGAAATGTAGGATAGGATCAGGCACCAACGTATTTTAAAGAGCTCCTCGTTCCATATTATCCAACCAGGACATAACGTTCCCAGGTTGCTGGGTTACTTGTACTCCACAGAGTCTCCAAAAGTAGCGAATGTGAGCAGAACCCGCCAGCTATCAGCCCGTCTCGGTTTGGGGGGAAGACCCTCTCTCAACATTTATGAATAGGATGAAATTCTTCCTTTTTGATCAAGCTTACCATTTATGATGGACTCAACTAGGTCTTAGCTATGCTGCTTTAGGTTTAGACTGCTAGGGGGTTTCCCATGATGCACTGAGATTCTCCGTCTCTCTCTTTATACATCCTTGTCCCATTAATGCATGTTATTAACTTGACTTCTTCCCCAAAGGCTTTTTCTCCCTGCAGGGTCACGTGGATCAAGGCTGGATCTGCTGCTACGGACCTGGTTGTTGCCCACTGATGACATTATTATTACTACTACTACTATTATTATTATTATAATCATATTAAAAGGCAGACCCCTGTTGCAACCTGCTTGTTCATGGGAGATTTTTTGGGGTCTTTTTGAATAAGCACTTTATCAATAAATTGTATTTGATTTGATGTAGACTGCAGGGCAGTCCAGGGAACCGGAGCCTACAGACCTTTAGCAGGACAAAATACATTTGAATGCATCAACTCCAACTATCAAGAAATTTATGAGACTCATTTCAATGTGTTTGACAGAAAAAAAAAAATCTTAATGACTAAATTGCTAACATGAAAACAATCTGTCTAATGATGACAATAACCGTTAAACACAATAACAGGGCTGCTCAGCACTTCACACTGCTGCAGAGTACAAGCCCACTGACTCAAAAATAACGAAAGATTGTCCCATTGCTCTTGACCCTGACCTCTGACCCTTCAAAGTGACGCCATCTCAGTCGAAATGAGCTTTTAGATATCGTTTGATTATCCGTCTCATGATACAATTTACACAAGCCCTGCCTTGTGTCATCGTGCACATCCACTTCTAACCCAATCATGGCCATCAGATCCATTACCATCCAAGCCACGGGGCTGAATATAGGATCTGTGGGTGAGCCTTAGGTCAAAGTTCACCCCTGATCATTTCCAAATAATGCCATAACTCAGCAGCCTGCAGTGCTGCTCACCTGTCACCTTGCGGTTCCGCAGAAGCAGCTTAGCATTTTTATCGAATGTTTAATTTGTCGATAGAATTGCAGCGGGGCTCCTCACTGTTTGATGGGGCCAGATGAAGGACAGGAAACGGCTCCCGCTCATAAAATGGTAATGAGGTTAGTGTGAGGACGAGAGCACCTCCAGGCAAGGAGAGGAAGAGCTCATTCAAACAGCAGCGAGGAATAATGTGGTAATTAAGAGGCGGAGCTGCTGAGCTCTGAACCAACCTAAACTACACCTGACCCAGCTGCGTCACACTGAGGTGTAGCCCACAGAGAGGAGCCACTGTAAAACATTTATGCTAATGGGAAGAATAGAAAAATGCTTGAAAACTCTAAAAATACTGAATATTCCTGGCATTCTTATTATGAATTCTCTCAGACTTCAAAATACTTGCTTCTGCATCACTCCTCTGCATTTTCTCCCACATCTAATCCACCGTAAGCAGATCCCAGATCAGTCTGCATGTTGATTTTTTTTTTTACAATTCCAGAAATAATGGAAAACAAGAGCCAGAGGAGGAAAAAGAAATTACATGTTAATATCCAAAATAATAAGACTCGACAGCCTTATTAGCAGCTGAGCGGGGTCGTACGTGCTCTGGGTTAGTCAAGACAACTCCTTGTTCTGTGCTCTGGGTAGAAGAGAGGCTGGAACATATTCAAGCTGACACTGGATGAGAGGCCAGGTAGATTCTGGAATAAACACCTGTTCATCACAGCTCAAACACAAAGAGACAGAAAACCTTTCACGCTGATATTCACACATATGGACAGTCACCAGGGTAGATGTGAAGCCAAAATACTTCAAGAGAACCCACTCACAAATGAAGAGGACCCCCTCAAACATGAAGAGGACCCACTCAAACATGAAGAGGACCCACTCAAACATGAAGAGGACCCACACAAACATGAAGAGGACTCCCACAAACATGAAGAGGACTCCCACAAACATGAAGAGGACTCCCACAAACATGAAGAGGACCCACACAAACATGAAGAGGCACCACTCAAACATGAAGAGGACCCACTCAAACATGAAGAGGCACCACTCAAACATGAAGAGAACCCACACAAACATGAAGAGGACCCACACAAACATGAAGAGGACTCCCACAAACATGAAGATGACCCACACAAACATGAAGAGGACCCACTCAAACATCAAGAGAACCCACACAAACATGAAGAGGACCCACACAAACATGAAGAGGACCCACTCAAACATGAAGAGGACCCACTCAAACATGAAGAGGACCCACACAAACATCAAGAGAACCCACACAAACATAAGGAGAACCCACTCAAACATGATGAGAACCCACTCAAACATGAAGATGACCCACACAAACATGAAGAGGACCCACACAAACATGAAGAGGACTCCCACAAACATCAAGAGAACCCACACAAACATGAAGACGACCCACACAAACATGAAGAGGACCCACACAAACATCAAGAGGACCCACACAAACATGAAGAGGACCCACACAAACATGAAGAGGACCCACACAAACATGAAGAGGACCCACACAAACATAAGGAGAACCCACTCAAACATGAAGAGAACCCATTCCAACCTCCACCAAGGCACAACAGTTCCCTAGGTTTAGAAAAAATCCGGCAGATTCCTCCATTATGTCATAGCCGGCCACTAAAACTACCAACAACTCTCAGCAAACCCTCTGAGTATCTCTCAGATACTATGCAGCCGCTTGTCTCCTGCGCCTTCAGCGTCTCTGTTCAGCCCACTGAGCCCCCCGCTCCACCTCCAAAGAAACATCAAAGGAATCAAAAGAACAAAGGCAGCAATTGCCACATTACGACGTCCCTTCTCCAAATGACTTAATATTTTTACTTGATTTTAAACTCTTCCAAACACACAAGTAACCAAAATGTAATCACATTTAGGATATGCCAAAACCAAACTCTGGGTAAAATTTCCTTTTAATCGTTCCTACAGTTTTATTATGTTATCTTGCTCAAAAACAAACAAACATACAAATACACAGGGGTGGAAACATAACCTCCTCGTTCCTCGGCAGAGGTAACACCATATTCAAAAGATCCTCATCAGATGACTGCTTACTCAATGCCGTCGTAGACGATGTCGTCATTTTGTAAGCTGAAGTGTAGAGTAAGTCAGCATCTGGAATCACACCTCTAACGTGGGAGAACGACTTCCAAATGATTTATTAGTTGCTTCGCTCGCAAGTACGGTTTTGCACGGTTGTTCTCGCTTTTCTCTATCTGCATCGGTGATGCAGAACTATCCCATGTCGCAGCATGCCATCCCTGCCTAGGACACATTCAACAACATGAATCCTCTAAACAGCAGCTGGAGCCTGAATGCCCAGAGCTAAAATTAAATCTACACAGTCCAAGGTTTTAGCCTACTGTATGTGAGAAACTCTGAGACTCTCTCCCTCTGAGTGTGATGCTGCAGCTCCGTCAATGTTATCTGTGGTCGGTCCACGGTCATTAGCAGAGAGCCCGTTCTCATCAACACGGCTCATAAAATGAGATATTGCTGTGTTTCGGATACCACAGGCATCTGTAATTAGAACAACAAGGACCTGATAAGCCTCCAAGGCCAAATAAAGAATAAAGCCAGTGCCGACTGAGACCGACGCTTGACTCTGATGGATTCATATAAACCTATCGCAGCCTTCAGGCCACAGCTGGTGGATAGTGTAGGATATATGACCATTAAAGTAGCCAATTATACCAGGTTTTAACATTCATCTCGGGTAAGGACGCTCCGAAAAAGTAACTAGACCTACGCTGTCGTCCCCGACGGCAAGGGTATGTACCGGGAAAGACCCAAATCCCCTGCGTTGTACAAGCACTCCCCCTTATTTATCTCATCAAATGAACTGTGAGGTCATGCCCACAGGATTTCTTTTGTAGAAAAATGCCCCTGGTAGTGAGTAAAATGTGAACTATTACAGTAACATATACTTCATAGAGCTCCTTGAGTCGATTCATACACACCAAATAGGGACCAATCCGGGTTGATGGTAAAGAAGTGATGTCCAAAAAAACTGTGTGTTTTGTTAAAATTTCCTCCTAGTGAGTAAACTTTGAACTATTGATGTAAAATATGAGATATACAAGGCATATCTCCTCGAGTCCATAATATGCACCGAAATTGGACTAAATCGGACCAATGCCTGAGAAATTATGACATGAAAACTTTACGAGATAGAGCTCCCCCAAGTGTCAGAAATATAGAAATGAGCTTTCCCAAGGTCAATCTCTTGCTTCTCTGTACTAAGGTTTAAAGTTTGATAAAGATCCATAAAATAACTTTGGATTATTTTGGATTATGTCCTGCAAAAAGTGTTTTTCATAAAATATTCCTACTTGTGTGAGAACTATATAACCAACCTTTCCCAAGATCAATGCAGTTCTTCCTCAAACTAAGGTAAATATGTTCAGAATTTCTTTTAATGAATCAATTGAATCATTTTTGAGTTATCGCACTTACAGTTTGTTTAAGCCACTTTAAAATCATCACAGGGGCGCCCAAACTTCATGGAGCCTTTCGACCCTCCTCCACCAACCCTCCGTAGTCCACAGTGGCGGTGAAACAACTGCCCCTCTCTTCTGGGCTGTCAGCTAGAGTCCTACGGCCTATAAAATAGATTCATCCTCACAACAAGATGATGCCACCCTTTTACCTTTCTCTCCGAAATATTCAAAAGCTTGGTGCATATTTTGATTTCCTTGATCTCAACTCATTGCACCCAACTTCGATGTCAGAACTTGCTGCATTAAACTGCCAACCAAAGTTTGATCACCCTCTTTCCTTTGCTGCCTCGGAGGTACAGCGCTGCATCGCAGGTGGTCCTCCTCTGCTACCGGGTAGAAATAGACGCTGAGGCATCTCTAGTGTTGTGCAGCCCTTCTTACCCAGCGTTACACTGCATTTCACCAGCATAAATGTAAACCTAAATCCAAAACGTCAGAGTTTGAGGGGAGCTGTCCATGGTGCTGAATCTTTAGGTCCAATCTTACGTGTCTCGCTGCTCAACGAGTGATGGCTGGTATAACATCCCAGACGGCCCTGCTGAGGGATGGCTGTGACGGGCATCCCTCAGCAGGGCCGAGGGATGGCCCTGCTGAGGGATGGCAAACACAACCATCCTGTCAGGATAGGTATGAAAAAGTGCTTAATATGCCCGATGTATTTTAGTTTCGTAGCTTGCAAAAACTTTTGTTGGATGAAAATAAATACGGTTTCCCAACTGTGTTTTCTTAAATGAAATGTAAATAACGATATTATGGAATCGTCGTCGCCGCCACAGATCTTACACGTTAATGCGGTAAAGGAAAACTATTAAGTGGATGATTTGCAAATTCTACACCAATATAAAGTTTAGTGCGAGGAAGCAGTGGGTTGATTTAGGGAAAGGACTGTTGGATATTTCCAACACTAGGGGGGAGATTTACCTCTAAAAGTTTTCAGGCTACAACTTCACAATCGTGATTTTAGTCTAAATTTGGGGCTTATGACTCGACTTAAGGAGATTTATCTTGTAGGTATCACATAAATTGAGCATGATTAGGGGGATCAGGTCTTTTCGGGGCCATATCCTTGCCATCTGGGACGAAGTTGTGCTTTTGTTTTCATTATTGTTTTAATTATCGCCTCTTACTGTTGTGTGTTTTGAGTTTTCTGCAGTGTTTAGCTTCCGTATAATGTTACGTTGCCATATTATACAGACAGCAAAAAGTAGCAGTCTTGTAAGATAAACAGGACTAACAACATAAAGAGGCCGAGAAAAGCTACGTGTTCATTTTTCCTCCTGTCAACCCCTTCACACGGACCCCTGTAGCGTTCGGTTTGCAGCTGCAGAACATCTTTACCTTTTATTGTCATCAGACGGGCTGCTGAGTCGGGCGGGACGCGCTCTGGTTGGACGTTTGATGGCAGTGGTCACTTTGATTTCACCTCCAGCCTAAAGAGACACATTAGAGGGGAAAGCGCGTTTACTGTCAGAGGAAAAAGCTTCCGCTCCTTTATCTCTGAACTGTTTACTGGTGCAGCAGGTATCAGGAGCCACATGGAGGATTAATAGTAGCAGCTCTGACTCTGCTGTATCAGCGCTGTCCCTGTTTATAGTCACCATAAAAGCCTTCCTTCATCAAACCTCGGAGTACATTATGCCTGATCCTCAGTGGAAGCAGCAAAGCAATCACGGAAAACAGACAACGAAAGCTCCACAGTCAAGTCGTGATTTATTGGACAAAATGAAAGCTTTACATCAGTGCTTCAAAAAAGAAAATTATTGGTGGGTTCATTCTTTTCCTCAAGTGATTTTATTCTTTCTCCGACAAACCTTACAACAAGAAGCAAAACACAACATTTTGAGAGCAAAATCACCCGCCAGATGAAACCCACTGGACTACAGCCGCCCCTTGGGTCAATATTCTTGAAGTCTTTAAGAATGTGACTGAACCTGTTTATAATCTGACCCAGAGGTAGCATGTATATGCTAAGATATATGCCCCACACCCATGTAAGGTCGGCCCCAACACTGCCTGTTTCTAAATCACACCTCCAACATTATTTTATTCCTTGGCCTTTAACCCCGGAGGAGATCCTTGCGTTTGTCTCTTGTGGTGTTAATTAACATTAGATCATGTCAGCGTGTTGCTACACCATTCTTCATAAATGGCCTACACACATCATAAATGCATTGACGGGTTCCGCTGCTGGGGGATCCCTGCAGGTAATGTTCTTATTCATGTTTTCCTCTTTTATCTTTCCATCCCCCCACCCGTCCCATCTTCTTTTAATCAGAAGGATCACTTCAAAGACACTGGCTGTCCTGATCTGTAGACTTCAACTCCTCAAATCAAAAGTCTTTTTGCATGAACAGGAATGAGAAGCAGCCCTCCTTCAACGTCCTCCACATCAGTTAAGTATCACTACACCTGGTCTGGTCCTGGAACTCATTAAAGTATCACAAGGCATCTCTCTGCGGATACATGGTAGATGTGTGTGTAAGGTTTTATGAAATAACAGAGAAAAATTTCAGATTTTGATTTATTTTGATAATAAATTAAACTCAAAAATACTGAACTTTTATTTTGGTAACTATTTTGTGTAAAGTTCATTGACATTTTTCGTTTCACAGTTAATGATTAGACCCCAAAAACATTAAAAAAAAATCTCTCTCAAAGTGAAGTTATCCCAACCAATAATGTTTAATGTATTTAATCGTATCCTACCAGTGAACAAATTATTTTTTTTACAGTGTAGGTTTGGTGCGGTAAGAGGAAAACATGAAACACAGAGGGAGCCTGTATATATATATATATATAGATAGATATATCTATATCTATATCTATATATATTCTATATTCCTCCTCCTCACTTTGTCCAAAGAGGAATAAAGAAAGGGATAAAACAAACTCTCGGATCTGTTTTCTTTCTTTGTGTCCAGATCACGAGCGGAGAATCGGACACATTCCAAAAAAATGATTCAGCACTATGGATTTTCAAATCATGCACTTTAGACGGTTTGAAAAGGGTCCAGTTCTTCCTAATGGCTCTAATGTTGAGGAAGTGCATTCACAACTAAGCCTTTTTCCTGAATGAACACACAACACTCCAGAGAATAAGAAGGCATGAAGAACCACGAAGACCCGATGACCTCATTCATGAACTCGTTTAAACTCGGACCGGGAGGGTCGTAGAAGATGTAACTGAAATCAAGCACTTTTTCAACTAAAAGCATATTTTACATAAATATCAGTCTTTGGGATGTTCAGACGAGAGGAACCGACGTATTGATCTCAGTTCTCGGAGAATAATCTGATGTTTTTACGTACTGTTGGACGGACCGGGTTCTCTACGCTCGAGATTCAGGTTTCTTTAATCAGCGAGTCATCAGCTTGAAGCTATGAACGAGTTAAAATTTTAATCTGATAAGAGTGCTAGCGCAAATGTCAGGGGACGAGTAAGATGATTAGGATTCATGTCAGCGCCGCGTTCCACTGCAATAAATCTAACAGCTTCTTTGAACTGGACCACCACTTTAACGCCAGTATCGCTGGTGCTGCTAAATGTTAAGTCTGTGTTTGGGAACAGGAGCAGTGGATCCGTTTTCTGCTGGTGACTGAGCCGCTCACCAGCTCTTCTTTTAACTGTTGTTAAGTCTATTGTTTATTGTTGATGTCACTTCCTGTCAGGATGGCGTCCTGTCGGGTCACGGCGGCGCCGGCCGACACCTGTGAGCATCACCACCTATGGACTCACAGTCCAGATCCATTTTTCGGTAATAGTACCGTACTATTAGTCGTATAGACAGGCTAGCCTGCTAGCTAACACTAATGCTAGCTTTTCGGATGTCTGTGTGGCTACAGTTAGCCGTTGCTCTTAACTTTCAATCTTTCCTTAAACTGGATGTCGGGTCCTTGGATGATGACAGAAATTTTACCGATGGAAGGCGTAACTTGCACTGCACTGGGGTGGCAAGGCGTCACCCTAGATCCGGCCCTGCCACCCCGGCGTGTGACGGTACTTACCTTGGGCATGGTGAGGACCAGGTGTCCGGTGGTTTGGGACCTCTGAGCTGTCGAGCTGTCGGGCCTCACTTCAGCGGGCAGAACTATCTGAAATATCTGCAGGGTAAATTATGCACAACTTTAATTAGCAAGATTAATGTGGTGATCCGACGGCACCGCCGTCTCAGTGTGTCACGTGACTTTAATCACTCCTGGGGCTTTTTTTAGCTGCACTTTTCAGACTTGGGAAGTGGAGAGAATAGCTCCGACTGAGAACTGTAGCAATCCATCGCCTGAGCTTCATCCTGTGAAGAGCTAGGTGATCTGTGCGGGAGGAGAAATGGCTACGAAATGAGACTTTCTCACTTCTGAATCTAATAGCTTTCTTTTCTTCAGAGCGAGGCGCACAAACAGACTCCACTTGCACTCTTGCACTCCTCCCGACTTGACATACGCGCCTCCCAGACGATTCCCCCTCCGCCGCTCTGACTGAGCACATATTTGGAGCGAATCTTTTAAAGCTCTGAGTTGATGCATCGCCGTGTAAATCAAAGCCTTCGTCCAATCAGTTGTGACCCCTGGCGTAAAACCACCATCCATAAACACGTTAACGGCCCGAGGTGGAGCCGCGACATTCAGGACTCCAGAGAAGAAAGTGACCCTCCCAGACCTGCTTCATTATTTATAATTTATTCGCTGCCGTCTGGAGACAAAAAGACAACTCTTAAATTTATGTGTTGAGCCTGTTTAATCGAGGTTGAAGGTGGCCCATTTAAAAACCGCCAGACTTACTGAGAACATTTATACCGATGTATAAATTGTCTAAATGTGAAGATCCACACACATTTGCCTTATCTTTTACCCATTCCTAAGTAGAAATCTTCATGTAAGACTTTTTGTGTGTTTAACTGTGTGAGCGCAACTTTGTTTTTTTGATTCCTGATTGTAATTGAAATCTTTATCATTTTCTCATGTTGTTTTACTTTCTGTGAGTTTGTGATATCGGGCTTTAATAAGTTGGACTAGTTGCTGGACATTGCCTGTTTTAAAAACAAACAAAAAAGAACATATGCCATAACATTAAAACCACCTGCCTTATATTGCGTCGGTCCCTTTTTGCCAACAAAACAGTGCTGCGATGCGACCCGTGTTCTGAAACCTTTGTAGTAGAACCAGCATGGACTTTTTTAGCATTTTGTGCTACAGCAGCTCTTCTGTGGGATGTAGCCTTCGTTCCCCATGTCGTTTGTGAGACCAAAGTAACAGGTACTAACCTTTGCAGACTTGGAAAACCCAACAAGACCTGCAGTTCTGGACATGATCCGACCCAGTCGTCAATACAATTGGATCTCTGTCAGATCCCTACACTTATCCTTATCCTTACCTATTTCCCTGGTTCCAACAAATCAACTTAAAGGACATAATGTTCCCTCGCTGCCTAATCGATCCCTGCCACTGAAAGTTGACACTGTAACGAGATAATCAGTGCTATTCTGACTTTAACTGTCTGTAACTTTATCTGTAGTTATAATGTTATGGCAGATTACAATAGAATTAGCACAAGAGTAGCACAGTTAAAAATTGACGGTTAAATAAAACATGCTATAATTGGAACATTATCTAATGTGTTTACTCTTGAACTCTTGAAGTTGGTCACAGTTTTGTCACCTTCTTCTAACAGTTGTAATACCTTTTTTTTCAACTATGAAAGAAATCTCCTCTCCAACCTTCGCCGTCTACTGCTGAATAGTTCTCGTAGGTGCAGAGAGAGTGACGGGAACAAACTGAAATCAGCCTGTATAAATGACTGAGTGTGACTTTGCAGGGCGTGATGCAAACAGCCAACTGTGAGTCTGGAAAGGTTCTGGCTGAGCGCCTGCTGCTGCCTGCAGCCTGGAGGAGAAGACCTTTGACCCGTCAGCAGAATCAACACCTTCTGCAAGCCACGGGAAATCTAGAAGTTCATTGGATTTGCTAATGTCTCCTTGCCAGCTACTGACGCAGTGCCCTTGAGCAAGGACCTTGACTGGCTGACAGCAGCAGTCTGGTCAAGGTGGCTAGAATCCAGTGAGTGTAGGAGGACGGAAAGTGAAGCTGCGGCTACGAGGTCACTTCCTGAATAATGACTGGTTAACATATACCAATACTTTTTCACAGTGTAGTGCTGTGAAAATCCTGACCACTAGAGAGAGCTTTATCTCCAAGTATTTTGGGGGCCATAATTCTGCAAATGTTGGTCGGATTTAGTCCAAATTTTGTGGGTCTGAATCAACTGGAGGAGATCTATGTCATCTATATCATGCTTTTCTCTAATCGTTCAGATTTTAATCACTAGGGGGAGCTTGTGTACAAAAAAATACATTATTTTTCAACCGTTGGTCCAATTTAATCCAAATTTGAAGCATATGAGTTGACTTGATGTTGTATGCACCATATTCTACTCTAAAAGTTCATATTTTTACTCACGAAGGGGACAAACACTGTTGTTGCTTCGACATAACTTCATATTTAATTTGAGGAGTTCAATCAGAGGGATTGCTTATACAATGCAGGGGATTGGGGACTTTTTGGGGACGACAGCAGAGGCTAGGTCTGACCTAGGATGTTTGTGTCTAAATCTCTCCTGCTTCGCTTTACAGGAGTAAAAATCTTTTTATTTGTTGAAAAGATGCAGCTAAAAAAAGTGAGAGGAAGAACTTCCTCTCCATCTTCTAAACACAAAAACAATCTTTGAAGCCGTTACCTTCCCTTTGACGGTGACTCTGGCGTACGTTGGCTGAATATCCACATCTAGCAAGGAGCTGTCCATGTGTCTGAGGGGAGCAGGGGTGGAGGTCGTTGTGACATTGAGAGGCACAGGATGGTTGTACAGCGTTAAGAGTTTTGGTAACACATCATCTCAATACACAGCT
Organism: Lophius americanus; assembly: GCA_037951165.1. NCBI lineage: Eukaryota > Metazoa > Chordata > Actinopteri > Lophiiformes > Lophiidae > Lophius > Lophius americanus. Next base: position 614,256 of record JBBDHG010000210.1, on the reverse strand, counting down.
GGACGAGTCACACTTCCAGACCACCTAGTCTCCGCCTCCTCGCACACAAGAACAACGAATCCACTTTTTTAACTTCTCAGCTGTCTCAGAGTCTGCTTTTCAGTTTAGATTTCAGCAACAACCTTAAAACCTTCTCCGAACAAACCATCTACTTTCTTCCTTGTGTCCGGGGTCGGGTCGCGGAGGCCCAGCCCCCCGTACGAAGGACGCTAGTATTCAGCCGCTTGTATTCCTGACCTCATTCTTTCAGTCTCTCCCCAGAGCTCATGACCACAGGTGAGGGGTGGAAACCACCGCCTCAGGCGCAACCAAAAACAAAACACCCGGCAACCTTCTGCAAAAGCACCGTTATGGAAAGATAAATGTCAGTTGGTGGCATATATGGAAGGACATAATACTGTTTTCAACAACGTTCGGGACATATTGAGATTCTTTGGCCAATATTACACATCCCTGCTGCAGAGCGGTCGTTTAGGCCACATACTGACGTCGGCTGTTCCCATCCAGGGTCATCACAGGGGACCATCTGTTTCCATGGAAATCAGTTTTGCGTTCCGCACATTGATTTGGCAAAGGTTTTACAAGGGGTGCTCTTCCTGACGCAACCGTCAAAGTTTTTCCGGGCCTGGGACCGGCACTAGAAGTACTGTAGAGTGGCTTGTGAGACCTGGGAACGCTTCCTATTTACTGATTTGGAAAACCAGTAAAGATGTTATGTATCATGTAAAGAACCGTCAAACTATGTCGCTGAATGTTGATGAAATACCACATTAAAGACATAAAACAGGTTGTTGGGGGGGGCTCTTCGTACCTGTAAACTGCCAAGTCTAAGACGACTGTGTCGTTGTCTTCATCTTCACTCAGAGAGAAATCCAGCCTGTCAACACAAACAGAGGCGGAGTAAAGAAAAGCTGCGGGTTCTTTAAATGTTTGTTCTTTTTCTTCCTCTCTTAAAAAACAAAACAAAACATGCCTGACGCGTCAACTGTGAGGTGGCACCAATCTCCAGCCCGTCTACTTGAATGGGAATCCTAATTACCTCCTCCTAGTTCACCTCCTAGACTAATTTGAGCTCTACTGAACTCTTTTCAGAGGATAAACTCTTTTTTGTTTTATTTACATATATATGTATCACTCTCTATCTCTCTCTCTCTCTCTCTTTCTCTCTGTCTCTCTCTCTCTCTCTATATATATATATATATATATATATAGATAGACTTCTCTGGTATATAATAATAATAATCAGTTGATCTACAGCGTCGGTTCTCCGATAGCCCTTTAAAACTCTTATCAGTTAAATCATTCTGGAAAAAAAAATATATATATATTTATATATAACTGTGTTAAAGTCACAATCAATCTCTAGAATATAACTTAACAAGTCACCCACGAAAGGCGAGCGGAATCTGTTGACATTACCATCATGATGTTTTGCCTGTTTCACCGACGCGGCGGCTGCAGTGAGACACGCCCATCTGGTTGATTTAAGCGACGTAGAATATAAGGATGCGTTCTGGAGGCCTGGACCCCCGTGGCCTTGTTCTGGATATAAACCTCTGGCTAATGGAGGGAGATTGGGCGGGGTGACCCTAAAGGTATCAGGTGGCCCCACCGGCGCGCCGCTGCAGCTCTCCGATGATGGCTGAACCAATCCGGCCCCAGAGATGAAATGTGAAGGCCAGAAGTAAAGCAATCACGCAGCGGCTGGTACTTTATTCACCGCCTCGCTGTCCAACAAGCTTGACCAGGCAAAAAATTTGGTAATCTTTGGACTGATGAAAGCGTGCGAGCGGAAAACTGTAGGCGAGGGTTGTTATGTGGGGCATAAAATCGAAGCAGTGGAGTTGATGTGTTTTTTTGCAGCTCGATTATTTTTGCTCGCCGCTGTTACTGAGTGGATCGGACCATTTAGCTGAAAGTCGATCACAGCTAGTGAGACGGCAATCAGACACAGCAAAACAATCAGACCAGACCAGAGGAGGAATTCGGACGGCAAGGCCTATGTTGTCGTCCCCAAAAATCCCCCAATCCCCTGCGTTGTACACGCAAACCCCCTGATTGATCTCTTAACAATTAGACGTGACGTTATGTGGAAAACAGCTCCCCCTAGTGAGTGAAATCTGAACTATTTGAGTGGAATTGAGTGGAAAACGGTGAACAGAACCTGCATGTTCACTGGAATCGGGTCTTTTTTAATCTTCTGAACGGACTGCTCTCTGGTTTTGGATCATCTGTTTCCATCTTGCCCCTGTCCTCCTACATCTTCCCCTGACAACACCAACCAACTGCATGTCCTCTCTCACCACATCCAGAAACCGCTTCTTCCGTCTTCCCTTTATCTCCTGCCTTGCAGCTCCATCTCCTACTAGTTCTTGTTCTTATTCTTTGATTCATGATGTAAAGCCATTTGTAACTTTGTTTAGAAAAGTTCTATTCAAATGGGTTTTATTATTATTATCATTATTATTATTATTATTATTATTATTGTTAGTGTTTTTTTCCCACCTAAATTATGATTCCTTTCCTGGAGTCCGAGAGGGAAAGTAACCTTAGAAACAGACAGTGTGATAGAAAAATAAAATAAATCCTGCCCCGTTTTTTAAAACACTGGAGTAGAATTAATGAAGAAAGTGACCCAAAGTCTCCTTTAGAACCATCTGCAGCACCATAAAAATAAAACTGTCAGGAAATGCCGCAGCAGCCTGGGCAACATTTTCTATCAGAGTATCAACTTACAGCTGACAGTTTTAGATGGTTGTTTGTAGGAGGTGAGACCTGCAGTAAAGGTGATTCTATCTTCAGGCTCTACTTCATCAAATCTTTTACGGTTTTAACAGGAAAGGAGTCGACGCGTACTTGGACTCGTTGACGTTCATGACTCGTCCGTCAGCAGTGATCAGTGTCCTCGGAGGCTTCGGCTTCTTCTCTTTCTGCCTGCAGAGAAACAGAGAAACGTAAGCTTTTTTGGGTGTGTGTGTGTGTGTGAGAGAGAGTGTGTGTGCATGTGTAAGAGAGAGTGTGTGTGTTTGTGTGTGCGTGTGTGTGTGAGAGAGGCGTAGACTGACAAATAACCATCGAGTCTTGAGCTGTCGGGGTGAAGGAGAGAGCCACCTGTTCTCTGGGGCCATCCATAATGAGAGACACAACAGATAATGTGCAATGGAGGCTTTTACTGTGGGACATGCACATTACACACACACACACACACATACATACATATACAAACATACACACACACACACCGTGTACTGAGTTCTGAGTGTACTTTCACCACTTTCCACATGAGACCTTTCAAGCAGTCGTGTTGGTAGAACAAAAAGGACAATTTGTATCATAATACAAATAAAACGCTTTGGAGGAAGTAAAATTTCACCTTTTTGTGTCCGAAATGTTTCACTTTAAAATTTTAAACCCCACAAAAACACATTATATCCATCACATTATATCCAATGGGGTTTTTTTAACTTTCTTTAGGGTTCCAATAGAAAATAAATTGAATTCACCGCCGCAGTTACTGCACAGCTTCCTAGAGGGTTTATCAAAGTTGTAGTACGAGAGCCGCCTAAAGTACTAAAACCACTACAGTCAGTTCGAGTAGAAGCCGTAATAATAATATAGATAGGAGTGGTGGAAGCAGTGGTAATAGTAACACGTCGTGCGGGTGCTGTATTTACTAGGGATAGCAATACTTGTGGCGTATTTTGAAATAGCGATCATGGTTATAGCCGATAAAGACATTTCATGCATCTCATTTTACTCATTCTTTCAAGGGCGCCAATAATTCTCCCGAGATTTCACGGGTAAAATTTGGGTTTATTTTGTGTGAATCTGTTTTCAGATGCTGCTGGACAACTTGAGTTCCCCTCAAAGAGCAAGTTTAATTTTTATTGCGTTTTTTCTTTTAATTCTTTGTTGTTGTTTTTTACAACAAATAATAATACCAAAGAAGAACAACGAGCCGAGACATAAAGTAACATAACAGGCCAGGGGGTAAACTGGTATAAGTCAAATTACAAATTATATATACATGTGTAAATAGTTGATACAAGGGCAACAGAACACAACAAAGCAACTAACAGAAAATTATACATCAGCAACTGCAATATCAGGTGGGAACAGGGGAAAAGGGGAAAAGGTGACGCATCCTGACATGTGACTTCTTGCTGCTTTCGGTTTGATTGGTCGTTACTAGAGACACTGGATTTCTTTATCAGAACCAAATGTTTTTCGCACGCTAAGAAAACATGACAGAAACATGCAAATAATTACATTATGGGGGGAAAAAAATGGAATTGTCCGTCGACCCCTCAGATTTAGCCCCTGGTTAGGAGCTGCTGATTTAATCTGCTAGTCATTAAAATAAACCTATAATGTTCTTAAAACACATATTTCCGTCTCTGCATGTCCGTCCCCTCTGAAAGCGTTGATTTACTGCTGCGCCATCACTCCTTCCATTAGCCACCTGAATCAGGCTTTGACGGGGGAACGGCCCCCCTCACATACGTCCAGCTATTACAGCCCACTCACTGAGCAGCAGATCAACATCCCACGGTTTAGCGCTCTGTGGAGAGGCCGCGTTTGCGACCTCTGGAGTCGTCCATCAGCCGCAGCGAGGAGGAGGAGTGTGACGGCGTGTTGGAAGAGTCTTCAATTTACTGAAGGCATCATTTTATTAGCGCAGCAGAGAGAGCTGTAATGACTTTAAGTGGTGCTGTGGAGACCAGCAGTTAGCAAGGCGCTAACACTTCCAGGGTTAATAGTTCCATTACCGCCGTGGTCATTCATGTCAGAGTCACACACTCAGTTCACCAGAGAGGAGGAGGAACCAGGGGAGGCCAAGTTGTCTTCCTCGAATGTCCTATTCATCTTGCAGCAAATACATCTGATGTGCATGAAAAGGTTTTTATTTTTAAAATAAAAATACCATCAAGCAAATGTTTGAAGTTTAATGTGGGTTTGGGAAAACCAAAGTCTTTTGTTGACTGGGAGAGAATTTAGGAATTTAGAGGGAAAACAAACATAAATAAACATGTGATTGTTGATGTCAGTGACATCAACATTATTATTTCAGAATGTCTAAATAAAGAAAGGAAGGAAGGAAGGAAGGAAGGAAGGAAAGAAAGAAAAGAAGGAAAGAAAGAAAGAAAGAAAAAAAGGAAGGAAGGAAGGAAAGAGAGAGAGGAAGGAAGGAAAGAAGAAAGAAAGATAGAAAGACGGGAAAAAATAAATAATATGACCGTGTATTTTTGTCCTGGTACTTATTTCACCAGACGGGTTTGTGAGCATGAACTGGTCTTTTCAGGTCCAACAACAGCATCTCAACAGGGTTCAGGTCCAGACTTTGACTAGATCAATACAAAACTTAAATTTTATTCCTTTTGAGCTAGACACATGTGGACTAACTCTTCTGCTTCAGATCATTGTGTTCTGGATGAACTGGGCTGAGAGAGCAGAATTTATGTGTCCCTGGTGGATGGGGAATGGTCCAGGTTCTTCCACACCATGCTCCACTGCCACCTCCATGTTTGACCGCAGGTACATATCAGCATCTTTTTGTGGAATGCTATGTTGGGTCTACACCAGATTTAACGGGACCGTGTCGTCCACACAGTCTCATTGGTCCAGAGAAGATTCTCCAAAACACTCTGAGGGTCACCCAGGTCTGTTCTGGCAGTTTTCAGACGAGCCTTGATGTTCTTCTCGGGGCTCTCACTCACAGAGAGAGGCCTGCAGTTTTTTGGAGGTTACTTTGGGTGTCCAGTGACTCCATGGAGGATCCTTCGTCACACTCTTTGGCGACTAGGACGCCAACATTTGATAGATATTTTCTCTCACTGTGGATCGGTGGACTGCCAGAGCCTTAGAAACAACTTCGGAACCTTTCCCCCCTGCATGTTCTCTGATCACCCGTCGTGATTCCACAGGTGTGGCTTCAATGTTCCCATTAAAATAAACCCGAAGACCATCAGCCAAAATGTGTGCACGTGTGTGGAGACGCCATCCACCTGAGCAGCATCAAACCAGCAGCAGCTTCTCCATCACTCGGCTTCCCTCTCTCCTGCCTCCATCTCCAGCCTAATATAACAGCCGACTAGTGAAGGTCGCAGCGTGACTCTCTGCGCCATAAAACCCAGTTCTGTAGCCTCTCTCTCTCGTGTCAGAGGGGCGTAACGGCGTCCGTCAGACAGCAGAGTTATGGAGACACGAGAGATGACAGCTCCACTACTTGTTCCTGTGCAGCTCAGAACCGAGAGTGATCTGTTTGGACAGGTTCTGTATAGCCATGTCTGCAGAGGAGTCTTCATTCACACTCGCCTCATCTGGTAGAAGTACAGTTAGTGTGTGAAAGACCTCCAGGTCACCACGACAGACCCTCTGCAAATCCTCGGGTTTTACGGAGCACAGAGCAACAACCCATCTTTACATGAAGGGAACCGAACCTCAAAAAAATGTAAAAATGAAAGAAAAAAGAAAGAAAGAACAATACAAAATTAAATTAAAACATTCTTGAATAAAAAATTAAAATAATTATGAAATTAAGAATATTAAATAAAATTTAAAAAAGAAACGCTTCACTTCATCATTAGTAATGGTAAAAATGTTTTTAAAAAAATGCACCATGACAATCAGCACCATGTAAACCAGTCAAAAAAGTAAAGGGAACACATAATCATCACAGTGTAACTCCAAGTCAAGCACAACTCAGGGATATCGACCGCGTCTCCCGCCGTGATGCTCTGTGTGTTCTGACATCTTACGGTAAGAACCAGCATCAACTTTTTGAACAATTCTCTCTTACGATTCAATTATATTGTCAGTTTACACTGAAATTAATTTTGAATAGTTGGGCAGTTCTACATTGCATCTTGAAGGACAGAAGTTGGTATTCTCCAGTCTGCCAAGGATTCCCCTCCTGTTGTTTGTGGCATAAGACAACACAGATTAGCCTTTGATCCCCACTGGCATTGATGAGTCTGTCACCAGTTAACCAGTTGTACTTCCTGAGGCCCTTTCTGTGGGTTCTAACCACTGCAGACCCGTAACCATCCCAAAGTTCAGGAGATGCTCTGACCAAACCTTACAGCCATCACAGTTTGGCCCTCGATATAATCTGTGAGATCTTTCCTGCTTCCAGCATCAACCTTGGGACAGAATGCTCACTTGTTGCCTAAAATGTCCCACCCCCGCTGACGGGAGCCATTCCACGAGGTAATCCATGATATTCCAAACCTGACGGTGGTTATATTGTTATGGCTAATCAGTTTTTTTATTTAATCAACTGGCTGGACACAACCATCTTAGTTTGCATTAACTCGTTGTCATTGTCATGAATAGCCAGTGTCACAAACCTCCATGAAAACACTGAACACGTCTAATGCAGAGAACTCAAATCCGCCTGTCGCATCTCCTCATCCTTAAATCTCACACTGTCTCTCAGCTCCAGCCCTACGGAACACAGGTTCAACCCGCCGCCCGCCGCCCTCCCTCTAAAGAGGAACAAAGCAGCCATTAAACCCAGAGGAGTCTCCTGGCTGACCTTATCGCAGGGTCCACCTCAGGAGCGGGAAATTCATCTTTCTTGACAATCCGGCGGCGGCACGACTGCATGCATCAAGTCGCGACCTCTGACAGCCGCGCTCAGGGAGGCGATAAAAACGAACACACCTCATCAGACTGACTTTATGCTTGGACAGCAGGCAGGCCTGGGATGGTTTTTGTGATACGGGCTGTCCGTCACTCTGAGGGGTTTCATCCTGGATCAGCCGACTTCTTATCAACACAAAGGGATTTATTGTACTTCTTCTGGTACTTTTTTTTTCAGTTACGCCTTAACGGGCAGAATCCTTGAGCAGATCCCGCCTCAGGGTGAACGACCTACTGCCGGCACCGGATGGGTTGTGACAGAGAGGGCGAGCGCGAAATAGAGAGAGAGCGTTGATACAAGTTTGAGACTCACCCATTCATCTTTCCTTTTTTTCTCCAAATAAATTCATTTTTTGCAAGTTTTAGGATTTAATTCAAACTTTTTCTGCATTTGTTTTTTTATTTTCTGAAGAACATTTTAACGACTACTCATGCAGGTAGGTACTCAGATGAGTCCGACGTTCCTCCATCAACCAACCGCCTCCTAAAAACGGCCGGGAATCAGATGGAGATACGAGGAAAAGGTTTTCTCCTGTTCTTTATCGTTTTTCGCCTCACTTCCATTTTTACTCTAAAAGCTGAAACGGTGGAAAAGAATCAAGTAGAAATAAACTTTCATTTAATATTGAGCTATAACACTGAGCAGACGTGTTTCTGAATGTCTTCTCTCCAACAGACGGAGTTGGAGGTCTAGTGATGAGGGGGCTTTTGATCCGATGCAGTGGTGGGGTTTATCAGTCATTTATGATTCTTAGTCAATTTTTCAATTTTAATGAATGTTGTGAAATACAAAAAAGAATCTGTTAATATGTATAAAAAAAATGCACTTTTTGTTAAATGATTGATTATATATTTTCAAGTATTGCATTACGGCATTTCAAAAATAATTTCAGAGATGTTTTGCATGTGGTCGATTTTGTCTATTTTATATCCCCCATGTTTCCATTTAAGTGGAAACGCGTCTGGGTTCTTGAAGTAGTTGACGCTTTAAATGCAGGGGTCTCGAGTGAATAGAACACAGCGGTTCCTGGGAGTCCAGTTGAGCCTCAACTAAACGTGCCGTCAGTAAATCAGTCCGGACTATCGGCCTAATGCAGCGCTCCAGCTGTCCCATTGGTCATAAAGTATAAATTAAACATCAGAACTAAATCCTCCGAGCCTCTGAACCGCCCAGTCCAGTGTGTTCCTTCATGCAGTTCACGAGAACTTCTCATTAACCCGACAGATGAACCTGGACTCCAGCGCCGAGGAACGCCGCTGTCATCTGTTCTGCTAACTGTTGTGTCAAAACAGGATATTTATACGGGGGTTCTGAAGTGGTGCTAGCTTCCGTCCCGTAATGAAAACAAATCACTTCAACCTCATCCATCTGGTCAATAAACAAACTGATTGATTGATGGCGTCCTCCGGTGATCGGATGAGAAGGTAGCGCAGGTTTCACCAATTACCTGTAGCCTCAGCACATTCCAGCATCGATGTTCATAAAGAATTGTTTCCCGCCGGCAGTAAATTACAGAGCAGCGTTAAATGACCTCACTCTTCACCTCTACGGCCTCCAAACTAAACTTCGACATCTTTTTTCATTGACCTGCAGCGGCAAATGTGAGGTATTACCTTTTTCCGTTTGTTCCTTTCATTGATGCTAAATTCACGACATATTATGTTGATGATGGTAAAAGTATAAGCTTCCAATCCCCTGCGTTCTACGGGCAACTCCATCGATTGAGCTCCCCAAATTAATGTTGGAAGTCGTGTCAGAAAAACAGTGTTTCTTCATAAAAAAGCTCCCCCTAGTGAGTGAACTATGAGCTATGAGAGCGAAATCTGATTAAGACCAGATAGCGCTCCTCCACTCGATTCATATACAACAGAATTTGGACCAAATTGGACCACAGGTTAGGAATTTATCTTTAAAAAAACAGTGTTTTTTTATGAAAAAGCTCCCCCCAGTGAGTAAAATCTGATGTACATATAAGATAGATCCTCGTTTGCACCAAATTCGGACTAAATCGGACCAAGTTGGGAAATGATGGCCTCAAATCTTTGAGATAAAGCGCCAACTAGTGGCAGAAATATGCTAGCAACCTGTTCCAAAATCAATCAGGTTCTTCCTCGCATTAAGTTCTATGTGGGTGTAAAAATTTGAAAATGGCACATGAAATAGTTGTTGAGTTATTGCGTTAACAGAAAGGATCTGGTGGAGATGACCATTCCATAATATCCCAGGATGTTCAGGGATAGAATAAAGTTCTGACGATGACATTGCTTGAAAAACTAAAATCTTATTGTGGGAATCATAAAATCCTTGACTGATTCAAAAGCATTGATCCTTTCTTACACTTCATTCTGTATATGGTGGTTTCAGGCGATCTTCAGGTCATACATGAAACATGCAATCCCTCCAAAGAATTCCGGGTCCACCCTCGGGTCTTTGCCCAGTTGGACGTGCCTGGAAAACCTCCAAATGGAGGCGTCCTGGAGGCCTGAACCCCCGACATGTACCATCTTGATTCTCCATGAGGAGTTAAACCCAACCGGCTCGTACGAGCGCTGCTGCACCCACATCAGGTACCCGGTACGAAATGGTTCTATGGCTATGTTAGCGTCACCAGGTTAAAATAATTTAAATCTTTTTTTGGCCCTTAATGTTGACAAAAAAATCCAAAAAACTTTTCAGACTGGATCAGAACCTCTTTCATTCGTGGTCCTCGACTAAACACACACACATCCGATTCATAGCCATGCAACATTAATGTGAAGGATCTAATTCGATCACAGGCTGCTTTGGGGTTTTTTTTTTTTGCTTGAGCACAGGTTCTGAAATCAGCTGGTGTTTTTTGCATGAGCAAAGGTTCTGAAATCAGCTGGTGCCGGTAACAGTTAAAGTAAAACACCCAAAGAGTAAATTAACGTCATATTATTCAGATTATTACGTGGGAGCGATATCGACCAGCTTTTGCAATTTCCTCATGTCGCCATTTATCATCATAGTCTTTCCAAGCCCTCACTCAGATGCATGTTTAATATCCGGTGGGGGTGGAGACGTCTAAGGTGGAGACGTCTAAGGTGGAGACGTCTAAGGTGGAGACCTCGGTGCCTGACATCCACTCAAGTCCTCACCAGACAAAGTTCAAGCGAACCTCAAACCTCATCCAGACCCCAGGGTCTTCTGCTCTCCCCCGCCTCATTCGGCACCACAAATGACCTTTTAGAACTTCTACGTCCGCGTTCGGGTCCAGATAAAAAAACAGCAACCATATAATCAATAGTCTTATTAAAGCGAACGGCCGTACGGCTCGGCCGTTTAATCGGCAGGTTGATTCTGCATACCTGTCGTCCGTAGAGAGATTCTCTCAGGAGACGTGGATTTTAACAAACATGATCATAAAATGTGAAACGCAACTGACCTTTTGTGGACATAAAAAAGCTTAAGCCTTGAAAGGGAGCAGAAATAGAAAGTGCGCTTACATTTTGTCTTTTGTGACTGAAAGAAAGTCGGGGATATGCAGTATATAGACTTAGCCATAACATTAAAACCTAAAGCGTAATATTACCAGAATGCACTTTTTTCAGCAATTTGTGCACCAGAAGGTCTTCTGTGGAACACAGACTAGCCTTCTCTCCCATGGGAGGCCATGATCCAGTCTCTGGTTCACCAGTTCTGCGTCCTTAGACCATTTATGGAATAACAACGTCGGCCCAGGAACACAAAACAAGACCTGCAGTTCTGGAAGAGTTCTGACTCAGTCGGGTAGAAATCAGAATTTGCTCCTCGTCAAAAGCACCCAGACCCTTGCCCATTTTTCCTGCTACCAACAAATAATTTTAGGCGTCATTCGTTTAATGCGTTAATGTCCCGCTCAACTGTTTGGTTGGCCACATTTTGAGTCTCAGTTTCTTGTATTTGGTAAAGAGCAAGGGGCCGAGGATGGATCCCTGGGGGACATCACAGTGCAAAGGGGTAGGTGAGGAAGATACAATAAGTAGGATTTGTTTTTTAACCTATTTAAAAGATGAGGACTTACTGAATGGAATTATTATGCAACTTAATACAACTACAAAATCTAATGTAATAAGGGTCAAATCATTTATCAAAAACATGCTTTAATAAAAGTAGAACTGGCCTCACATGTCAGTGGTTACAATGTTCTGTTTTTCTCCAGTGTATGTATGATCATAAATATTCAACACATTCTTACATATCAAACAAGAACTGAAAGGAAGAAAATGATCAAACAAGGAACAATAGAAGTTTTTTGTTTTGCATCCAAAAATACTTCAATATGATGCTTTTTTTTTTTTTTTTACAATAAAAGTAATGAAAGAACCAGTTCATCCTGGGTTTTTTCATTAAGAGTTCAAAACGATAAATTTAACTGATGGCACAACAATATTTATTTTACAGTAAGTAAACGTCAATGCTGCTGCCAGTTAATTACTCTTGTGTTTTTGTTTTATGTATAGAAAAAAAGGTTTCTAACAGTGAAGTCTCTCCAACAGTAATTAAATTTCGATTCCAATCCGATGGATTTCAAGCATAATGGAGGCTAGTTATTTAACTGGTGCCTGTACTGAGCAGTTATATTTAAGAATTGGTTCTTTGCTGTCAAACAGATTCCAGCTTTTGACTGGAATCTCGAGTCAAGTTTTGGAGGAGGAAGGCGAAAGAGTAATACACCAGCCTCTCGTGTCCGTAAGCATACACTGAGATCATTTCATCAAAAAGTGTCACATACAGATGGGGAGCTTGGCTGTCCACATACTTTTGGCAATACGGTGTGAATGCCTGCATATAACTGTCAACTCAAACTGAATTCATCCACTCATGGATGTGAACAGAAGCTTCAGCAGGATGATGGTTGGTGTTACAGCGACACCCAGTGGTAATAATTATATCCAGTGGAGGATGTTCTTTTTTTTAATATCCAGGTATTTCAATTGGATTTAAATTGGATCCATTTTCAATTGAGGCTCTTGTCAAATTCAGCTGGCATTACAGGTAGTGGAAAATGCTGAGAGGCTACGGGTAAGTGCTGAGTTATTACACAGTTATTACACAGTTATTACAGATATATATATATTTATATATATATGCATACATATTAAAAAACAACAAGACACAGTTCATGGGGGTTACCAGTAAGGTTTCTCGATCCCAATAATAAATAAAGACATAAATGAACACAAATAGATAAATGAGTAGAACCAATCCATCGTTTGAATGCTATCATTTTAATTCAAAGGTTCATACGTACACTGTCGAAAAAATAAAATAATTGTTCAGTCTTCAAGTTTGAAACACTTGATTTAACCGTACCACCACATAAAGTTGTTTTAAGAGTTGTTTAAGAGGTACCTAATTTAATTGTTTTTAATCGAGTGTTAACAGTTGAAGCCATTTTTTTCAAGAATCTTCTTTTTACAGTGTACTTTCAAATCCTTCGGTCTGGCCCTTGGTCTCTATTTTACTCACAAGAAATATAGTATTAAGTAAAGGTTAGGCCCAAGTAAAAGTGGTTAGGGTTGTACAATTCAACTCTTTGTGTGATTATAGCGACACACAGTGGCTAATCATGGAAACGCAGCTTAAAAAAAATACAATAAAATTCAAAAAAATAAAATAAAAACTTTTCCAATGGTGATTTAAAAGTCTGTGATTTAAAATAGAAGTTGGTTTGTTATAAAACTTTTGCTTCTTCAATTTGGAAACTCTTTTTGTGATCATGCAAAAAGTTTTAAGTTAATATCAATTAAGGTAAAATTGTCTAAAGACATTGAAAACCCAGAAAAAAAAGGGGGCCTTATATTGTTAATCACTAGCAAGGGAGGGATTAGGGATTATGTGCCTATAATAATTATACGATATATTGCATCCCTTCAAAATTAGTTTATAAAATGATTATATGATACAAAGTAATGTTTGAGAATAAGAAATGTATTGTTGGGTCCGCCAACATATAGAAATAACATATCTGGTAAAATAAAATGTCTAAGAAATCAGCTGCAGCGCAGAAACGATAATAAAAATCAAACAGAGTTAACAACGAGTCAACTTCAAATTCTGTTCAATACTACACAACAACATTATATAAAAAAAAGACCTGGCTTTAGCGTCAAAGTACGAAGGATGTAACGAAGTAGTACTTCACTTCAGATGTATCACATGACGTTAAAACACATAAAGCACCTGTTAACAATCTTTGCTCTTCCACATTGTACCTTATGTGAGATAAAGCTCAGGTTAAAGAACATTTAAGTGGTTAATGCCTCTTCCATGGCGGCACCTTTGCCCTGTGGTGTCCCCCAGGGCTCCATCCTTGGCCCCTTTACACTTCAGCACATACAAGAAATAGAGACTCAAAATGTGCCCAAACAAACATCTGAAGCAGGATTTTAAAAGAGCTAAATGAATAAATTCAAACGTTTTGAGCTCTAAGTTGATATAATGTCTAGACCTGTGGCATTTCAAATATGGGTTTGAAATAGTTGATTCAGCCGGTTTTACCGATCCAGCGCCTGATACTGCAGCTGATACTTCAAGCATGGAGAAGATTTTCTGAGGCCAACAAATGTGTCCTACCCAGAAGGTTTCTTTATCCATGTGAAGTATTTTTTTTTTAATATTTGATGTATTCTGTTGATGAGGGTGGATGAAACATCGTGTGTGGGAGGACTTACTTCTCCTTTGACTTCCGGTTGTCCTCCAGGTGGCGGTGAGTCTCCAGACGAGATTCAGGGGTGAAGGAGCACGGCGTGTTCCAGAACTCTGTCTCCTTTTGTTCATCATACAGGTCTGGAGTCCTCGTGTTCTCCGCCGCCTTCTGGTTCTCCTTATTCTCCACCGCCACCGGACTACAGGGAAGAGAAGCGGTTAACTCAATTTCGCTGCAACACTTCTGTATAGTTTGATGAGGCTTGAGAACACTTGGAGAAGATCTGAGACCATTCCTCCATACAGAGCCTCTAAAAAACCTTCAGGTTCTGAGGTCCACGCTTGTTGACTCTCCTCTGCAGCACCTCCCACAGATATCCTGTCGGGTTTAGGTCGAGGGAATGGGATGGTCATGGCAGAACCTTTATTTTATGACCTCTGAACCATACTTGGGTTGATTTTGGGGCGGGCTTCAGATCATTGTCCTGCGAGAAGGTCCAACCACGGCCCACTTAAAAGTTCCTGACAGAGGCTTTTAGGTTTTCATCCAGTATCTGAAGGTATTTGATGGAGTCCATGGAACCATGTCTTTTAACAAGGATTCCAGGACTTTTCGAAGAAACAGCCCCATACCAACAGAGATCCACCAATAGACTTCACAGTGGGTATGAAAAGCTTTTCTCTATGGTCTCCATTCTTGCTACTCCAGCCCCATCTAAGATGTTTGCGGCCAAGAAGCTCCACTTTGGTTACATCTGACCTCTGACCTTGCTCCATTGAAATTCCCAATGGTGTGTGTCAAACTGTAGGAGCTTTAGCTTGTGTGTGGATGACAGCAGCGGCATTTTTCTTGAAACTCTCCATAACAGCTTTTTACAGTCCGACCGTCCTCCCCTCAGTGTGTGGGGTCAGTTTGTAGAAACATCCTCTTCCATGCTGATTTCAAACATCCCCAGATTCTTTAAACTTCATTATTATGCATCATAGCCTTTCCTGATTTCTTTGCCAATAACTGTGGCACACATGTTTAACAGATATATATATATATTATGTCTATGCATATAATTATATATAATATATAAAGCAAGTTTTTATTTGACCAACAGATCTCATTCTATTTAAATTAAAAGGAAAAAACAGTGCAATAACGGGGATTCCTTTTTTTTTTTGGCTTGGGACATCAGTGCTGTGAGAACTGATTCTAAAAAGAGACGGTCCATATTGCGGTGACAGAGGTGATGTTCTTCAAGACGTTCAGTCCATTCTGAGGGTGAACTTCTTCTCCAGGTCCATGAATTCAAACCTATGGGCTGAAATGACCTGAAGTCATCTTGTTTGCACTCACCTCGTGTTGTCGATGTCGGTGTACCAGCGGCCATCGAAGCCTGGTTTCTTCTCCTCGTTGCTCCTCTCCTGTCCCTCTGCCTTCCTCTGCGCCTCCTCTTTCTCGCTGGCTCTCCTCCTCAGGTATTCCCTCTCCTGCTCCCAGATGTGGGTCTTTACCTGCTCCAGACCCTGAGAGGCTCGGATCCTCTCCGACCGACTGATCGCCGTCCCGTCGAGCGACTGAGGACAGAGACACACAGCAGGAACCTGAACTCTGGATCTGGATCACATTGATTTTACTACCAACCAATTTATTTCTCTTTCTTAAGACAATATGACAAAATATTACACATTCAATTCTCGTCTGGCATCTTTACACCTCTCTAATCATCTTAATTATGTTGGTTACACTACAAAGTCCACTGCATTGTACAAGAACTCCTGAAATTAAATGTGAAGTTTAAAAAAAAAAATAGAAATTAATAAAAGGAGGGGGGAAACCCATTGGTGAGTAAAATATAAACTATCAAAGTAAAATATACTATATAACAGATAGATCTCTTCGAGTTGATTCATAAGTAGCGAATTTAGACTAAATAGGACCAAGGGTAAGGAATATAGCTGAGCAAAACAGTTTTTTTTTTTTATAAGAAAAGCTCCCCCTAGTGAGTAAAATATGAACTTAACAGAGCAAAATATGATATATATAATAATCAATACCCTCTATTAGATTAATAAGCACCAAATTTGGACCAAAGCAGACCAACGGTTGAGAAATTATTGGCCGAAAACTGTGATTTGGGAGATTAAACTCCCTCTAGTGGCGGAAATATAAAACTGACTGAACTATTGTGAAAATTTGGGTACTCAGGAGGTGAATGAGATGATGGCAGTGACACCATCCTCCCCGTCCTCAGGCAGCAGACATGTCTGTCAGACTGATCACTGTGTCGCCCTTCTGGAGGCTGAGATCCCGGCAGGTCTGGTTACCTTGATCTGAGGCAGAGACGCCACCACATACTGCCTGTAGCCCTCAAACTCAGTGCAGGGGTTCCCCACCAGAAACAGCTCCCGGAGGTGGATGTTGAGTCTCAGGGACTCCACGCTGCTCAGACGGCCCACAAAATTCACCGTCAGATCCAACTTCTGGAGGCTCTCGCAGCCTGAAGACAGGAAGTCATCACACAACACCACCTTCATCAGTGTGGAACATCAATGAGAACATTGGATCAAAGGTACTAGAACTTCACATGAGCATCGCCATCTGGTAAAACTTTATATCTCAACTTCACGATATCTCAGAGTCAAATATTTGTGTCTTTTACTCATTTGCAATTGATGATTACTGTTTTTTCAAGTCTATTGATTAGTCCGTTGGTAGAAAATTCTCATAATTCAAAATAAGGTTCAGATTATTGTTTACAATCTTCTATAAGTATTTATTCCTCTGTTTTTCTCAAACAGTAAGAACGCTCACGTACAAGTATTCATCTCCATCCGCGCATCATCGACCAACACACAGCGGTTTGTCATCTGCATACTGACCTTCCAGGTTTTCAATGACTTCAACGTTGTTCAAGGCCAGATTCAAATACTCCAGCTTCTTCAGACGACCAACGTTCTCTAGACATTAAATGAGTACACACAAAACACAAACAATTACTTTGTTATCCAAACATCAACAGCCATCAGAAGATCGCATATCCCTCCGATAGAATGCCGATTTTCCCTGTAAATCATCAGCGTTAACTGAGTCCCGTCGTCGTCGTGAAACTAGAGGGAGATGCCTCACCGATCCTGGGGATGAGGTTGTTCTGCAGGTAGAGGATCTTCAGGTCTCTGCACCACCTTTGCAGGTGTTCGATCCTCTCGATGTCCTGCTGATGCAGAGAAACTTCTTCCAGGGAGAAGATCTCACACTCGTTGTGCTCGGCCCGCCGGCGCACCAAGTCCTCGGTGACTGGACGGACAAAAACACACGGGTCAAAGGTCACGCTTGAGTTTTCAAGTTCTTGTTTGTTTTAAAATCATAACTTCATGGTCGGGTAGAAACAGACGACATAAAGCACTGAGCCTCAGAGTTGTTTTTACCTTCTATGATAAGATAAGACAAGTCATCCCACCGCAAGGTTCATATTTTAGCATTTTGCAATATTTTGAGCTTGAAGACAAGGATTCTGAATTAGAGTTTGGGGCCTGTGTGTTTTTATCGTGGAGATGTTAGAAAATCAAACGTCCTGATGGGAAGAAATGTTTTCTGCTTCGGCGTCAGAATTTCTTCTTCTTCTTTTTTAATTGTTATCTCTGTGTGCCGTTCTCTCATCCTGTATGATGGGAGACGCTACTACCATGCTGCTTTTTCTGAGTTACCGGTTGAGGCTATGGACTCTATACTCTTTATGCTGCATAACATTCACTGATCAGCCAAAACATTATAACCATGTCTCTGTTATATTGTTGTAATGGTCCCTGTGGAATATCTAATAACATTATCGTCTAGTGGCTGCGCATGCAATATTGGTTAAACTAAATTGAGTGGTTGAATGTCTCCATGTTTCGGCCCTGCGATGAACTAGTGCCTCTCCCCTGATGGCAGCTGGGATAGGTTCCAGCCCCCTGTGACCCTGAACAGGATAAGCGGTTGAGAATGAATGAATATCGTCTAGATTACTTAAAAACATGAGTTTAAAAGTCTCCAGCCAAGATCAAAATGAAACTGAAGTAAACGATTATCACAAAACCAACGTTCTGTTTTTCCGACACTACAATAATGTCATTAACTAAGAAACAGGAGACGTTTTTTCCATTATTTTCTTTTCCTCTAAAAATAATGGATCATATCCATTTCATCCATATATCTATATCTGTATCAGTCCATACAGCCATGAAAGAAACACCTTGGAAAATCATTCCGGCACGATGTCGTACTTATTGTAGTTTTCGTAATCCGTGGAAGTTTATAATTGAATATATGTCTTACATTTTTATTATTCATTTTTATGAGGACTTTATTGATACATGTATTTTTTCACTGGTTCCACAATGTAACATGATAACATGATCTTTTTATTTTCTGGCGTTGCAGCGACACGTTTCCGCACTAAATAACGTCACTAACGTCAGCTCTATGGCTCGTGACTCCAACAAATATAAACTAAGAAAATAACGTATTTTAAAATCACAAAACTCGCAAACAACAGATATGAACAACGACAGCGCAAATTCAAAGTACTTTTACTTTTACTTATTCTGGGAGTTTATCATTTTTACTTACTGAAAACCATCGTCCTCAGTTGTCAGACGTTGCCGTAGAAACGAAAAACATCTCCCGGCGCCTCGTGCGTCTGCTGTGTGAAGAGCAGGTTTTTGGTGACGTCATGATAATTGACGTGGGCAACAGCCAATCATATTTTGAGGCTATTAACAACATTTAAAAATAATAATAATGCATTTGATTTATGACGCACTTTACAT
Organism: Lophius americanus; assembly: GCA_037951165.1. Classification (NCBI taxonomy): domain Eukaryota; kingdom Metazoa; phylum Chordata; class Actinopteri; order Lophiiformes; family Lophiidae; genus Lophius; species Lophius americanus. The sequence continues at coordinate 595,160 of JBBDHG010000210.1, read as the reverse complement.
TTGGATCAAATCTCAATGTGCTACAAGGTAAAATCAGATAAAAGCAACAATATAAACACAATAATAATTATATAAAAATATGACAAAAAGCAGCAATGTTAATTAAAAGTTATAGGCTCTGCTAAAAAGGAAAGTTTTATGTCTTTTTTTAAATGTCTCAGTCGTCTGTGGAGCCCTCAGATGGTCAGGGAGGACATTCCACAGACGAGGGGCAGCAGAACAGAAGGCCCGATCACCCATGGTGCTGAGCTTAGTCCGGGGAAGGAGGAGGCGGTATGAGTGGGTAGAACTGAGGGATCGTGTTGAGGTCAGTTGGGTGAGCAGTTCTTTTAGGTAGGGGGGTACATTGCCATGGATGCACGGGTGAGTGAGGAGAGAGAGCTTATAATCAATCTTAGTGGAGATGGGATTTTAGCTTAGCACTTACATCACATTAAAATACCCCTAGGTTCAAAATTGAATTATTTAATAACTCAATTGGGAATTGTGGCTCTGGAGTGACAGAAGTATGTTAGAGTGGTTCAGTGTATGTATGAGAGCAGCGTGACAGCGGGGGAGTGTGCAGTAGGAGTGAAGGATGGGTCAAAGGTGGAGGTGGAACTACATCAAGGATCTGCTCTGAGACCCTTCTTGTTTGCTATGGTGATGGACAGGCTGACAGATGATGTCAGGCAGGAGTCTCCGTGGACTATCATGTTGATTTATACAACTTGGAAATTATTAATCACGTTACAATGTGAAAATTATTTTATTGCTTCTTTATGATGCTGAAATAAGAGTTATTCAATTTACAAAGTTTCCCGAAAGGTAACATTCCCTGAGCCGCTCTGTTATCTTATTCTGAAAGGGGCTTTACGGAAGTTGTGAAACGTCACGGGAAGGAGGCGGGGACAAGCGTCTAACAACAAACAACGGTTCAACGCAGCATCCTTCTTATTCTATCAGCCGGTAAACCGCTGGTCCCCTAAAATAAAGGCGGTTTAACCCTTTGGGGTTACCGGATATTGTCCTCTTCTCCCGAACTCGCCGTTTGATTTCATTAATGTTAGTTTAACTCACGTGCGGTTTCCGTTCAAGTCCGCTAAACATGACGACTTACAAGGCGTTCCATTCGCAGCTGACGTCCATCATGGAGGCGCTGACTAGAGCGGCGGTGTCCGAGATCTGCGAGCTGATGGACGACAGCTACGCGGTGTTACAGCTAGAGATCAGCCGCAGCCACAAGGAGAACGAAGCGCTGAGGAGGAAGCTGGAGCTGATCGAGACCATCATCGCACGGGGTCACCGGGGGAGCATGGCGATGCTGGGCTACGGCGGGCATGAGGAGGCCGCCGGGGGTCTGATTGATTACACTGCCGGTGAGTCTAAGTGGAAGTATGGCTGCGGAGATGAACGGGCTCCTCGTGGCTTTGCTTCCGACCCAAACAGTTGATAAACCGTCTCCGTTAATCCTGGCATTGAGGTCAATGAGAGTGGGTGTGATCTGTTTTGGTGTATTTATTCAAATTAAGCCATAAAAAAAATTCCAAACTTAACTCATCGCAACTTTTCAGCTGTTTGAAACTCTTCTTCAATCAGGAATAAAAACAAACTTAATGGCTTTGCTACACATCAGCCTAAAGCAAAAAGTACTCTCAAGTGATTTAAACGTACCTTGATCTTTATTCCAAAACATTGTAACCACTGAAACGAATATTATTAATTATCTCGTTACCATGGCAACGATCAGTGATTGGGATAAATGAGATAGCAAGTGATCATTTTTTCCTGAAGTTGATGTTGTAAGCTGGAAAAATGGTCGAGCTTGAGGAAATTAGTGACTTTGACATGGATCAAATTGTGACAGTTAGACAGCCGGGTCAGAACATCTCCTGGTGGGTGTTTAGAACCTACCGAAGTGGTCTCAGGAAGGACGTATGTCTGTGTAGATTCTCAAACCTCCAGGTCATGGAAATCCTTGCGAGATGAATCGGAAGCAACTGGACTTCTGTTTAGACTTGAACAGTCTCACATCTCATCCAAGAGGCTTTGTCAGTTCTGGAGAAGATCAGAAAATGAGGAAGCCCCGTGAGAGGTGTGTGGGGAGTGACGTCTAGCCCATATTGTCTGATCCCACAAAAGATTTACTGTAGCACAAATTGAAGAAAAAGACTGATTAGAGCAAAAGGAGGAGCTACACAACGTTAGGCAGGTGGTTATAATGATATGGCTGATCAGTGGGTTGTTGTTTTTTATTTACTTGATTAGTGTGTCAACTTAAAATAACGTGTATTATTTTTCTTATTAATATGATTACCGTTTTCGCATGATATTAAAGAACACAAAAAGTAACCCGAAATTTGTGACACAGTTTGAATATGGAACATTTTACACAATCATAATCGTCTTACAACAATAATTATTATTTATATAGTCAGACGGTGATGTAACGGCAGAAAGCCACAAGGCCAAAGAAACTAAACACAGGACAGATAAGACAAATTAAACACAACAAAAAGACTCAAAATACGCAACAAGCGATGTAAAACAAGATAGAGACGTAAAAAAACATTGTAAAAAATACGCACCAGTCAATAAATACAAAAGGACAATGAAAGACAGTGAAGCACTAAAAAGACTTCATCACATCATGAAATAAAAGGAAATAAAACCAAAGAGAATAAAAACGATAAAAGAAAATAAAAGGACACTGCATCCCGAAAACAGAGCAATAAAACAAAAAGGAACGACACAATAAAATCTCCCCCAACTCTAGAACCCCTCCACAGCCCCACTCTCATCTTTTAATGTCATTTGTGTCTTTCCTATCAGAACGTGCCTTACCAGTTGGAGTCGGGATCAAAATGCCACAAACGAACCTCAAAAGGAGCGGGCGGGTCTCTGTGCTGGAGTCGACGACGGCGCCGGCTCCTGCAATCAAAGAGGTGAGAGAACATGTAGAATCTAAAAACATCGAGGGATTTTTCAGCTCACTGCAATGAAACTTGGAAGGGCTTGAAAATACATCTATTATAAACCATAACATCATCAGCATACAGGATTTTTAGCACTAGCTAGCCCTTTTTGTAATGGCTTTACTGGCTATTCCTCAGAAAATAACAACAACAGAAACGATGGCTGACCATCCTGTTTATGTGCAGCGGCGTGTCCTTGTTAGCATCTTAGACGGCCACCTACTGGCCTGGCATACTTACTGCTGTTTTCATACTTTGTTGTGGGAACTCTTTCAAAATGCAAAGTCTTTTCTATTTTCAGCAACACTGTTTGCAGGATTTGTGTAAAAAAAAAATATTTAATGGATTTTCATTAAACCATGTGGGACGCTTTGGCACGTGACAAAGACTTTTTTTTTGCAATCAGAATGATTTAACATCACAAAACAAGTCAGTTATTATTAAGAGTAATGTTTTACTCCAGCTTGTCTAAAAGCATTTGGTAATTTAGTGCTCAAATGTCCTACTGTCAAATGCTTTATGTTTGAAATGGAAATAAAAAATAAATGTGGTTCGTCACATCGGTGCTTATAAACCCGGTAAACAAGCGTCCTAAATAGGTAAATAAATAAAAGAAGCGCCCTGAGTGTATTCAACTGGTTGTTTATGTCACAAGTTGTTGTTTTTCTCCTCTCAGGATTCCTCCACAGTTGGTGCGGAGGAGCCGGACAATCAGGACGTTGTTTTGATAAAGGAGGAAATGGCCGTGGAGGAGGCCAACCACAGCGATGCCGCAGAAGAGCTGCTTGTCAACCGAGACGGTGAGAGAGGGAAACCGTTTGCCTTCAACATTAAGGACCTATCTGTCTAGTTTCTGCTACTAAATTGTTTTGGATCACTATGGAGGCGGGATGTTCCTCCTCTCGGGTTCTTCCTTTCTTCTTCCTGGGATCCAGGGGCGATCCTGGGCCTAGGACTTCCAGTTGGAGCGCCTTGAAAAAGCCTTAAAGGGGAAGTTCCTGAACAGATGCTCCAAACACCTCAACTCAGAGTTCCCTCGGGGTCTTAAAAAGTCAAATACAATATGCAATAATCTGAATCTGAGGCCTTAAAAAGTCTAAATTCTCATGAGATGTCTTCAATACAATCATGGCAGGCCTTAAAGTTCGTCAACACTATTTTCATTAAATCGAAGAAATGCATCACTTTTGTTTTTAAAATGTTAATTTTTTTGAGCACGCCATAACAATTTGTAAAGTTTTGTGATTACATTACAAGTCCATTCCATTTATTTCTGTTAAGTTGTAGTTGGCATTCTATTTATTTATTTGCTTATGAAACGGTGAGAACCTGGACTGAAGACTCTGGAAGGAATGTGTTTCAGTGGATAAATTCATTTACCTCGCAAGTAACGACGGGTTTCTGATTTTCCTTCATACCGTTTGTACGTTCTTCTCAGTGTGGAGGTGAAGTTAACCTTAGAATGCATTCTTGGTGGTCTTGAAATGCAGTCAGAATGGTCTTAAATGTGACTGGTTGAAACCTGCAGATTCGCTGGGAGGCTCAGTTCAGCCTTTGGAGGTTTTCCAAACATGTCCAGCTGGGAGGAGACCACCAGGTAGACCCAGAACTCCCAGAGGGATTATATTTCATCTGGCCTGGGAACACCTCAGGATGAGCTGAAGCGGGTTTCTGTGGAGAGGGACACCTGAAAGGCCCTCCTTAGCTAGCTGCCACAACGACCCGAAACCCGGACAAGCGGAAGAAAATGGATGGATGGACGTTTAAATGACAAACTCCAACGACATTCTTTTTTCTAAATGACCACTGGGTTTTAATTTCTTTATCCAGGAGCGCTAATCTCACTGGATCGTAGTTTTTGAGATGTTTAAAGCCTTTTACTCCATTAAAAACTCGACGTGTCTGTTTGTGTCCTCAGGGACGGAGGTGCCGCCGTCAGACACGGATAACAGCGAAAAGGGACCCTCTGGGATCATGACCTCGGCGGCGGACATGAGGCCGTGGGATCAGAAGAGTAATGGACTGTCGGAGCACGTGGAGTATCAGGAATCCAGCAGCGCCTTGGGTTCGCCGGGGTCCCCGCGGCCAGCAGGGGGCGCCCAGAGCAACTCTTCGGACGTCGTGTATGACTTAGCCTCAGAGTCGGACTGTGAAGATCCGCCGACAGTCCACACAAGGAAGTCGTTCCTCCTCGGGTCGGGAGGAAGCCCCCCGACCCTACCTGGGACCTCTGAGTTCAGGAGGGGTCTGTCTGTGATAAACTCGCTCCCCTTCGACACCGAGCTGGATCTGTGCTCCACGTGGCCCAATCAGGGCCTGCCGAGCCTGCTGTCCGTCCCTCACCGGCCGACGCTCCTGGACAAAGTGTCAGACATGAACGTTGGCGGTCTACCCTTAGCCCTCGGTCTCAGCGGATCCAGACTGGACCCGCTGGACCTGAACAGGTACTGCAGGGACAGGCGCTTTGTCTGCAGCTACTGCGGGAAATGCTTCACGTCGTCGCGCAGCCTGGAAACGCACGTGCGCGTTCACACGGGAGAGCGGCCGTACAGCTGCGCTCAATGCGGGAAGCGGTTCACGCAGTCTGGACACCTGAAGACGCACCAGAGCGTCCACACCGGAGAGCGGCCCTTCGCCTGCGAGTACTGTGGGAAAAGATTCGCCGGGAAACAGAACCTTAGGATCCACCAGCAGAAACACCACATACCTGAGCAGGGCGCATTTCCTGTTTCAACAGGAAGCATGTGACAAACTCATAACGCTGTAGCGTGAAATCCATGGCGCTGAGATCTAAACTGTGACGGACCTGAGGGGTTACTGCTGCGACGGAACCTCTCATTTAAATGTTTTGCATTCTTATTTAAAGGCCTTTTAGTGAGAACGAGTGATCAATAATTATGACTGTTATTATTCTTCAGGCCTTAACATATTTTTTAACCTCCTCCTGAACCGCCTTGGTAGAAACCTGAGACCTGATCCAGATCGATTCTTACCTCAAAAACAGCGTAGACCGTTTCGGGTCCACTTGAACGCTCGACCAAGGACCTCCTGCTGAAGATGATTCCTGCAGGGAGCAGCTCCTGTAGCAAAGCATGTGACTGTGTGTTGGCCGATTTTAAGTCTGGAATTAAAAGTGTGCCATCGAGGACCAACTATTGGTTTCATCCAGTGTGTGCGTCACGACGGAAACGCGTTCAAACAGACCAGAAAACGTAAAGTCTAGTAAGCCGGGTCTACGCTGTCGTCCCCAACAGTATATCCCCAACAAGCCCCCGATCCCCTGCGTCGTACAAGAAGTCCCCCCTGACTGAACTCCTCAAATTAAATGTGAGGTTATGTCCACAGTTAGAGTAAAATGTGAACTGTTAGAGTTACATGTGAAGGATACGAGATGGATCTCCTCGGGTCGATCCATATTCATTCAAACTCTAGCATATTTTTAATATAACGTTGTTTCTGTACACTGTTAACATTTTGCATGAAAATGACAGTAACTTCCACAGAAACGAGAGATTATGATTAAGCTGTATATTTGTAAAATAATTCTGAATTCAAGGTATTTTTTCAATAATTTACCGTCATTTTATTTAATATCCGTTTAAGGAAGTTCCCAGTTTAGCTTTTTTTTTTCCCTTTGCAGTAATTTTGCGCAAAGTCTTTGTACATGGTCCCCGTTTTTTAAACGGGGACATTTTTTTTGTAACCACAGCTGCAGCTATTTTACCGTAAATGGATTCTTTTTTTTAAAAGTGCAAGGACTGAGGTGTCCGTGGGGTCCAGGTCCAGACTTTGGTTAGGCCACTCCTAAACCTTAATTTACAATTTTAGTAGAACTGGGGGAGCCGAATTCAAGCGTATGTAATTAATGACACGCTCCCTGGTACTGAAGGGGCACAAAAGCAGTACTCGAGTGAAAGCAGGTGTGGAAACAGTCACCGGATCCAGTGGGCGGGGGCCGAGATTCTTCTGGAGTCAGCTTTAGTGTTATGTTTTTACCATGTTACAGCCAGAAGGTTCTGGTTGGACCTCAGAGAGAGTATATGTGTGTGTGTGTGTGAGTGAGAGGGAGAGTGTGAGAGAGAGATGTATGCAGGAGTGAAAAAAACAACCTTTAAGCCTTTAATGTCCTGATCAACTGTTTGGTTGAGCTCTTTTTGAGTGTTGACCTGTTTATAATGTGACCCAATAGCAGCACGGATATGCTAGAGAGTAAGGGGCCAAGGATGGAGCCCTGGGCGACACCACCGCTAAAAGGGGGATAATACCCCCACCTCTGAGCCCCTTCTTTTTTGCTGAAGTGGAGGAGTCCCTGGAGTAGATCGGTATTTTCCATTGAATAATTAAATACTTTGAAAGTTTTGACTTGAACAGTTTTCAATAGCAACTTTATTTCCAGACCTTAAACCAGACAGATGTTTCTAAAATATAGGTAACCTTTATATTTTGAATGCAGACTGCACATACTAAAACCATTAATTAATTTCTGAGTTACACTAAAAATGACCAATTTAAGGACTTTATAATAAGATATATATACAATTAATGAAGAGCTGTTGTTATTTATTAAGTTTAAGGTTTTCTTTTACTTTTGTTCTTTTCGGTGGAGTCCATTGAAATATGAGAGGAAGTGTTATAAAAAGATCTCAGAGAGGAATGAGATTATCCTTAAAATGCTACTACTACACTAAGACTATAATATTCAATAATAAAACATTCATCTGTAGCTGTGAGGACATCCTGGACCCTCAAGAGTGTCTCTGATTCTGTCTCTCTAGTGATTGATTCTGTCCTGTGATTCTGACGGGTCCTGGATCTGAGGGAAGCTCACATCGTACAGATTGTGGACCTTAATAAACAGCAGCAGACGACGTCAGCAAGGGATCATCGAAGGAAAAAAGCAGTGCATGATCAAACATCTGCATCCGTCTCAGTGAGTCTGAGGAGGCTGAGGAACAGAAGCCTCTAGTGGCTGTTAGAGGAACTGCAGCTCAACGAACAGCAGCCCTGAGATCATTTCTTTTCTTGATTTGAAGGATTTCATGTTGACATTCCAGGTGAATGGAGTGTTGAATTAAGGTAGTCGGTCCTCGAGGGGAGAGACGGCGTGTGTTTGTGCTCAGTAGAGCTTCATGGAGGCTTCAAACAGTCGGCTCAGGTCCTCCTCTGTGTGTTCTCTGGGAGACAGCTTGGTTACTCTCTCCTGAGGTGAAAACAAGAAAATAATGAGTTCTTAAGCTTTTAGAAGAAAATAAGCACTCTTTTTAATAAGTCACACATGAAAAGGTTAATGTATCACAGAATTTAAAAAAAAAAAGTTAAAAAAGACAGTGATTCGGTCATTATATTAAAACGACATTAATTATTCTCATCAATTTAGTTTTCTATCCACAAACGATTTATTGAACTTACAATACCTGTATTACAGAATGGATCAGTAGAATCATCAGTATCGCACAGCACAGTTTGGATAATATCAAATGAACATTAATGTCGTCACGTGATGTCCAACACACCTGAGGAATGGTTCCTTTCACCAGAGCCGGGATGTCCTCTTTACTGTATCCCACAGCTCCCAGTCCGTCCTCCACCTGCAGGTCAAACAGGAACTGACGCAGCGTATCGGCCAGGACGGCGCCTGCATCCTCCCTCTTCACCTGCTGAATGTCTGCACCTGAACGCAACACAGTCAAGTTTCACAACCCAATGAGAAACGGCCGTAGACAGATGTGTTCTAGGTCACTAGACACACATCATTGCAACAGTCCTTTATCCTGGACCATTAACAAGAGTCAGAGCTAAACCGTCCTTTTTAGAGGACGGTTTCATTTACGAGCGTTGTGCTGTTATTGTTAGTAGTTAGTATTAGTCTTAGTCTAGTTTTTGTATTATACGGTACTATTACAGTAATGTAAGGTGGACAGGTACCTAGGATTTCTGCAGCCTCCAGGTGGCGGTCTGGACACATCGGGGCTGTGAAGTTAAACACGGCTGGAGACGTGAGGACCACCGAGAGACCATGAGGCTGAGGACACACAGACAAACACACACAGACAGACACACGCGCACAAACACAATGTCATAATTCTAAATCCCAAAACAAGCTTAAACTAGAGTCAACGCAGACACTTCCTCACAACGCGTGTCACTATTTAACCATCCTGATTTGTACGATTGGTTTAGCGTTATTAGACTTTCTAGTCTGATTAAACTGCCTTACAATCAGCCCCCCAGTCGGTTAAAGAGTCCTACATTGTAATTACTGAAGGACTGTGTAGACAAACATCCTGTTAATAAGAAATCTGTAGGTCTGATTAGAGTTTTTAAGTGTTTTCCACAATCAAATCAATTAACCTTGTCTGTGATTTCCCACAGCAATCATTTTAATTCTGTCTGGTTTGAACACACTGATGACAATTCCAAAATAATCAGTAATGTATCATTTGAAAATGTGAATTGGAGAATTTAGGCAACACATCAACTTTCCAAAAGAAATCATGTTAATCTTTTCAAACAATTAGGGTTACGTCGTCATTTTCCGGCAGCTTTTCCCTCACTCACCACTAGAGGGTGCTCAACACTGTAGCCCTTTGCAGAGTGAGTCTTCACGTTACCAGCGATGGGGTAGGACATCCCATGACTGCAGAGACAAACATTAGCCAGTAATAAGTTATATCAATAACCATAAACACTGAGCATGAATTCCTTTATTGGATAATGATGTAATCAGGCTAATCAAAAATCGATTATAATACATTTAATTTATTTTTCTTTTACATGATAATTTTGAGTTTAATGGCTTTAACAGTTTCCTTTAAACCACCTAATCACAAGATTAATGTCAAACATTCACGGCAAAGTTTCTTTCCTCACCACAGATGAACTCCAGCGTTTCCAAATCCAATACCGGCAAACACACTGGCCAGGTGCATGCTGGACCGGGCCTCCAGGTCCTCGGGGTCCCGCACTGCTCTGTAACAAGAAAAACAAACATTAAAGAATTCTTTTGAGTGATATGGAAGGGTTTCTCTTTCTTTTCTTTTTTACAGTATTCAAATGTTCTGAACATTCCTAAATACATCAAATACAAATTTAAAAGTGATCAGAATTTGAAATTAAAAGGTTTTATTATAAGTCACTTCTTATATTTAAAGTTACTGACCCAAGTATCGTCTATTATACATTTGAGATGAAATGATCCGCTGAGTGCAGAATTGTATTTTATGGCATATAATAATAATATACTAATAATATCTTAAAATCAAAGCATGGCATCTCAAAATATAATTACATTCCCCACAGATTACATCCTATAAACAAAGTGGATTCTATTTTGGTTTGTAGGGGTTCCTCAGGGAACCTGTTTGGGTTCTCTGTGGTTCTCTAGGTAAACAGTTTACCTCCAGTGCAACTTAAATTACCGTTTCATAAACTTGGCGACCACGTTGAGCGCATGACGGGACCAGACGTCACTGATGGGGTTGCTGCCCTGGTAGGCGGGACGGTTGATGGGGTTGGGCGGGCAGGGGCTCCTCAGGTTGTAAGGCAGGGCGGTGTACGACTCCAGAGCATGACTGAGGGAAATAAAACACAGAGGAGAGAGCTGGTCAACATTCAGTGAGTTTTCCCTCTTCTGTAACATCTCTTATTTGACAGCAAAGCATTCTGTGGATGATTTCCTTAGCCCCTCAAAAATGAGTGTGAAGGGCGGAAAAACATCGGTTCCATGGAAAAATAAGGAAATGCAAATATTCAGATTGATAGACTTGCTAAAAATCCAGCCGTGAAATAAAATCTGAATATTTTACAAATTCAGAAAATTTGTAAAATTTTCATTTAAAACTATTTTAAATACCTTTTGCTTTTGATCGGTCCATATTTTACTGAGCTGAGAATTCTTTACCTGAGTACTGCTTCTTTAATAACAAAAGACATAGTTTATCAGTAATCACATTACAAGCTTTATTGGTCTACACTGCAGTAGCAGGTGGCTTTGTAATCAAAATAACAATGCATTAGTTTTGTTCTGATATTTTCTCCCCTAGCTCCTTCTGGACTCTGGACTGGCTTCCCAGTCTGGTCCATCTATCTGTGTCCTTCAGTCTTTAGTGTATCATAAAATAAAAACATTAACAGCCTGGGTTAACCTGGAGCCCCTCAGGGTAGTACTGTATGTAGGTGAAAGTTTGACCTGACCTGCAAACACTCAGAGGTCAAGGCTGCTCTACAGCAGGAGTTCACCTGTCCTCGTCCAAACGGAAACGCTATCAACCTCGATGCCCGGCGGTTGATCTGGACCTCTGATTGGTCGAGACACTTGGAAGAGATTCTTCTTCCTTGAATTGGCCACTTATTCACTGCCGCTAGCTGCTTTCTAAATCTCCCGGTTGCGTCACACACATAACTAGGGCTGGAATGACCGAGACTTTTTAACAGATGATTTAATGTCATAAAAAAGTTGCAATTAATTAATTACTGTTTCCTCCTAATTTTCTCATTAATCATTCTAATAGTCGTCTATTCAAAGCGTTCTTCCTTTTCTTCTTCTTCTTCTTTGGGCTCTTCCCTTTAGGGGTCGCCACTGCGGATCATCTTTTCCCATCTTGCCGTGTCTTCTTCATCTTCCTGTGTTACAACAACAACCAACTGCATGTCCTCTCTCACCCCATCCAGAACCTCCTCTTTGGTCTTCTCCTTTTTCTCCAGCATCCTTCTACCAATAGATCCACTATCCCTCGTCTTCACATGTCCAAAACATCTCAATCTGGCCCCTCTGACTTTGTCTCCAAGACGTCTAGCCTGGGGAGTCCCTCTGATGTGCTCCTTTCCAATCCTGTCAATCCTCGTCACTCAAAGAGTACATCTCAACATCTTCAACTCCGGCACCTCCAGCTCTGCCTTCTGTCTGTTGGTCAGAGCCTCCGTCTCGAAACCATCTTGGAAACCTTTCCCTTCACTCCATGCTGCTACTCTTCTGTCAAAGATAACTCCTGACACTCCACCCACTCCACTTTACTGACACCCGCTGTTTCACCTCTTTTCCACACTCACCTTCATTCCTCTACTCTCCAGTGCATATCTCCACCTCTCCAGGTTTTCCTCCACCTGTAGCCTGCTCTCAGTATCCACCAACATCAAAGTCCAAGAAGACTCCTGCCTGACCTCATCTGTCAGCCTCTCCATCACCATATATCAAACAAGAAGGGGCAAAGAGCAGATCCTTGGTGCAGTCCCTCCAACACCCTGAACCCATCCGTTACTCCTGCTGCACATTTCACCGCTGTCATGCTACTGTCATACATATCCTGTACCACTCTAACATACTATAGAATATTGGTCTGTTCATATTGTAACATTAGAAATACATCTAATGCAGGAAAGCCACTTCATCTAAGTCTTGGCGGAGACTCACAGGAAGTTTGTTATTGACTGTCTTGTAGTTGTAGCTTGAATAGGGAGGTACCTTTTTCAAACTAAGTTTACAGGGTTGTTTGGCTTTTCATTTGCACTGCAGTCCGTGGCTAATGCCATCTCTGCACAGTGATATCTTTGGTGAACCCTCGTCTTCACTTCTTTCCATGTTGCCCATGTGTAACATCTGTCTCCTTCACCAAAAAGACAATGGATTTTTTTTTCTTCATTTTTGCTAACCTCAAAAAAGTCAGTTCATAATTGAAATTTATGCCATATTGATTCAAGGCTCTGTTCAAATATGACCAGATCCAATATTGTATCTTTTTCTGTAGTAGGGTAGTTGTTGCGGCTTACATAGACCGCCCATTAAGGAACAGGCGTGCTTGATGGCCACCGCTGGGAAACCTTGTCCCAATCTATTCAACTAATTATCTAGAGTATACTGAATATATCATCATCATCATCATGAACAGGACAGGAAGAAATCTGACCAGAGAACGTCAAAGCCGCTGTTGGCGGCGACTCTCTCGGGCATGCTCAGTGTGTGCAGCGGGTCCACGATGCCCAGTGTTGGTCTGATGGCTCTGCTGGCGATACCTGAAGACAGACAAGAATCAAAGGTCGGGTTAACACTCTGATGTCACCATGACATCATCATTAGTAACTCGTCTTTTGAAATGATTCAATGCTTCTTGGGCTCTGGGTGGTTTTTGCAAACTCTGACAGTTCTTTGTCATCAGGTGCACCATGGATATATAAAGGTTGGACAGTCTCTCACTCCAAAAAAAGGGCCTAACCTTCCCCAATGTTTTACCCCTCTGTATCCCAAAGTCAATTTATTTGTCATATCCACACAATAGAGCAGAGTTTCAAACTGATCGGAACATTTAGAGCACACGGCATACGATTGAGTCGACTGGCTGTTTTTACGTGGACTTAAATGTTAATTATATGTAATTTATTGAATCATATCATGCAAAAAAAATTCCAAAACATCCCTTGTGGATTAAACTCGGACTGCCAAGAGGTTTCTAACCCAACAATGTGACACACTAGAGTTGTGGACCCATGCAGTCAGAAGAACTCGACGAAGGACAGGAGGGCCCACCATAAAGAAATCAATGATAGAAAAATTCTCGGAGGTGAATTCAAGTTTTACCAGTTTTGGCTTTCAGGGGCTCATAGTCAAAGATGGCAACTCCGGTGGTCTCACTGCCGGTTCCCGCCGTGGTCGGAACTGAGGAACAAATGAGGACGCATAAATGAAATGACCCTTCACCTCTGTGATCTTCACAGTCAGACTTCAGAGGAACCTTGAACTGGTTTTCATAGATGCAGTTAAACACCTCGGGCTCAGTCCAACCAACCAGGAGTGAGTTTATGACCTGAAACAAACAAATACTCAGAACCGCTGGGTGAAAAGGGGGCAGAACAATCAGCTGTGAACATATACCCGACAGTAACTGATAACTGATATCAGATTATTCACTGAATTAATACTACAAGGTTAAATTGAATTAAACTGATATTGAGAAATGAAACAAGTCCAAAACCCTGAATAAACTCCAGTCCCCTGCGTTGTACAATCAATCCCCTGAACTGAACTCAAATTGAATATGAAGATATGTCTTAAAAAACAGTGTTTTTCGTAAATAAGCTCCCCCTAGTGAGTAATATATGAACTACTAGAGTCAAGATATGTACTTCAGATCTAAGATAGATCTCCTTGACTAGGTTAAATCAGGTCCAATTGGTTGAGAAGTCATGGCGCGAATACTTTTGAAGATAATGCTCCCCCTAGTGTTGGAAATAAACAACCGCCATTTCCCCAAATCAGTGAGGGTATTTTTGATCCCGAGCTTCGACTGATCCGGTTGGTCTCCGTATTTATTTGGCACATGTTTAACGCCGGATTAGTAAAATCTGACTAATCATTCACTAGGGATGAGCTTTATCATTATTTGTTTATTGAGCTTTGGTTGAGTTATAACCCTGTCTCCTCCCATCACCCGTCTTTTCAGATTAAACGTCAGTAGTTGCTGTGGTAACCAGAGGTTTTACCTCCTACCTGCAATGAGCGGCTTCAGAGCTCCGGTAACTGGCTTCCCTTTGCCGATCGGAGCATTAACAAAGTCCAGGAACTCGGCGTCAGGGTGGCTCGCGTACAGATTGGCTGCTTTGCAGGTGTCAATCACAGAGCCCCCGCCCACTGCCACGTAAACGTCGAACGAGCCGTTTTTAGCAAACGCGATGGCTTCTTTAAAACTGTAACACACAGAGGCATTAAGGTTAGTCCGATGTTCCCCGGCGGTTTGTTACCTGCGACAGTCTCACCTGACATCGGTGGGCTCCACTCGGACGTTGTCATAAACTTTGTACTTGACTCCGCTCTTGGCCAAAGACTCTAGGACGGCCTTCATCGGAGGGAGGACGGACAGGTTCTTGTCGGTCATCAGACAGACATTCTGAGCTCCGAAGTTCTGCAGGTCCTGCAAGAGAACCGGCAAAAGAGCTGAGTGAGGACTGATAAGCTTTACGCAGATCAGCCATAACATTACAACCGTCCCACTGGTCTGCAGTGCACTGTCTTCTGACACCTTTCTATCAGAGCCTGAATAAAATCTGTTATTTGTGCTGCAGTAGCTCTACTGTGGGCTCACACAACACGGGTCAGCCTTCACTCCCCTCTTCACCACATGAACCAGTCTGCTCTGTTATTATTCCGTATTCTGTAACATGCTCTGCTGCTGTAACCTTGCAACTTCCCCATTGTGGGACTAATAAAGGCTATCTTTATCTTTATCTTTATTCTTATCCAGACTAGATTCAAACTTCAATCAACTTTGTTAGCTCAAGATCCACCCCTACACAATATTTATGGTACCGGTGGTTCTAATGATTTGGCGGATCGGTATAAGTCAACAGTTTCTAAAGAATATTGATTTTTTTTCTGTTGAGCTGAAATAAAAGATATATATCCAAACAAAGACATATCATGCCATAAATTATGAAATATGTAATACAGCTAAATTAGCCAAAACATTAGAACCAGTAGCTGGTTTTAATGTGAGAAGGGTTTAGCTACACTCCCGGAGCGGGTAGTTTCAGGATCACATTCTCAGAACCCGTAGGTTTTGATTAACCCAAGTCCAATAAGACAAACTCTCACCCTAATCCAACCCAAAACCAAAGGGTCCTAAAACGGCGGTCTGGAAACTGCAGTATCTGGGGCTTCATCTACATACGACTGTCTGATTTTGTGACTGATGGGTGAGTTTGATGACGATGTTTGGTTACCATGCCGATCTCTCTGCTCACTCCTTCTCCGTATCTGATGTTGGAGCTCGCCATCTGACAGAAACAAACACACAACACAGGTAAACACCAAAAACACCTTACACTACTAGCTTATAGGTAATATTTTGGCTACTTTTGTGTTTATTGTATGATATTGATGTAAACCAAAATATGCACTTGACTCTTTGGATCACAGAGAAACGTATTTTAACTTATTTTTGTATTATTTAAGTTTCATCGTTATTGGAAATGAATGAAAATTCTGACCTTTATGTTCCTTAACTTTCATCCATTCAACTTTGTTTTCTTACATTTTTCCAAACTAACAGGGTAGATGAGTTCGGTTTGAGTTACCTCGAAGGCATAGTCAGTTTTACGGACGATGCAGGCAGCAGCTTTGGCACCTGCAGGAAAAACTCAGAAAGTCAACAGACACCCGATAGAATCTGGAAATCTGATTTTGGCGACAAAGGCAGTGTTTAATATTCCTCATTTTGTGTCAGTTTGTCCGGAGACCGGACTCCCTCCATGTAGTCCCTGCTAAAGGTTATCAGCCAGTAAAACAGCAGAACCGACTGATCAGCAGTGGATAAATATTGATTATCCATCACGCGTTTGTGTAAATGGCCCTTTATTACAGAGATATGGTGAAGGAAGCAGAGCGATTACCTTGGTGGAAGCTGTTGGAATGAGCGGGACACCTGCACCTGAAACATCACAGAGAACTCCATTCAAGGCCGGGTTCTGGTTTACGTGGAAACAGTTTTACTAAAGAAAAAGAAATTTTTTTCCTTGCATATTAAAGAATTCGTATGACCACAGTGACAGAGGATTGGGAGATACAAGCGGCAGCAGGTCCACGGGTCAAGGACTGCATGTCTGTCGTTCAATGAAGGTTGGGGGACAACGCTGTTTAAATATCAGACACCATCTGGCTTTTTAAAGTGAAACTTCGATGACACTTTCAATTAACACTTATGCGACTTCATCCAACCTGTTTGAGTTTTATGCCTTCCTTTGGAACCAATTATGTGCCTGTGTTCAGTTTTTTTAAAAAGGCGATGGACACACACTTAATCAAACAATACACCAATCAGTCATAACATTATAGACAGGTGAAGATTGTCTCTAGAGACGATGCAGGAAAGAAAAGACAAGT
Source organism: Lophius americanus (assembly GCA_037951165.1). Classification (NCBI taxonomy): domain Eukaryota; kingdom Metazoa; phylum Chordata; class Actinopteri; order Lophiiformes; family Lophiidae; genus Lophius; species Lophius americanus. Next base: position 578,339 of record JBBDHG010000210.1, on the reverse strand, counting down.
GTAAAGTATTTGAGAGACCTAAGGCCAAACTGTGATGGCTACACGATTGGGTATTGTCGGATATTCCTTAATTTGCAGTAGTCCTACTTACTCACATTAGTCGTGAGTTAGAAAGACAATGTTTGACAGGCTGTTTTAATGTTATGGCTGATTTTTGTAAAAAAAAAAAAAAAACCCAAATAATTATTTTTACTCGTTTGAGTAAAATGCCTTTGATAATTTTAAACGATCTCATATAAACCTTTAGCACTTTGAGATTTGAGCCAAATGTAAAGTGCATTATAAATTAAATGTATTATTATTATTATTATTTATTACCTTCCAAAGTTCAGCAGTTTGGACACAGTTTATGACAGGAGACAGGAGGAAAAAGTAGTTTTATAAAGTGCAGATTAGTGCCGAATTATTTTAAACAAATTTATTGATTCCTAAAATATACTAAACCGATCTCGAAATATCGATATCCTGTTTTTAAACTATTGAACATCTTGAATTGTTAAATTTTGGAATGCAGTCTCATTAACCTTCAGATGAAAAAAAAGGGGAGGTTCTCTGAAACGTTCCCTCAGTTTGTTTACGTGTATTTTCGCCGACATTTATTCACCTTAAAGTTTAAATCACGAGCTTACTGAAGGGAAATTGTACTTACGCTACTTGCTCTAGCTGTCTGAGCAGGTGAACGATTCGGTCCCGTCCGGCCATGTCTGCAGAAGATTGTTGGTCTAATCCGCACCACGGAGGTGCTGGTGGCTAAACCTAAAACACGCCGTCAAGTCAGCGTCATATACACAAACTACTTCCGTTTCCGTATTTCGAAATAAAAGACTCTCCCACTTGTTATAAACTAATTTCTTAGGTTACTTCAAAATAATTGAAAAGATTAACCATTGTGCCTCACCCCGGAGTAATAAAAAGTAATTAAAAAAACTCCCTAAAAGGGAGTATTGAGGCCAGGCATGGGGGGGGGGGGGGGGACATGACTTTTATGTCACACAGCGTCTGTGTGACATAAAAGAGAAATAATTTCTCTGTTCCAAAAAATGATTCTGAAGTACAATGTCACCAATTCATCTACACAAGGCATTTTGTGGATGCCGTCATTTGCACTGTTTGAGTCTTAAAATGTCGACTTTAATGTTGAAATGTCAAGTTCAATCTCGACATCCCAACTTATTTCTCAAAATGCAGAATAAAAAAACTTATTTTTCTCTGATTTAGTTCAATTTTATTCTCAAAATTTTGGCTTTTATTGTCATTACTCTTTTGTTCCTAAAAATGTAAAGTGTGCTTGGGCCTCCTGAAAGGTGCTATATAAATTTAAGTTATTATTATTAAGATATTATTTTTTTCTCTACATTTCCACTTTTTTCTCCAAAGGAAATATGAAAAAATAAAAATGTTCCTCCTCTGCATTTTTTATTTATTTTTATGCCTGGCTATAATAGTACTTCATACATTTTTGTCTAATCAATTTTGAAGAAGTCCTTAAAAATTATTTCGTGGGTTCATTAAGCGGGTTTCAAATTAAGGCGTTTAAAAGGGGCTCGTTTTTACAAAGGAAAGGAAATGAATACTTTCTGGAAACAAAGAAACTGTTTTTGATTTCTTCACCTTTAGTTGGTGGATTTTGGTGGCAGGGAGAAAAACAAAGTGCAGGGCTGCAGCTTCCAGACAAATCGACCTTTAAAGAAACCTCGTACGTCGAGACGCCTCAGGTCTCTTATTTCACTTTACTTGTTTCTGCAGATACAAAAGAAAGCTTCAGAGAGGAAGAGAAGAACAAACATGACAGTGCTTACAAAACGGGTTAAACTCATCAAAGTGTCCTCAGCTTATATTTCTGAGCCGCTATCTTCATTCAATATTATAGTTCTTATAAATGATTTCATTCCGTACGTCTGTGTTAAAATCAAAATGATTTTATGTAAAACTCTGAAAAATGTAGCTTTAAGTCGATCGATGATTGATAATTATTGATAATAATTTAATTTTTCTTTTCTTTTGATAAATCTGTTTGTCTAATATTTCAGACAGGGATGAATGATAATGAATAATGATGATGTCATCATCCTCACAGTGAAAGTCCCTGTGAAAGTCCCTGTCAGGACTTTCACATGGAGCAGATATTTGTACACTGTTGTTGAGTTGATGCACAGGTGTGTATCATCTGCATACAGTGGATTTTTGTTCCCTGAGGATACATAAATATTTTATTTTGCTGACAAGTACAAAAGAAAATCTTTTTAATTATTTCCCCAAAAAGTCGGGGATATTACTGAATAATCATCGCAGATCCTTCAGTGTTAAACGCGATAACTCAAACACAATCTCACGGATCATTTTCAAAATTTTAAACCCAAGTAGATCTCAGTGCGAGGAAGTACTGGTTTAATCTTGAGAGATGTCGTTTGTATATGTCTGACACTACGGGGAGCTTTATCTCGTAATGTTTGCCCATAATGTCTCAACCGAAGAGGCTCTATCTAAGAATATCTACCTGGTTTATGGCGTGTTTTAATCTAATAATTCATATTTTACTCACAAGGGGGAGTTTTTATTTATCTATTTTATTTATTTTGACAAAAAGCAATGTTTTTCGGCTGCAACCTCCATAACTGTAGATACAATTTAATCCAGATTTATGGCATTTGCATTAACTCCAGGGGATCTATTTTGACTAAATCACATTTCACCCCTAATAGTTCCTATTTAACTCACTTAAGGGAACTTTTTTTGCTGGAAAAAGAAAAATGCCCTGGACGTAACTTCACACGTAAACTTTCTGAACCATCACCCAGACTGCGGAGAGACTCATCTCATATTCGGCGACTCGCCTCGGAATACGTCAATCTGCCGTCACGCACCTGAATGTGAATGGATGACGTCCGTGTCTGACATCGGTCTTAATTGACGGAAAAGGCGACGGACACGCTGTCATCATTAATCATCCCAAAGGTCAGAGGGAATCAGCGAGACGAGTGACATGACGGCCTGATTGGTTTGATTCATGTTACGCCCAAACGCACCTCACTTCGATGGGGACGGCGGAACTTAAACCCTAAATGAAGTTCCACCATCGCCTTTAGAGCATTTCATTTGTTTGTTTTATTGAAAAAAGGAACTTCAAACTTTGAAACTCTTCCTGGAGTTTTGATTTATGTTCCTGATGCTGAGCCAGAGATGAACTGAAGGCAGATCTTTATGTTTCTATGAGCAGAATGAGTGGAACAGAAGAAGGAGCGTCAGAGGGTTTTCTGTTTCTGCAGGAGATGAAGGTCAGAGATTCAGTCCACAGTCGAGCTGAAAAAGGTCACATCATCTTCATCGTCCACGGCGTCCCCCCGCCTTGCCTCCGACAAACAGGAAGTCAGAGTTTCAGATTGTCGGAGATGGGAAAGTTGAGGGACTTCAAATATCACACGAGCCTGAAAATAATAATGTGCCGGATGGTCTTGGATGAAATGATCTTTTGATGATGATGATGGAGGTGATGATGATGATGATGATGATAATTGTTACCTTCCACACTCTGACTGAAGGAAACTCTTGACAAGGAGGATAAAGAAAGTTGTCTTAACTGTCCTAATTATCAAAAAACAACAACTAATAGATGTGTGATTCATGACTCATCATCATCATCATCATCATCATCAGCACCATCACACTGAGGTTTCTGAGCGCGTGCAGCGCCCCTCCCCTCCTGAGAATGGCTCTCATATATAAAGTAAAAGCAGCCCAGAGAGACCCATCAGACCTGAGGTGGAGGAAGACAAACAGGTAGGACACCTCAGCATCTCCTTCTTAAGACTCGTTTGTGTGAAAAGTTTCTACTTCTAGGTCTTCAAAGTTTTCTGGATCATGCTTTATTGATTTTAGCTTAGATGCGGCATTGAGTTTCTATTTTTTGGGCTATTTTTATGAATGTCTTTGTGATTAGGTGACTTAGATATCGCTGGAATCTCTAGAATCTCTAGATCTTCTCACATGACTTCCTCACATCTCCTCATGAAACATGGACGCAACCAGAAACCTCCTCTACGCAGAGATATTTAACATTTGAATGCATTTCAAAACAGGTTTTCATGAAATTTCGTGCAGAGGTGAAGGACTGAGGCGGACTTTGTTACATTTTGAGGCGGATCCCGATTCAGATTCTGGATTAATTCTTTGTGTTCTTCAACGTTGTGAGATCAGACCTTCTCTCCGATGTCATCAGTCGGACACTACAAGCATCTGCCATTCAATTCAGTTTCCCTTTATGTAGCTGCACCTAAAAGCAACTATCCTATAATAGTTTGACTCCTTGACCCGTGAAAAACTAACCCTACACTGTTTAACAACAAAAAATGTTGTTACTGTAGAAACTAATGGTTAAAGTTGTTTTTTTTAACTGTATATTTAAATGTAAATATCATCCAAATCTGTTATTTAGACAGAATAATACTTTTAAAGTCCTGAGTTACTCTTGACATTAAGGATTTTTTCTTGAATTAAACCAAAAGTTCGTATTTTCACAATAAAAGTCTGTGTTTTCCACACATTCTGACTGAAGCTGTTTTTCGTTTGTTTTCGTTTTTTTGTAATACTTGAGACCGTTTATTTTACAGTAATTTCTAAGGAAAATTTTTTACAGTTTAGAATTTGGAATGACATTTGTGTCAGTCGGGGATTAAGACTCTATTAAATAAGAGTAGAGGTTTCAGGATCTAATATATAAAATGTCAATTTTGTTTCATCTTGTGTATGACTGTTTATGATTAATAAATGAAAAAATATTATTATTAATTGTCACTAACATTATTAGTATTATTGTCATTTTCATTATTATTATTGTTATTATTATTATTATTATTATTATTGTCACTAACATTATTATTATTATTGTCATTTTCATTATTATTATTATTATTATTGTTATTATTATTATTATTATTATTATTGTCACTAACATTATTATTATTATTGTCATTTTCATTATTATTATTATTATTATTATTATTATTATTATTATTATTATTATTATTGCGTTGCCTTTATTCAACTTCATCATTGAAGCTGGATGCAAAAAGTTTCTGGATCCAAATAATGATCCGTATCGCCACCAAAGTTTAACTGCTTCTTTTTTGGACCATACCCTCGCTAGTCCTGCAAAAACACTAATAATCATTTTAACTATGGATGTTTTAAAAGCAGTATTTTTTTTTTGTAGTTGCCCCTTTGTGCAGGAAACGATGTTTTTGGTTATTGTCCCATGTTGTTTAAATACAGTACACTGGACTTAAAACTACATTAAAAACCACCTACTTAATATCGTGAAGTCATATGTAGGTGAATCCAACCCAATCCTCCTGCCATCAACATTTCATTATTTTTCAAAATGACTCAGATCCTCACGTTTGTCCATTATTTCAGCTTCCAATACAATACATCAACGTCACGACGACGTAGTGCCATCTCCAAAATCTGAAGATTGGGAAAGTATCCGGCTCCAGCTGCAGCAATTCAAAATCTTCTTAGAGCAAGACCCTCGCCGGGCGTTTCAAACGTTGTGCCCGCTGCTGCCTCAGGGATGTGTCAATCACAGAGAACTTGAATTTCCCTTGGGTTAAATAAAGCATCCATTATTATGATCTATTTATCCTTTCCACTGACAGCTGCCATTATAACGAGATCACCAGTGTTTCTTCAACCACACTTGTCAGTGGTCATAATGTTATGGCTGAGTGGTGTCGGTAAAATCGTTTTTAGTAATGACAAGAATAAACGTGCTCAAGCGAGGACTTCCTCTGACGTTCCCCTTTCACGTGCAAAATAGATCCAGAGCTGTAAAATCGTATTTTTGTTCATGAATCATGAACTACTGATGATGAAGCCTCTCTCTCTCTCTCTCTCTCTCTCTCTCTCTATCTCTATCTCTCTCTCTCTCTCTCTCTCTCTCTCTCTTCTCTTTCTCTCTCTCTCTCTCTCTCTCTCTCTCTCTCTCTATCTCTATCTCTATCTCTCTCTCTCTCTCTTCTCTCTCTCTCTCTCTCTCTCTCTCTCTCTCTGTCTGTTTGTTTGTTTGTTTGTTTGTTTGTTTGTATTCCCTCAGACTGAAGCTGTCATGAAGGTGATTGTGTTGATGTGGGTCGTGGTTCTCCTCGCTGCTCTCCTCAGCTACTCTGCAGAAGGTCGACCAGTTCCCACCAGCCAACGTCTGCTCCTCCCTCTGCCGCTGCTCCTCCACCTGGGGGAGGAGTTCTCCCTCCGCCTGGGTGAAGGAGGAAGATCCTCCTCTGCTGCTGATGCTCCAGGTGTCCCCTCATCGTCAGCATCAGTGAACCGGGCCCTGCTGCAGCTCACACAGCGCCTCCTGGAGGCCCGGGCGGAGCAGCAGGATCAGGTGGCGCAGGAGGAGGAGGAGGAGGAGAAGAGGAAGAGAAAGAGGAGAAGGGGAAGAGGTCTGAGGAGTCTCCCATCTCTCTTGACCTGACTTTCCATCTTCTCAGGGAGGTCCTGGACATGGCCCGAGCCGAGAAGATCGCCCAGCAGGCCGACAGCAACCGCAAGATGATGGACACTTTCGGCAAATGATTTAAATTCACAGATTTCTTACTTTCTGTGGAATGTTTGGATTTTATTCAGCCTCCGAAAACATCCGGGGTCAGCCTGGTGAGAGATCTGAGAAGCTTTGCCTCCAGTAATTAGACACGTCCCAACAGGTTTCATTACAACTGACTTTATATTGAGACTCTCATTCCCTAATCTTAAAAAGTGGTAATGTTTCATCTACGGAGGATTAAGAACGACTTCATCGTCAATCGCTTACCGAAATATTTAAATTAATATTTAATAGTTTAAGTTAAATACAAAAATTTGTACTGAACTAATTTTTTATTTTAATCAACATCTCTTCAATTTGGAGAGAAATAATTCAAAACGACCAATGATTTATTATTAATGAACTATAAAAAATAATATCTTATTAATATCTTAATTATTTATCATTCATTAAAAAAAAAGAAGGAGTAATACATTTAGTATGTAAATAAGATAAGATAAGATAAGATATATGTTCTTACCATTAACATTAATTTATTAAGAATTTACCGATTTATTGATTAATTATTGTCATTTCAAATGTTTAATTATTCATTAAATCAAAAGCGAACTTCTTTCAGATTTTTTTTTTAAATAGACTTCATTTATATCTATTTGCATATTTTATATTTTAGTTTGATTTGCGAAATACAAAGAAGAAAAACTCAAAAGCATCTAATTACTCGTTTAATTTTTCTCACACATTTTAACTCAAAGTTTGAGTTTTTCTGTCTCCGAAAAAAAACTCTTGACAGTAAAATAAGATTTTACCGGTCAGAAAGCTTCTCTGGATGTTTTTGCTGTCGACTGACGGTTTGATGATGGGAATCTTTTTGGATCTCAGTGCTTTTATTTCGGCACAAATGTGAATAATATACTGTATTAAGTCAGAACAATAAACTCAGTCGTGAAATTCGATGATGCGTTTTAATGTTTATAGAAACATGTTATAATGTTGTTTGTTCAGGATTTCAACATTCTAATAAATAACTCAAATAAAAAACACATTATATATATTGCATTATATATAACATATATATATTTTCTTATATTTTCTTTTTTTTATGTGTCTATATATCCTCTATACTTGATGGAGACCTGTTGCACTATATCCCATGAAAATTTGGGAATATTATGGAATCTTCATCGCCGCCGCAGCAGATCCTTCTTGTTACTATGATACCTCAAAAACGATTTCATGGATCATTTTCAAATTGTATATACACCTTTGTGTAAGGAAGAACTGGATTGATTGATTCAATCCAGTTCCAAAAATGATATCCAAAGTTAATGCAAATTCATACCGGGAATACGGGATATCTCATTACTCACATCAGCTGTTCGAATTCAGAAAGTTGTTAAAAAACTAAATAAAAGAAGAAATAAAATAAGATTAAAAAAAATACAAAAAAAACATTTTTTTTTTAATTTAGAAAATATAAAAAAAGTTGTTTTAGCACAGGAATAAGTGTAATTTTTATTCTCCATAAATTGGTCGACTGGAAGATTTCAATGTGACAATCCTTTATTCTGCTGAAGAAGACTTGAGGAGATGAAAACACAGAGACAACGATAATCTGAAAAGTATAAATGTCACACGTAGGCTGAGTATTTAATATTGATTCTGATGTCTGATGTCACTTCCTCTTCACCTGAGAGAAAAAAAAATGACACATTTGGGTGGAGTATCCCTTTAAAACTGACGGTTGAAAAAGTCAGAAACGCAGTTTTATAGTAAAACAATAATTTATTTATTGGACACTAACAGAAAAACACTTTCATCAAACAAACAAACTATTCTTAAGTTTTAAATTCAGATAATGTCGTTTTAAAACTATAAAGAGAATTGAAATCAAATTCTTTCAAACGTTTAAAAAAAAAATTGACATTTGTTTTGGAACGTCATAAAAAAAACATTGAAAATGAATTTCCTCCATTAGTGACGTTAAAATATTTTAGAAATGGAGAGTTCGGCAGAGACCGGCGGTTCTGGTGCTGCTGGTTTTACTTCTGGTTGAGCCAGCTGAAGGAGAAGACATGCTTGGTACCATCTTGGTCCTCCGACTCGTTCTGCTGTTCTGGCTGACCCTGAAACAGTAGAAGAAGAAGATGTTTTTTTCTATAACGCATTTAAAAACAGAGTGTATTAGACATGGTGCTGTTAGAGTACATTAACGTTTAAAAGGAAAATACTATATATCAGTGACTACAATAAAAAACAAGCCAAAATACAGACACAAGACAACAGATCAAAATAAATAAAAACGTATAGAAGCGTTTTCATATAATTATAAAATTTATAATAATCATAATAGTAATGATAATAAAAATGTTAACAAATCAATCAACTACTTATTATTAGTTTAATATTGTTTAGACTCACTGAAGTTAAAATCATTCACTCAATCCTAAATAATAAATATAATTTAATTTTACTTTCCTTTTTTTTTTTTAAAGAAAGTGCTATTAATCTTTAATTACCTGAATGTACGTAATGCTACGTCATACCTGGGGGGCGGAGCTGGCCGTGGGGAGTTGCAGTGGAGGAGGCGGGGCTTGGCCGGTGGATGACGGGGCAGGGCTTTTGGGCTGTGCTGGAGTGGTGGGCGGAGTCTCAGAGAGTCTCTGAGGGGGTGGAGCTGAGAGCTGAACACCTGTTGGCTGAAGAGGAGGCAGAGGAGGCGGCTGATTGGCTGATAGTCCAGCAGGCTGAGCAGCATGTTGTTGCTGTTGCTGCTGCGGTTGCTGTTGCTGCTGTCCAACTCGACTTCCTGGTCTCGATCCTCTGACCTCCACTACTTCCTCCTCATCATCGTCATCGTCATCGTCAACTGACAAAACAACACATTGCTGTGAAGGAAGCTGCATCCTAACATATTAGCATTCACTGGCTAACTGACCATTTTACATCGTATTCAATTACAGTGTAGTAGCTCCATGCTAGCACTGCTATATTCTAGAATTTAAAAATGCTAAATTATTAGCTTATAGTAAAATGAATGACAGTGTCCAGCATGATGAATTACAGTAGTTTATTAAAAAGCATATTAGTTAACTGACCACGCACATCAGACTGAATTATAGTATAGCTATTACCTATAATAGCTTGCTAACAAACTACAATAGTCATGATAGCAGATTAATATTCTAACATTCATATAATAACCACATGAAATAAGCATAATGACAGAGTTTACCCTGTAATTAGTTGTTGTCGCTGCCGTATAATTATAATAGCTGCGTGCTAACACATTTTTCATGTGAACATTAACATGCTAACATAATTTCGCACAATGAGTACATTGAAAGTGTTCACCAAAAAGAATTGCAATAGTTTGTTAGCTGGCTAATATTCTAAAATCGTTCATGATAGCATATTGATATGCTAACACATGCACTACGTAAAAACTATATCTCATAAACTGGCTCCATGTTAATATTTTAGTACAAATTAGCTCGATGCAAAGACGTGTGCACAAGAAAGATAATATCTCCATGCTAACACGATACCATGCTAGCACTTACACATACGTAATGTTAACTAATGACAGGTTTTTGCTTATGAATAAGCTTTATGTCAAGATTTAAGCATGCTAGTCATTTAGCATACACTTTAGCCCCTTATACTCATCAAATGCTACTATGCGCTGCTGCAGCTTGAATGCTAACGTACTGACGGCTAAAGATATCATTAGTGTGATTTAGGCGTTTGTGATTGGACGGTCACGTGAAGATGTTTCCTCACGTTTGATGAAGTCGACGCTGGTCAGAGCTTTCCTCTGGCGATCAAAGTTAGTAGTGAAATGATCCATTTTCTCGTAGCCTTGTTGGATTTTCTCCAGGTGAGACATGTCGGTGCCTTCCACAATCCTAACAAAGAAAAAACAGGTCGATAACATTTCCTGAAAACACGACAGAGAGCTTTTTATAAGATGTTGTACTGAAGTCGGAGACTCACTTCTGTAGCAGAGGTTTGGTCATCTGTAGGAGTAGAGATGACATAATGAGTAAAGTTCTTTTCCTTCAGACGCTAAGCTAGTTTGATTGATTACTTCACTAAAGAGTAACTAATTACTTTTACCTACAGATTACCCACGTTCATCAATTTGTGAGGAAATATTTCAATAACTATAATTAATATTTCAGTTATTTAGTGAACATTTTCAAATTTTGTACCCACATAAACCTTAGCGTGAGGAAGAACTGGAATGATTTTGGTAAAGGCCGGTTTGATATGTTCGATATTAGGTTGGAATTTTATCTCCCAAAATTTTCGGCCCATATTTATCAACTCTGGACTCTGGATTTATTCCAGATCTGTTCTTTGGACGTAACTTTACCTTTCAATTTGCGTTCGATTAGGGGAATCCCTTGTACAACACAGGGGACTGGGGGCTTTTCAGCGATATACAGTGAACCAAGCGCCTAGAATATTTGGAATGATTCTTGCGAAACTAAAGGCTCCAGGGCCGGTTTCCTGATCGCCCCATACCTCCCATTTTTCTGGAGATTAAAAGTAGAACATGTATGTGATGGTGCGTTCAGGTTCACCTGCAGGAACACGGCCATCTCAGACTCATCCAGCATCTGGATGGTGGTTTCCAGCAGCTTGGCGGTGTTCTCCATGTGTTCGGTGTGCTTCTTCCTCAGACCGCGAATGTAGTCGAGTTTCTCCTCCTGCTCGGCGTTGATCCTCAGGATCATGTCACATTTCCTCTCCTCCAGCATGGCGAACAGGCGATCGAACATCTCGCACATCTTCGACTTCTGTCTGCGTCCGTTCTCCTGAAAAATACATTTATTCGTCGTGGCTCAGGCAGCTCTTACATGAAAAGTTTTTCTTTTGCATTTCGAAAAAAGATCCGCGTTCATGCAATAGACTTGGGAACTTCATTTTCACGGATCAAAGGGGATCCGCGGAAATGTCGGGCCAGAACTGCGGTGGGTTCTAGCGGTGAAATCTATTTACAACAGATAGAAGTGGGTTGGATACAGGTGGTTCTTGAACTCACATCCACGGCTCTGCAGGTTTCCTCCAGCTGATTGATGATGGCCTGAATCCTCTCGTTGGTCCCGACTAACATGGAGACGCAGTCAGTCAACTCCGTCTACACACACACACACACACACACACACACACACACACACACACACACACACACACACACACACACACAGACACACACACACACACACACACACACACAGACACACACACACACATACACACACACACACACACACACACACACACACACACACACAGACACACACACACACACACACAATGTTACACACTCGTTTGGTTCAACTACCTCTGGACAATGAAAGTGCTCCCTCTAGTGGAGTCTAATGATCACACATCGAACAGCCATAACATTATAACCCCTGACAGGGATTATGTTTAATCTGATTTTTCTCTTTACAGTGGCACTTTTCACTGGGTGGGAAATATCAGGCATTCATTCGTGGAGGGTGAAGAAATCCACCCGTCTGTGGATTCAAACTCACCTTCTGTGACTGGAAGACGTTGTCCAGCGGAGCGACCTCGCAGTCCTTGTGAGCTCCGAACACTTTGCAGAGGGAGCAGGTGGGAACGCTGCAGGTGATGCAGTAGATGTTGATCTTCTCTTCTTCATGGTCGTCACACATCGGCTGCTGCTGCTTCACCTCCGGGACAGGTCTGCTGCTCAGGTAGACAGACAGGTGGAGAGAAAGTGAGGCGGATTTGGAGGGGTTTTTTTTCACAATTATGTTGAAAATTAAAGATGAAAAGACACATTTTGTGTGTTTGTTTTAATCTTTAATCTGTGGACACAGAGAACATCCGTGGTATTCTGAAATATAGAATTTATTATTGCGTTCTCTTGAGTTAACAAGATTATTATCAAAATTTTTATATTTAACTGACATTTTATTAAATTTTTATAAATATAACACCATTTTTTAAATAATTTTATATTTGATTAGTTATTATTATGCATACCTACAAGTTATATATATATATATATATATATATATATATATATATATATATATATATATATATATATATATATATATATATTATTTTATTTTATTTTATTATTTTTTTTTTTTTAAGAGAGTTAATTTCCTTCTGTTGAGCAAATAATTTAACCAACTTATTTCATGTACCTGTAGTATTTCTTTCCATATAAAGTTTAAGCACGTTTGTCCCAAACGTGTTTGTCCCCTCGTCCTCAGATCACTGAAATAGTTGAGCTGCTGTCACGCTGACCAACATTTAAAAATAGTGTTTCTGCTATCTGCTAGCAGCTAACACACATCTGTCACCTCCATCAGATCCACCGTAAATATACTATTGACCAACACTCAGACATGTAAATAAGTTTCAAGTTTATGAGCCCTGGACATGTTAGCCTAGCTTAGCACGTAGGGGAAGTAACAGGTCCCAGATGCTAATTATAAGCTATATAAAGGAACCTTATGGGTAATACTGATTAAACAGGATTGAGAGGACAAGTCCAAGCTAACATCATCATGTTAGCTTGGACTAAACATGTCTTATAATAGGTCCAATTAGCATAATGCTAATTGGACCTATTAGGAAAACATCATGTGTTATTTTACATTTGATTGTAGCAAAACCTTTTGATGACTGACTATTATTTGATGTATTTTCAGTGATCAACCCAGGCCAGTGTCTATCTCTGAATGCTATTAGATTTTTTCTCTGATGATGTAATCATGAATCTATGACAGGTTCAAGGGACCTATGACTCAGTGGATGAGAAATCGGGATGCCCTTCATTAAATGGTGACTCTTCTTCAGTCTTGCAGTCAAGAGTAAACTCACCCTGCATGTAAATCAGACAAATATCGGTAAAGGCTACCTCGGGTACCACAGTTGGACCTCAGGGTCTTTCTTTTCGCCAATTTACGGCTCTGGTTAGATGCATGTCTAGTCTTTGAATCTGGGCTGGGTCACAAACTTATAACATGTCTCAGTCGGAAATCTAGTCGTGTATTGAGACTGTTATTTCTTCTACCGCAGTTCCTAAATATGGGGGTCATGTCTGCTAACTGCTGTTAGCTCTGTTAGCCATACAGCTAGCGCTCCTGTTTGCTAACCTTCGAGGGGGCCTGATGGTGTCTGGGATGCTAGTACAGGAGATTTGGACCATGGGATAGTTTCTGGGTTGACACCAGTCTCTGAGCCTGTAGGGCAGTGGAACCAGGAACATCCCGGGTGAAGGTCAGTTCGTCGACCCAGAACTGTTACCTGCTGTTTCCCTGCTTGTACATATCAATGATGTTCTCCACCAGCAGGTTCCTCTGGAGTCCGTACACTCCATGCCGATCCAGAACCACCTCATGTCTGCAGGACGGGCAGCGGAAACGACCACCGGACGTCACTGTGGAGCCGCTCCTCGTTGACAGGTAGGGGTTGTTTGCCTGCAAAGGGGCGGGGCATCACACAGGTAGATTATTTTATACCAAAAAAACTAAATATTAAAAATTGCATAAATAATCAAACCTTCTGATTCTGGTTTGACTTCTAAATTCAGTTAAAAAAAAAAAACAGTGTCCAAAGTCCTCATCAGGTCAGATGTTATAAGAACAAAACTATATAAAAATATATGAACAAAATATGAACAAAAATATATGAAAAGTTCAGAGATGATGGACTAAAAATCCAAAATTATAATCAACATGAATTAAACCAGATTTAGTTGTAGTTTTATAATGTGTCATAATTGGACTAAAACATCATCATTTTAACATAATTTTTGATTTTTTTCCTTTTTTTTCCTTTAAAAAATATACAAATAAAGAAAATAAATAATAATAAATAATTATTTTTAAAATAAAATTTAAAGCTATTCAAGATATTTAGGTTCTCAAAATATGTTTTCAAATGTATCTATTTATTTAATTATAGAACACATTTCCCAGTAGAACACAATGTAAACACCTTTACCAGCTATAACGCTAAAACTTTCTTAATCTATCAATAATTATTATCCAGTGACATACTGTATATAATTGTGATCAAAGCCAATTTATATTAGAGTTTTCTTATATTTTACATTTTTGGAACTTTAATTACTATGTTGATTACATTCAGAACACATCGAAGTCTGATCTGGATCCAAGTCGTATTCCAGACATTTCTGGAATACGACATATCTTCAAAAGTGATTAAGCCGCCATTAAGCTGCCATGTTTATCTCGACTGTGACTGTGATTTAAAATACAATGAGTATGTCGGTAACCCTTTCTCATAATTACTAGATATTAAAGGTAAATGTACAAAAACACAAAGAAAGAACAAGTGAAATACAGGATATTAACCTGATAAATATACGGTAAATTATAGTCTATTATCGGGTAATTACCGCAGGTATTAAGTAGATAAATACCTATGAATTACAGTTGAAATACTAGATTTATATCCGTTTCATAGAAGGTTAATTAGGGTAGTAATATATTAGTGCTTTTATATGATCTTTGAGTAAAACATGACAATCTAGTTAGAAAGTAATCAAAAACCATACTGTTAAAGGTCTCACCATGTTATTACCAGGTTATTACCATGTTATTACTATATTCTTACAATGTTATTCCTAATTACAACCAATTACAATAATACATTGTTAGTCCATATATTTATCAGATAAATACTTGAGGAATAGTATTCTCCGTGTTAACATATTTCTTACCAGCAACAATCACCGAATAATATATTATAATTTACCTTATATTTGTTGAGTAATACCTTGTAATTACAGCTAAAGGAAGTGATTTTCATGGTCAAAGAGTCAAACTGTCATGAGATTATTATTATTATTATTTTATTTCAATGTACAGTTTATTTAAGAAAGGCCAGGTAATACCCAGAAGAAGTACTTTAAAGGTCTATAAAAGCACCCAGAGAACACATCCATCACTATGTTGAGTAAAGTTAAAGAAAAGATCCAGAATCTAGATCTGTATCCACCTCAAACTTATATCTACTTTTCCTCGGACCATTACCACGCCTACACAACATCTCATCAATATCCCTCCATTTACACATAAAATATATTTGAGAGATTCAAGCATCCCTCGTAATCAGACAGAACAAACCACGGCCACAACAGCAGGATTCTAAAAGTCTCTGTCTTGATACTTCACAAAAAATATATATATTTAATACATTGCTCTCTACCGATATCTCTTTTTACATTTTCCTCAGTAAGAAAATAAAAATGCAGTTTTTGTTCTGAGTGTCCTTGAACGCATCAACAAATAAATGATTTAAAAGTATAATAAGAAGGGTTTCATCCACTTTGATTGATGCGTTCCCAAACGGGAATCAACAAATCCTGCGAATTATTCCTTTACCGTTATGAGGAAGATGCTGCGTTCAGGTGCGTCACCCTTTCACGTTGACAACAGACCTCACCTGGAAGATGTCGTTGGCACACTTGCGACAGAGGTTGTGTTGACAGGGCAGGATGACCACCGGCTTTGTGAACATCTCCAGACAGATGGGACAGATCAACTGTTTCTCCAGACTCTCCATGATGCCCTAATGTCTCACCCGGACAGAATGGGGGAGGAGGATGGAGGTGTTCGGCAAAATTAAAGAAAATAAAGTGACAAAGTTGAAGAAAGATCAGAGAGGCGTGCTGGGAGGCCTGTTGGTGGCAGAGCGAGGAACCTTCAGTCTGTTTTTAGACAGACAGACGTCAGCCGTTGCCCTGCCGACATGCCCTTATATGTCAAAGGTCAAGGGGAGACATGGCAGGGCAGAGAGGGAGGGCCGAGGGGGGGAGGGGGGAGGAAGCAGGCCAAGGGTTCATTAAAGGGGCAGTCTTAACTTTCAGAGCAGGAGAGGTGGGCTTTGGAGTCCACAGCTCCTCCTGTTGGTGTAAAAGTACTGGATATCAAATCAAAAGGTATTTTTAAATTCATGGAATTAAATCATCTCTTCAAATTAACACGTGATCTTTATGTTAAAGTTTAAGTAGCAGAAGTAAAGTTGAGTTTTAATATCAACTGTCATGTAACATCACCTTCTTGAGTGGCACAAACAAATCATCAAGTCGTCACATCATCATTTATGATAACTAGTGGCCCTCTGGTCTCGCCGACCTATGACATCATCACGGTAGTTTTCTGTCACAAAGCCGACTTTATTTTCTTCAGTTCACACTCTTTACACCTTCAAACTTCTTACATGCACAGATAATTATGATCCACAAGAGGCACGCTCAAAGCTAAAACATTATTTACATCGACACACACGACAACAAATGATGTAACATGACGACAGTTTACAGAATATTGAATTTTAACTTTAACGAGTTCTCTTAAGAGTGATTAATCGATAGGTTTTAACGCTGCTGTCCTTCAAACCCATCAGAGTTTAACAAGATATAAAATAGCAGAAGAGCATTTTATATATATATATATATATATATTTTTTATTAAAGCAACCTTCTGACATTTTGGGGATCTCTGGAACCCCCCGGGCATCTGGACACATGATGAAAATAATCTTATAGACAGAAAAAAATATATGTATTTCTCGCATGAATCTTTTTTCTCACATAGATATTTAAAGATAGAGGCTATATCTGCCAAAGAGAGGGGAATATTTATAGAAACAAGAGCACGCGTCAAATGTTTGTAGGGTAGGAAGGAACATTAGGGCCAGGAATTAAGTAGAAAAGTAAGTAAAAAAGAGGAGAAGTAGTTTTTTTTTTCATATTTCATTTCGAGAAATAAAGTTGGAATGTCGAGAACTTGCATTTATCCATTACCTCATATTCCAGTTTGCACAAATGCGCCCACCTCTCCTGATATAGTCTCAAAAGGTCTGATTTGATGATGAACTTTATTCTCAACATTTTGACTTTATTCCCTTCGTTTCCCCTTTTTTTCTTCTAATGAACTCCGAACAAATGTTTTTCCTCCTTTCATTTTCATTTCTTATTCCTGGCCTTAACGCTTTTTGATGGTTTATCATTCTCTGCAGTGAAACATGTGACTCTGGAGATGAAGGCAGGAAAACTTTACTACGTCAGTCTGTTACGTTAAGATTGACTCAAAATTTCAATCGACTTATTTTAGTTACAGTCATAGGTTGAAGGGATTTAGTGTTTTCATTGTAGGGTTCAGCTGTTAAACGCCTGTTTTCAGCTGGATGTTCCCTGTTTTTCCTGTCGGCTTCATGTGTAGCCGTCTCCATATCTGCGGTGTCCGTCGGTGATCAGCTGACTTTTCTCGCTGACGTTCGTCGGCTGCTGGATGACGGGGGCGTCGATTCCTGCGGAAAACAAATTCACACAAAGGTTTGATGATTTTGGCTGATTTTTGCTGATAGTTTGTCTGATTGTTGGAAGATTTGGTCTTAGCTTGTTTATGAGTGAAGATTCATTCCCTGTTCGTTGTTTCTGGGGGTTTTAGCATCAGCTAAATGACAACCAATACCAGTACAGTTCATATGCAGAACCAACAGACGCAAAAAGTCATTTATGCAAGGTTTTTCTTACTGTATTTATTCATAAATCAAATTGCCCCTTGAGAATAATAAAGACACCTTGAACCTTGATTGAATTCCTCAAATAAAATGTGAAGTTATGTCCGCAAAAGGGTTCTTCATTTAAAAAAAGAAGAGAAAACAGCTCCCCCTAGTGACTTAATTATGAACTATTAAGTAAAATATGACTAAATCGATATGACTAAATTGGACCAGCGGTTGAGAAATCATTGTCCGAAAGTCTTTGAAGATAAAGCTCCCCCTAGTGTCAGAAACATACAACCGACATGAAAAGCAATTCAGTTCTTCCTCACGGTAAGGTCTACAGGGGTAAACATTTTGAAAAAGATCCGTGAAATAGTTTTGGTGTTATGCCCAGAAAACAATGTTTTTCATAAAAACAAAGTTCCCCTAGTGAATAAAATATGAACTACTAGAGTAAACACGATGTACGACCTACTTTTCCCCAAATCACTCTAGTTCGTCTTCGCACTACGGTCTTTGTGAGTAAAACATCTGAAAATGATCCATGAAACAGTTTTTGAGTTAATGTGTTTAAACGAACGAAATGTTTTTTTCGTGGCGGCGTTTCGGAGATATAATAATAATCCACAGGTTCCCTCCTCGCCAGAGGAAACAGACCTGCTAGGAAATGTGTGTCCAAGGACTCTGATGCTGCTTCTGCTGGAAAAACATTTTGTGCAGGATGACCATCACCTTTATAGAGTGACAACAGAAAAAACATTCAACTTTAACGGAAAGCGGCGTGGACAGACCGGACGCCATAATGAGGATGGAAAACCCACTGACCGAGTTGTAGAGAGATACTGTCCAAGTAAACACTCAGAACTTCCTGTCCTCTCACCGTTGTCTGGGTCGTTGCGTATTTCCTCTTCCAGGTCATCTGGGGAGACGTACTCTGGCTCCGCCCCCTCACCTGTGGGCGGCGGCTTGAGTTTCCCACAGCAACAGTTACAGCAGCAGCAGAGGCAGAAGCAGCAGTAACATCCGGTCAGGATCCCACACACCGCAAACAGACCCTGTGACAAGAACCAGGACCACAGGTCAGACAAGAACCAGGAACACAGGTCAGACAAGAACCAGGACCACAGGTCAGACAAGAACCAGGACCACAGGTCAGACAAGAACCAGGACCACAGGTCAGACAAGAACCAGGACTACAGGTCAGACGTGAAATCCTAAAAAAAAAACCTACCCTGTTTGGAAAGGTGCTATAAAAAAAAATTAAACGTTTCTTTTTTTGCTGATAATCATAAATTCACCTTACCAAGATTAAGAAAGGGGAAAGCAGAAAAACATACAAACAGGTGTATTTTTCAACTTGTTTCAAAAAATACACTTAAAGTTCAGTAGAAGTTGATTTATGTAAAAATATAATCTCCTGACTTTGCAGTGGTATCTATTTAAATCGTCAATAATTTGGAAAATTTAGCTAAAGTCGCAAACACCGAGACAGTGTAAGATGTAAGCCCCGCCCACCTTGGCCCACCATGTGGACAGCATGAAGTACGTGTTGACGTTGTCCTCGCCAAACTGCTGGGCCACGTAGAGTCCCAGTGAGCCGTACGAGTCGTAGATGTTCCTCTTGGTGAGGTCCGACAGGACGGCGTGGGCGCTGTTCAGCTCCTTAAACTTCTCCGCCGCCTCCGGGTTGTCCGGGTTCTTATCAGGGTGGTGTCGTAACGCCAGCTTCCTGAGAGCGGACGCAAGCTTCAGGATTAACACGTACTGAAATGTATGTCTGCTTAATGATCCCCTGCTGCAGGTGAGGGGGCGGGGCTGTGGTGACCTTACCTGTAAGACTTCTTGATTTCGTCATGACTGCAGCCTTTCTCCAGAGCCAAGACCTGATACAGAGACTCTCCAGATGTGGACAAAGTTCTCTGCCTCCCGTCGGACATCCTGACACCATCACCTGCTGCAGGTGGGACACCTGTCGATCATGACTCATGTTGCAGCTCAAACATTCAGCCGAGCCATACATCAAACTCATCTTGGACAGAACATTCAGCCAGTCCACCAGGGGGCGGTACAGATACAGACTGGTCAAAACGGACTCAGACAGGGGGCAGCATCCCTTCAAGGGGGTCCCATTTGTTGTTTAATGTAAATTCAGCAAAGCCTGATTTATTCTGCACACACTTGTGGTTTCAGTCCACGTCACTGCAATAAATCAGCTTTTATGACCAATCAGCAAAAAGCAATCCATAAATAAAAAAAAGAAGCCTAGCTGCAGCGGAACTATTTGCAAATGTGTGTGGAAAATGAACCGTGTGTGTAATGAGATATAATATATGTTCTGGATGTGTATGAAAAAGTAAGTGTGTAGTCCATGGTTACACATTCAGAGAAAGATTGTCACACCAGCAGGAAGCCGGCAGATTCTCTTAATGACAGGCTATAACAACATTCATAAGGATGAATAGAGCAGCACAGACGCAGACACCTATTACTCGCTGTCATGTGACCTCTGCCTCTTAACCCCTGCGCCACCATCCTGAGCTTTTCTAAGAGCAGTCACCCGCTTCTTGAGGCGGAACCGCGACAGAGATGGAGGGAGATCGTCAGTGTGTGGATAAATCCATAAAATGTACATAGACTTGTAAATATACACAAATCTGCAAATTTATACACAGATTGTCAATTTTTAGTCTATAAAGATGTATAGACACTCTAAATGTGTAGATCTGTGAATACATTCGTAGATCTGTGGATTTGTAGACAAATCCGCCTACAAATCCACAGATTTGATAGGGAGAGAGAGAGAGAGCGAGAGATAGTGAGAGAGAGAGAGAGAGAGAGAGAGAGAGAGAGAGCGATGCAGATTAGTGTGTTAAAGGCGAAGGGTTTAAAGTCAGCCATATGAGAACTACCTAGTAGTAATAAAGTACTAGTACTTTATCACTAGTACTAGTAATAAAAGCAAGTTTGTGTTATTTATTTGTAGAAGTTTGATCAGTGCATATCTATTTACACATTTACAGGTTTTTATTTGGTCTAATGTCGAGGAGATCTCATGAGTCTGAATATTTTAGACAGCTGAAACATCACCAAGTGTCTGATCCGCTCTTTAAGAAAGTTTCTGCTCTGAACAATAATCTCCAGCACCTTGCTGAAATACCAGCTTGAAATCATTAAATCGTTAAAGTTTTCTACCTGTAAAGAATAATAAAGGCTAAGTGTGATTGTTAAAGAGGTTTTCAGTGGGAGTCGGTACCTGCCTGCTGAAGCCTCAGAACCTCCTGATGCAGCGTCCACCTTTCCAGGAGCTGCTGGTCCGACTGCGGATCTCGGATCAGGCACTATCAAACATTCAGCAGCTCCCCGGCTCAGGTGACCAGAGGAAGCCACGCCTGCTCAGGTTTCACTGACGCTCCGATGGACCGGGCTGTTGCCGTGGCAACCAGGTGAGTCAGGGATGGCGGTTGCTCAGAGGTGTCAGTCCTGACAGTCAGAAACAGACACGATCCAGGCAGTAATACTTAAAAGTACAGTTCAAGCAGCAGGTACACCGTATACCAGTAGATAAAGTACAGTAACACTTTGAGACGGCTGCCAATGTGGAGGTGTTCTGTCCGGTGGTGTGTTCAGGTTCTGCAGGACTTCTGTGTTGTATGGACTAAAGAAGCTGGTTCTGACAGCGTTATCATCTGGATGAAGTTCAGTTTGGCTGTAGGAAAGTTCATGAAATGCAAACTTCACTGCTTGATTTATAAATCAGGAGGTTCCGGATCACAGAGAGGGTCCCAATCGGGGAGCTGGGGTGAAAGAACAATTACCAGGAGCAAATTGAAGGAATCACTTTATAGTTGGTTTATGTTCCCGGGTTGATATTATAATAATACTTTAAACTTATAAAGCATTTTACACGAAATTCAAAGATATAGATAGATTTTCCATATTATGTCCATTTAATTTGACAGAAAGGTAAAAATGCCTAACATTAACAATTTAACAAATAAAACAAATAAATCTGAAATGAACACTTCTGAGTCTCTAAATTAAATATAAGTTTAAGTGACAGAAAAACAAACTTCAAACTGAAATTGAAATAAATAAACCAATAAATAGCATAATGATAAAAAAAAATAATAATAGCAGCAAGTCCTTCAAGATGAGTAACTCGTTTTAATTTCAGTTCTTTCAATGTCTAATCAATATATTATGGTCACAATTAAAGGGTCAGAACAAATCTGAAAGAGCTCCATATTGTCCAACCAGAGCACTACTTTCCCAGCATGCAGGGTTATTTGTAATCCCTCGTGTCTCCAGAAGTAGATTTCGGCTATCAGGCTCCTCTCCGGTGGAACCATCTCCCTGTCTGGATTCAGGGGGCAGACACTCTCTTCCTTTTTGATAATGCTTATAATTAAGGCTGGTCTTAGCTAGCTCTTAGATGTGCTGCTATGAGTTTAGACTGCTAGGGATTCTCCCATGATGCACTGGGCTTCTCTTTCCCTCTCACTTTCCATCTTTATGCATATTTACTCTTTTTCATACTTTCTGTCCTTCATTCTATTCTTAAGCAAACATTTTATTATAATATGGTGAATAAAACCCTGAGCAGCTCTTGAAATGCTATTTTTATTAATTCTTCAAGTTTTTTACCATCATGTGACAAGGTTCCCTCAGTGATTCCCTCAGTTCACTTACGGACTGTCTTGCTGTCGCCCCCAACACCAAGGGTGTCAATTAAATGTGAAGTAGTGTCCCAAAAAAAAAGTGTTCATTACTCAGTATTCATTACTAAGTACTAAGTAAGTAATGAAGAATGACTTCCTTTTGATAACGCTTATACTTATACTACTTTCTTATACTTATACTGAGGAATGAAAAATTACTCAGTATACAAACTGTGATGAATAAACTATTAGAGCCAAATATGATAAACAAGATAAATATTCTCAAACCAATTCATGCCCAACAAATTTGGGCGAAATCAGACCAACGTTTAAGCAGATATGGTCGAAAAAGTGTCTTTCGTAAAAAAGGCTTCCTCTACTGAGTAAAATATAGACTATCAGAGTCTTCTTCTTCATCTTTCGGCTGTTCCATTTTGGGGTAATATGGACTTAATCAGCAGTTTAGAGATTATGGCACGAAAAATCGCCAAAGACTCTCTAATAAACTCATTATCAGACATCTGTTATTGTTTGTAATGATTCATCTTTTCAACATCTTGTCTTCTCCGATTGAAACTCAGTTGTGACAGCAGTTCCAAACAGACGTTCGAAAAGCGGCAAAAAAGACATTAAGACATTCTAAATTAACCATGAAATGACCAAAATGTTTGGTCAAGCATGTTCTTAAACAAATGATGATAAATCATTTTTTTATTTCATGGATAATACTCTGAAGCCTGTTTTTAGGAAATTAATTATTTTAATATGCAAAAAGAAAAAGAAAAAGAAAATATAATCCTAGTTATCGAGTAGGATTTTCTTAATTCCCTAAACGTCTCTTCTGACCAGTAGTGTCCCCCAGGGTTCTATTCTTGGCCCCTTACTCTTTAGCACATACGTGCTGCCACTGGGTCATATTATAAACAGGTTCATTATAAACTTCTTATTTTCAAAAATGACGATTGGCTGTAAAAAGAAACCTGTGAAAAGACATTGACGTCTAGTCAAACACCAGTTATTGCATATTTTCATTTTTACCCAAATATTGAATAATTTCACAAACACATCTGCAACATTTAGAGATAAAATTTGTATTTAATGAAAGACAGGACAATATTTTCCCAGTTAGTGTGTTCTTAAAAGAACCAGAAAGTCAAGATCAGCATTCGTATTTATGTGCCCAAAACCGAATATCTGAACCCCGAAGCACTAAATCAGATTTATAAAAAACGTGATTGTTGAAGCAAATACAGACCAACCGTCAACCCCCTGCTACATGATTCATGCCAGATATGTTAATTGAGGAGGTGAATCGACCAATCAGGAGTCTTCCTGCGGGTCACACGGGCATCTGCAGCTGTGAATACTCGTCCTGCCCCTCCTTCTCCTCCAGGTGAGGCTCTGCATCGTCAGCGTCCAGCTGCATGGATCGTTGTCAGGGTAGCAATTTAATGTCAATAAACCAGGAACCGTCAGCTCACAATTATTTAAAAAGTTTGGGCGGAGGAGACTCACACTCTGCAGCTCCCTCCAGTTGAAGAGGCGGGGCAGCAGCAGCATCCTCACCGGGATGGTCAGCAGCAGCATGAAGGGAAATGCCAGCGCTGCTGCCGTCGCCATGACGACCCACAGGAGGGACAGACATGTGAGCTGGACAAGAGTGAACATGTGCATCCGTAAAGTCCGGACCTGGGAGACAGCAGAGACAAAGTTGAGACGGAACCAGTTTGTTGTGTGATGTGACTGTAGAAAATTGTCTCCACATTTGACCGTATGATTATAAATTAAATGTATTATTATTATTATTATTTCCTTCAAAAGTACAGTAAGCAACGTATCGTTCAGGGTTAAGACTCAAGGTCAGAAAACAAGTCACAGTTCAGAACTAGCATGTCCCAAATCAAGTGTAATCCAAATTCTGAATTAAGTTTGACTCCTTCTCTTGTCTATAAAAGTTCAAATGAAAAGCAGACTAAACAATCAGCAAGTCCAAATCCAATGCAAAACCATAAATAAATCAAAAAAGTCAAGCTGAAATTGTTCCAAAATAAAAATTCGGGTAAAAAGTTTGAGACCATTAAATCCCAACTTTAATCCAGACACAGACACAAAATCATCAGTGTTCTTAGTTTAAACAAGTTCCAGGTTAAATTCAGTGTCAATACAGAAAGATAAAGTGGATTGAAACCAAAGAAAGACAAACGAAGCAACAGTTCCCAATCCAAGTTAAGACCAATGATCCAAAAGTCTCCAGTCAAGTCCAACAAGTCTTGAGTCAAAGGCTGTTGAATAAACTCAAGTTCAAGGTGAAGTTTAACAGGATTGGAGACTAGATTAAAACCAGAGTCCAATGTAAACAATGAGATAAACAACCGTCACATCAAGGTTCAAAGTCGAAATACGATCCAGGTCGAGTTCAGAGTCAAATCAATAAGAAATAATCTGGATTACAACCGAAGTAAAGACCAACAAGTCTCAGTCCAAGTCAAGACTGACTTGTCCCATATGCAGCTTGAATCCAAATCCATTTCCCAAAACAAGTCATAAAGGACCAGAGACACAAGTAAAATTGTAGAAATAATAATTTCCCGGAGAAGTTGGGACGTAATCTCTTTTTGTTACTGAAGATCACCAAGTCGTTCTAGTCCAATGACGTCAGGTGTCACTGGTGTTGGAAGTAAAAGATAAAGTTCCCAGTCTGTTTCAGGAATAATGCCATGAGTTCTGTGATGTGAGTCAGATCCCTCATCATATGATACTTAAGTCAAAACCTCTGGTTCTGATGGAGGAGGCAAAGCTGACCTTGCGGACATAGTTTTGGTCAGGATGGTACTTTGGGGGCATGAACAGGAGGATGAGTCGCTCAGTGAGCTGGATCCCGTTCAGCGACATCACACCCATGTACAGAAAGATCCCGAAGAGAACCGCCAGAGGGATCTTACGCAGAACCTCCCCGATCACGATGGACAGACCTGAAGGGTAGACCGGATCAGGACAAGTAGTTGAGATAGTGAAAGCAGTAATGCTTGTTGTAGTACTCAACAATAATGGTCGTACCGACTAAAACAGCCACTAGGAACCCTGTCACCCTCTGCTCCTTGACCTCCTGGATGTGGGGCTTGTCTCCAGGTGTGCCAGCTTTGCTCATGACGGTGAGGGCGTTGGTGTGGGTGACTGAGCGAACCGTGGCGGCTGATAACCATGGCAACCCAAACAGAGCTGAGACCCCGCCCACCACCACAATGATGAGGAGGTCCAGGTGGAAACCAGTGCCCTTCACCAGCATCCTCTCCTTCTTACTGACAATCAGCCTGACAGAAAGACAACACTTATGTTGGATCGGTGTGACAACAACAACAAAAAAACACATTAACAAGAAATAAGAGTTGTACGCTGTGATCTGGGACTCCATGAAGATGAGGATGAAGACTAGGATGGCCGGTAAGATGCTAGCAGCCATCATCCAAACAGGAAACTGTCCGTCTGATCCCAGAGGAGAAATCAGCCAGTCCCGTTTCTCTGGACTGGAGACTGAGAATCCACTGGGCACGCTCAGTTTCTGTCAGCCAATAGGAGAAGGGGAAGTTTGAATTCAGGACTTTTAAATGCACAGGAAGTACTTTTCTGAAACAATCGGAGGACTCTTAAAAGAAAACTAAAGACTGATGGGCCAGGAAGTTAAAGCCTGTCCACCAATGGAAACGATGTAAACGTTCCACCAAGCTAACGGATTGTTAGCTTGATGGAATGTTTTTGTAAGCATTTGGGATCATGTACGTAATGTAAGTAAACCTGATCTGGTCTTACCTGGGTGTAGGTGTCCTCCACGCTGTAGTCCACCAGAACCATTATGAGGATAGCAATGGGCACCCCGAAGTCTCCAATGATCCGACGGAGCTGAAACATAAAGAACCCTGATTTATTGATTAAGGGTGTGCAGCATACACAGTCTGGGGCAGCAGTGGTGTTGTAAAACTTTTATGGGAGGATAAAATGCGGGAAATGGTAGAATCTCTTTTGGGTGAAATAATGATACCAAAAATCCGCATGTTGAACTTTACACATTAAATAATGTTCAACATACTAATGTTTGGTATCATCATTTCACCTCTATGATCCGTCACTTATTTCTTATATTTTATATAGGTTTAGTGTCAGATTTAGGGCTCATGCTAAATTGGCTCAGAGATTACTCCAGATTATGCTTTAGGTTAAATTTAGGTGGAGCCTATGCGACTCGCCAGTTCATCGCAGGGCCGACAAATAGAGACATACAACCACTCACACTCCATCCTATGGGTAATTTTAGTGTCATCAATTCAACTGTATCACATGTTTTTGGACTGTGGGTGGAAACTGGAGTTCCTGGAGAGAACCCATGCAGACAGAGGGAGAACATGCAAACTTTGCACAGAAAGGCCAGCAGATTTGGATTTGAACCCGGTACCTTTTTGCTGAGAGGCAGCAGCGCTAACCACTGCGCATCCGTGCCACCCGAATTGGCGCTATATGAATAAAATTTGATTTGATTTGATTTGTTGCCTAATACATTACAACCACTGGCAGTTGCCTTTGTAATGAGATAATGAATCTTTTTCTGACTTCCCTCTACGTGGTTAAAAGCTAAATAAATGAACATGCACTTAATTACCTGAGTTACAGTGTGTGTTTGAACCTGGGCGTTAGCCCATATCTAAACCTGTAGATGACAGTACCTGTGCCCATACCCCTAACTGTACCCCTACCTGTGTCTGTATCTGTATCTTTAACAGTACTTGTATCCGTACCCGTACCCGTACTCACCCTGCCAGGGAAGAAGGAGCTGTTCTTGAACTTTCGCAGGTAGAAAGCGATGAAATACGTTCCTGCCATTAGCACGAATGACAACAGAGCTGTGTTTGGCTCCCCAACGACCTTGCCAGGATTACCGGCAGCTGTGGTGTAGTTGCACATAGATGAAGGTGCTGTGTTGTTTCTTTTGTAACAGTTTTGGAGAGGATGCTGCTGAAATATCTGGTAAAGGAAAAAAAAACCAATGGAAATATGGCTCTGCCTCGTTGTTTCTGCACCCCTGTGTAGGGCCCACTCTGACTACATGCTGACTTGTGACCTCTGACCTCACCTTGACCAGTTTGGAAAATGTCTCATAGATGAAAATGAGAGAGATCAGGAAGGAGAAGATCTCCTGGGTGAAACGGGAGACGAAGCGAACCAGGATGCTTCCTTCAAAGGCCACAGTGAGGAGAACAATGAGCACCAGCCAGAAACCGATCCACACCCGGCCCGTCAGATACTCGATCCCATTGTCTTTACAGAACTACACAAAAACACAAACACCACGTGGGTTTCAGCAACAAGAGCAGCAATCCGGACACCATGCAGTATTTTAGATGTAGAGAATAGTAATAATAATAATACTTCAATGAGCTGTTAGAGACACCTTTCTTGTTTGAAAGTGAAGACAAATGTAACAACCTTGACTTCAATTTGGAATGAGAACTCTTGAAATCATCAGTCAACCTATTTTACTGGAGTTTAGGTAGACAAGGTCGGTATTTTAAGAAATGTAGCTTGAATTGTCTGTAAGTTGAGCTCACGTTGTAGAAGGCCTCTTCAAACACCAGCAGTGGTCCAGAGAAGCCAATCACCAGCAGAGGCTGAGCGCCCAGCACACTGAACACTATGCCCTGCATCGCTGTGGCAACGATCAGCTCCGACACGCCAATCAGACCCTCCGTTTTCTCCCCTGCATCACAGGAGGGGAAGCAGAATGGGAAGAGAACTTAGAGTCAATCCAGGAGTCTTTTACTTCATCCCTCTCTCTGAAGTATAGACTCACCCAGAAGACCGCCAAACGTGATGGCAGGCGACAGCGCAGCAAAGTAGATGAAGATGATGGCAGCCATGCACTGAGGGTTCAGTGCATCCTTAAGGTCGCTGCGGTACTGAGGGTACCGTCGAGTCACGTCTTTGATCAGACCTCCGAAGAGTCGGCCCGAACGCCTGAGGTGCTCATCGGCGGGTTTGGAAGGAACAAGACAATCTGTGATAGAGAAATTAGGTTTCTTAACTATGCTGTCATTGTTCATGAGGGAAAGCTACCCGACAACCAATCAGTACAGATATAGTGTCCGTTTAAATGTAGTTAAACATAGTAGATGTCACTCTGTGCTTTCATCGTTCATTCATTCATTCATCATCAGTCAGACAGACTCTGGGACCAAGCAGCAAAAAGTGACGGCTGGAACATAATCTAGGATGTTAGCGGGATGTTAGCATGAGACCAACTGTTTTGTCTCAACATAAGGGTCCAACCACCTCTAATATAATACCAAGATTTCCGTGTTGGTTTTATTTATATGTAAGAGTTGACATACTGTATCAAACAGCCCAAAACGGTTTATTTTCAACTAGCTAATATGTTAGCATTAGTTTGAGGAATTTGGTCATTTTCAGTGGGATTTTGAGACTTACAGTTAATAATGGCCTATTTGTGAGGACCACCTCTTTTAGTGCTCCACAATATCCTTTCTTTCTTCCCCATGAGTCCATTTGGAGTCTCCAAAACATAGAAAGGCAGAACCTTCCACATGTCAAATTCTTAGCGTCTCTAATCCGATAAAGGCTAAAATCTCCTCACATATTCATAGTTATGAAACATCCTTGACATCCCATAATACCCCACCTTCATCCTGATGGATGCTTGCATCTTTCTCCTGCAGTTTGCTGTTCTTACTCTCCTCCTTCTTTTGAAGCATTTCCTGTTGGAAGCTAGCAACCGAGCGGTGCAGCTTGTCACCGCCGCCCTCCGCGGGAAGGACGACGACACTAGAGTCCAAAAAACGATTGATGGCTGTCAGAAGATCCTGCCGGTTCTCGGCCTGGTATGCAGCCTCGTGGAAGAGCTGAAGAAGCAAACAGCAGCTTCAGGATACTGATTGATCATTTCATGCCATCCGATGGTCGTGTCAAAAGAGTTGTTAGTCTCCGACCCACCTTGTCTGACATGAAGGTGGAGATGGAGCGCCCAATCTGGTGGTAGTCGATATTGGCGGTCGGCGGACCCAGCAGGAGGAACAGGAACCTCACAGGAACCGGAACCTCCAAGACGGACTCCAGCAGAACCGCCTCTTGCAGGCGTACAAAAGCCATGGAGGGCTGGTCCAGGAATCCCACAGTGCCTGCAGAGAAAGATGAGGGAGGACTTAAACCAAAAGAATCTACGGCCTTCTGGGATCTGAAGGCCGGTCCTGAGCTGAGGCCTACCCACGAGGACGACGGTGGCCTCCGCTCTCTCTGGGATCTTCTCCATCAACTTCACCTCAGGTTTGGATTTGAAGTGACAGAAGGGCGGGGCTTCTCTCTGAACACACAAACACGTATACATCAGATAGATTTAAGAGCTAAATAAAACCTGGTAAATAATTCTGTCTCAAACTCACATGGCTTGTCATAAACTGATACGCTGATGACACTGAACTATTCCTCTTATTGCTTCCATCTGGAATAGTGGTGTATCAGTTGATTTATGGTAAAACTCTTTAAACATTTCACATCTCTAATTTGATTGTGTCACTTTTCAGATACTTTTTTTTTTTTTTTTTTTTTTTTTACCAGAGTTGGGATAAACTAATATAAATGTTTATGAATGAGATTGTTTTGAAAATTAGGAAAACATTTATATTATGAAGGGGATTTCAAAGTGAGGATGCAGTTAAAGTGAATTCAATCTTTATTTGAATTGTCAGGCATTTTTGATGATATCAAATATATGTATTCAAATGTGTATTAAAACATTGCTAACTCATTTAGCTCTGTTGGTCACATGATTTTGAAAATCTAGGGAGAGACAAAAAAGTGTTCTGACTTTTTTAAATAATCAAATGAATAGTCTGGTTTACAGACGGTTGGAAAAAAAAGTGAGGTTTTATTTTCAACCTTTTTCTTCTGTCCATCCGCCTCTCTTTGATTTGTCGGATTGATGGAGAGCTCTGATTGGCTGCTGTGTCTTTCCATCAGGTTGGCCACGTGGGCTGTAGAGATGTTCTTGCTAAACAAGCTGTGATCTTTCTCATCACTGGGGTGACTGATACAACAACAAAAAACATATGTAGACATATATATGTATAATTTTAGAGAGAATATCATAATTTGTCCTCGCATCAACTTTCAAATCTCATCACAGGCGATCTCTGTCATTCCTGAGATGGATGCGAAGCTCAGCACATCCAACCTGAGAGAAGATCTAGACCAGGGGAGTCAAAACTCAGTCCAAGAGGCCAATATTAAAAATCTGCATCCAAAACTGAGGGCCAAACAAGGTCAGTATTTACAAAAAAGGAATTATATTGGCAAAGTATTAATCAGAGGTATTATGACAAATTATTCATACAATGATATAAACCAAACCGAAACCAAAACTTTGCATAGAATTCAAACAATTCAAGATTATAGAAAAAATAGACAAGTTAGACTTATATTGCAAAGTTGCATTCTAGGATTTGTAGTTTCAAAGGTGTTATTGCTGTGTAGACCCAAGTATAATATCTATTATTAGAGAAAATATAACTTGAGTTTGTCGTATATATTCTAAACAAAAACCAGATAAAGCCTGAAAAGTGCAAAAATGTTTCTTAACCTTAAAACTCCAGGCCAGTGGACACCTTGTTGTTTGAGATAAGTGACCTTCTGTTCACCGTCTTGTATGATGTGACCAAAACTAAAATGAAGGTACCATCGGTGTCAAGTGAAAACCGATCAATGCCCGACTCTACAAACAAGACTAGAGGAATGAACGATGGCGGAGACATGTGGCGTAGAGATGCTATACTGATGGATGTGAGGCCAGAGAAATGGACTGATGGATGTATCTTGGAAATATGAACCTGTGTCGGAGCAACAGAGCTCGGAGGACTTTGGCTCGGTCTTCAGCTCTGATTTGATCTGAGATCACCATCTGATCCACCACCTGCTGGGCGATCCCAGGAAGAGTCCTCTGCCTCAGATCTAGGAGCACCGCCCCTGAAGATGACATCACACGCTGGCGTCATCACACAATGACAGCAAACTGAAAATAACGTTATCCCTGTTTTTCTAGGATTGATTTTAACATCTTATTTATTACTTTTAATGTTCCTGTAGGCTGACCCTTTGTTATGTTTCTAACCTGAATCCTCATTTACCTTCGTCTGTCCCACGGCTCATTAAATCAAAATGACAAAACACTATGTCATCTATTTACTAAAGTCATATCTCTCCAGTCTGATACAATAAAGAGATTTTATTTTGAGCCTTCATTTTTCTATCAATGTTAAAATTATAGGCAATGATTTTCACCCTAAGAATATTCACTCTGTAAAGACAATGTGTGAAATGTACTTTTTAATATAAAAGTCACTTATATATCATAATCTAACCATTTAATAATTTATTCGTGTCTGAACCACTGAATTTTTAAGTCAAGCATTGACAGTTTGATTCTACATTTTAAGGGGATTTAATGCACATCAATGAAGAATAATAAAATAAAATAAAAAATCCTCGATATACCCCAGTCTATGAATGTGTAAGTATATTTGTGTATAACTGGTAAACCCGTAAAGAGTAGTTAAAACTCATAATTATACTGTAGCGGCTGAAAAGCTTTCAACGTTCAAACACAAACCTAAATTCCTGCACCGCCTAAAGTCATTATACAAAGACCTGCCAAATATTTACCATTAGAGTGACAATTTATGGGATAGTTGTGAAAAAAAGCCTTAAACCCTGCTTCATTAGTTCAGGGCTTCTGAGATTCAACATTTTACAGCGTAAGCCGAGGATGGCAGAGAGCCTCCTTCTTCTCACCATGGGAGATGGTTTTTCTCAGCTCCAGCAGGGAGTGGAAGGACAGGGAGGGGATGTGAGGTCTTCCCTCGCACTCCGTCTCCTCTTCCACCTCCTCCTCAAACTTGACCCATCGGGCCGTCTCTCTCCATTGCAGCTCCTGGTTCCTGTCGATCACCAGCTCATTCAGCTCCACGAACACCTGGACGCAGAGGGAAACGTTGTCTTTGTCACTGATGACGACGCGAGGAACACTCCGAGCACATTTGGACGTACTAATACAATAAAAGGCTTCTTTTAAAGAGAAAATGTGCTGCCCTATAAAAAGAAAACTCAAGAGAAAGTCAAGATAATAAAAAATTAGATTGTCTCAGGGATGTGCGTTATATCTGTGGTGGCCGACAGGGAAAAACACACTGCAACTTAAGAAAACACATGCAGAAAACACATGCAAATGGACAAAACACTAGCAAATGAGGAAAACATGCTCTAGACGATCAATTGACAACAGAAGAGCAGCATCAGGAAAACACCCTGCTAATCCCACAAGACAAAACTTTAAGAAAAACTTGCTGCGGAAGTGAGTGAGTTAGTTTTAAGGTGTTGGGGCTTTTGCAGCGCATTTTCCTAATATGCTGTGACTTTCGTCAAGCACATTTTCTAAACGTGTTGTTTTGTTGCTGCTGCAGCAAGTTTTTTGAATGTTTTGTGTTGTGGCTTTTGCAGCGTGTTTTCTTCATGTACTTCAAAATTTGAAAAGTGTTTTCTTGAGGTGTTGAGTGGCGGGTTTTCTTCATGTGTTGTGTTATTTGCAGCATGTTTTCTTAATTTGTTGTGTTGTGGCTTTTGCAGCGTGTTTTCCTAATGCGTTGTGTTTCAA
Source organism: Lophius americanus (assembly GCA_037951165.1). Classification (NCBI taxonomy): domain Eukaryota; kingdom Metazoa; phylum Chordata; class Actinopteri; order Lophiiformes; family Lophiidae; genus Lophius; species Lophius americanus. The sequence continues at coordinate 544,900 of JBBDHG010000210.1, read as the reverse complement.
TTGAGATCAGGGATGTCTTTGTTGAGGAAGACCTGGCCAAGAGTAGCAGCAAGAAGTAAAATGATTGACATACAAACAGTCAAATGGAAATTGGGATTTAAAACATCATGTCAAAATGATTGACATCTCTCCATCTCTCCATCTTCGAAGATAAAATAAGTAGAAGGGAAAAGAATTTTTCCCCAGAATTGTTTGGCGTAAGAATATAAACCAGTGAGAGAGTTAGAGTTCAGCACACAGTGATGAGTAAGGAGAGCAGCCCATGAGGTGTGTCGTGGCTTTTGCAGTGCAGTCTCCAAATGCTGTGCAATCGTCATCAAACTGATGAAGATGTTTTCTGAATTGTCTGCTTTTTATCTTTTGCATGTATTTTCGTACGCGTCAGCGTGTTTGCCCCCCGACAGCCACCATACAGATCTGTGTAAACACCAAACCACCATGCCTAATATTAACCAGGTTCCCCATTTGCCACCATAACTGCTCGGTGACCCGACTCATTTTTATCAGAACCAGCATCAACTTTTTCAGCTCCTTGTGCAACAGCAGCTCTTCTGTTGGATCAGACAACAAGGACTAGCCTTGGCTCCTCTGGTGTAACAGCGAGCCTCGGGGGTCCTCCTTCCCATGTCAGAATCAGAGGTGTTGATTCTGCTGAGTTCTTCAGCTTCAGCTAAAAGTAAGTCAAGTTCCATCGAATAAGAAAAGGGCAAATCAGGCTAAACAAGTTTTGAGGTGATACACCTATCATAAACCAGGGAATCTGGTTTGACCCGACCCAGCCTACCTGGCTTAAATAGTTCAGGCCAAATTAAGACGACTGAAGATTAACACCAATTTCTAACTAAATCAGAAAAAAAAACCCCCAATTTGTATGAAATTTATGCCCAAAAATTAGATCTACTTTAAAAAAGATCAAGTCAAAGGAGTCAGGCGTTAAAGCGGCAGATCTCAGCCTCTACCTTGCTCTGTCGACTCTTCAGATCCAAACCCACCATCCTGAGGACCAGATCAAACTGAACCCATGTAGAGGCAGTCCTCGGACTTTACCTCCCTCTACCTGTCTGCCCTACCTGTCTGACTCTCTCTCTCATTACTTTCTGAGTCCAGTTTGTCATCTGCTCACAATACCGCCCGGATTATCCAGCTCAAACTCCTGGCTCGTCTTTCCGCCCTCCCGTCCGCCTCATTCCAGGACATCTCTATTGTCCTGTCGACGTCTTACAGCGAAGAATCACATCATCCAGACCATCTGGTCTCGTTCACACCAGACCAGAACCAGCAGCATCTGAAGAACCTGGTCACCTTAACTCCTCTCTCTGTTCTCCGTCAGATGTTTAATACCCGTCATCATTTCTATCATTTCGTCAGGAGGAAAGTTGGGGGTCATTTGTTTCTATGTTCGTTTTCTTTTTAAACTCAGAATTGTGAGCTTAAACTCGTAATTCCAAACCTTTGTTTTTTTTCCTCACGTATCTCTTCATGAGAATAAAGTTAGAATTCTGACTTTTTTATCTCCGATTTTTATGAAACTCTGATTTTATTCTCTGTTCTTTAATAATAATATTAAACTCAGAATTACAACAAAAAAAAAAAGATTAAAGTCATAATTCTGAGAATACAGTCATGATTCCGACCCCATGGCTGCCCTCTGACCTCATGAGGAGCTCGGTCCGGTCGAGGGTTGGACCGCGTCCGGCTGCTGGGCTGATCCTTGGCGGCGTGATCGATCGGCCCTCTTGAGCTCTGCCTCAGCGGGTGGCGTCTAACCAGCGTTACGTTGTCGCGTTGGTGACCTGAGGCAATGTGGGGGGTCAGGACACAGAGGTCAGAGGTTTAAACCAGGTTCCTACCAACAACATCTTACACACTTCCTTTACGTTCGGTGCTCCTGAGTGAAAACACACATCTAGAAACACAAACACACACTTTCTCCCGTAGCCTCATGGGAACTTTCAGCTATCTAACGAGGTTTAGGGCTCCACTTATCTTAAGTGAAGCATCGGTAAGATGAGATGAAAACTGAAACTCTGAATAACTCAATCATTGCACACACACACACACACACACACACACATGCAAACACACACACACACACACACACACACACACGCAAACACACACACACACATTGCAGTAATCAGCAGAGTTTCAAGTTCCTTTAAAAATTAGATTTTCTCTGAAAAGTTTTCCCATCATTCCTTGTTTTCAAGGAAATAATCAGCCAATCACATTCCAGGAGAGTATGAGAGAGCTGAGAGCTGACCAACGACCTCTTCTTGATGAAAAATAACCAAATAAGGGTTAGATCTTGTGTAACCCTGACAGGAAGAGGTTTTTCTCAAACTTGTTTTGATTCTATAAATGTGAATTGAAGGTTATTAATATTTCACACGGCCGCAATTTCAGACAGAGAGGTGGTATTGTTTCATTGTTTACATTTCTCCTGCGTTCATCCTCTGGCCGGTTCAAGCAATTCATTATTCTTGTATTTTCAAGAGTAAACAGAATTATTTTATTTTTTTGTCTCATTCTTAGTTCAAAAAATTTAATTTAGCAAGTTTGCATCTCTGACATCAATGTTTTTAAAAAGTGTAAAACTGATTACTGCAACTATAAAAGCAGCTTCTGCAGCTCAGTTTCTATGATACCACCAACACACGGCAGGATTTAGAGGTGAGTACTCACTGAAATCAGAAGGCTGTTGGAACATCAGGGAGCAGAGAGCAACTCAGAGTAAGTGCCCTACAGCCAGAACCAGAACCGGGACCACAACATCTCATAAACACAGAGTAACAATAGATAGAGGCTGTGGGTTTGGCGTGTAGGATCACAGCATTGTGTTCAGGTCAGCCTCACGGTCACATGATGCAAATCCAAAAGTGACTGAAATGCCTTTCATGCTGCAACACAATTCCAACAATGTGTCCTGAGATCGTGTTGCATTCAAAGATTCATTCAGGAGTCACATTTACATTAATCTGTAGTTTCCTAAACGGAGGTAATCAGTCATGCTAACACCTCCGAGAGGATAGAGACAGAACTGCATTTTAAGCTAAATGCTAACATCGGGATGCTAACATTCTTTCAATGACAATGCATAATCTTAAATGGAATTAAATTTATCTTTCCGTTAATGGGAATTTTCTATTATCTATATTGGAAGATAGTGAAAACGGGGAAATGATAGACCATCAATGGAGGCAAAAATGTGAAGTCATTTGGTTTCTCTTATCAGAATTCACAGAAATGACATCATCATGGCGTTATGGCTTTGAACGGTGCTGATTTGTAGGTCCGTACGGTCAAGCTGTCGTCACAAACAGCCTCCAATCCCCTGCGTTGTGCAAGAGATACACCTGGTTGATCTTTGCAAATTGAATATGAAAATATGTCCAAAACAAACAGTGTTTTTCACAAAAGAATCTCCCCCTAGTGAGCAAAATTTGAACTATTAGAGAAAAAATATAATATATACAAGACAGATCTATGCATATAAAGCCAATTTGGACCAACAGTTTGGAAATTATGTTCCGAAAACTTTTGGAGATAAATCTCCCCTGTAGGTTGAAATATACAACTGAAAAATTTGCAAAAGAATTTCCTAAAAATCAGTTCAGTTTTTTCACACTAAAGTCTATGATGGCACACAATTTGGAAATTATCTATGAAATAGTTTTTCAGTTATCGTGATAACAAAAAGAACCCCGACTTTTTGGGAATGTGATAAAAACTCAGGATTTCAATAACCATTAATCATTTGGATCGATCGAGTTAAATCTTTCTCAAGTCACAAGATTCATTCTTCAAAAAAATTGGCACAAGATCCAAAATGGCTGACCTCCTGCTGGGTTTAGACTGTGTCTTCAAGACACGGTACATTTATTTTCTCATACACACCCCTAACAAGTTTCATAAAGTAAACTTTGCAGCAGTTGCAACTCAGGCCCTAAATACAGTCAAATGTAAAGATACAATATTTGTCGCCCATAGGTTCAAAAGTGTAAAGTGTAATAAGTTAAATGTAAAGTTACACGTTAAGAACGTTGATAAATGTGAGCAGAATATCAAAATAAGACATTTAGAATTAAGAGCAACATTTAAAGTTGCATGTTTTCTATGCAAATCATTATTTAAACGTAAAGTTATACAGTATATTAAGTGTGCTGTTGGATTTACTGACTCTTGGCTCCATCCAGGTTGTCAGCGGTGCCGGTTGCTGTGATGAAACCAGGTGAGAGGCCGCTGTGATTGGCGGATACGGTGGGCGGGCCTCTGTGATGGAGGATAAGCTCCATGTTAAATAAAATGAAGTGTATTTTGAAAGTCCAGACAGGAACTGTTACCAAACACGCTCACCGTGCTGATAAGGTCATTTGTCCTCCTTCTCCATCATTCTGACTGAAGGGCTCTTCCTGGGCCTCCTCCTCCTGGTCTTCTTCTATGGTGGCTGCAGCGTTGGGGGCGGAGCCCCGCCTCCCCTCCTTCCTCTCCTCATTGATTCTCTTCCTCTGGCTGTCGGCGGGATGTTTGGACAGGGGATGATGGACGTTGGGAGAAAAATGACGGTGGTCTGCGAAAGGAAGGAAAATAAATATGACCATAGAAGAAGAATCTAACAATAATCTGTCTGTCTTCTAAGGAGCTTTTTCCAGGATCCCATACTTCTTTCTTGATCTTCATAGACCACATCAAAAAAACTTCAAGACCAAAACCTCCAATTAAAGAATGACGAATCTCCTGAACCTGATGTCCTCTGGAACTTTCTCAGCAACCGCTGGACCCCACCTCCAGAACTGCTGCACATACTGTATCCCTGATGGGTTCCTTCCCAAAGCAGAACCTTAAGAACTCCTTAAGGTTATGTAGTACCGTTTCAAAATCTTCCTGAGCTCCATAACGAACTGCTAGATGTCTCAAAAAGACATTGAACAGGAACTTTAGGAACCTTCATGAAAACCTAAGCTAATGAAGTTGATGAGACACATCCGGGTTCTGGTGGACTCCCAAAAGCCCATGTGCCACTAGATCCGTCATGGAACCACATCCTTGACGTGTCACCATCACCTCACCTTCAAAGTCCTGCTCGTCAAAGACCTTCTCTGGTGGGTCTTGAGCTGGAGGATAAAGGATTTGTTGAAAACCCTGAACATCACAGTCCTCACTCAGGTACTCCTCCTCTTCTTCATCACTGTAGTAAAGTGGAGGATGAGACAGAGACTGGAGGAGAGGAGAAGGAGGAAAGATGACTTATGATCCCACAGAGAATCTGTAGATGAGCATTTCAATTATTTGAACCGACACTTAGTTCTGATTTATTACAAATAAAAAATAACCGGTTTGCTCCTGCTGAGATCTGATCGGATCACACAGCAGAACCGCCCCCAAACCGGTCCTGCTGGATAATGTTTCAGGCGTTATAACGTTTGCCACCGTGTATCCAGACCCATCACGTCTGTCACATGAGCTAAGTGTGAACCTGCTCACATCTGTGAGGAGAACAAGGCACCGATGGAGAACCTGCCCATAATGGTCTTCTCTGGTGAACATCAGTCCAGTTGCACGGTGCTGGACTGTGGGCTCAGGTCCCACTAGAGGACATTGAGCCCTCATGCCACCCTCATAGAGTCTGGTTCTGACAGTTTAGTCAGAAACATGACTGCAGTAGCTGCTGAAGGTCATCTTCAGTAGCTGAAAAAATAACATTTTATATCTTAAAGGTGCAGTGACTGAGTTTTACCTCCATGACTTAAATTCGGTCGGCCTAACATTATAACGAATGACCGGTTACTACATGTACATACACAGACTAACAAAAAGTCATTATGACCTACACACGCAGCAGCTGCCAAAACATTATGACCACTTGCAGGGGACCTGCCCACCCAAGTCGGCAAGAACATCACAACCATTTTAAACTTCTTTAATACATTTTATTCAACTATTTGATGCTACTGGTTCTCATGTGAGTCATCAACCTTCTTCATCATTCTCTTCATCTTGTTCCAACTGGTTCTTACTCCTTTGAATTGCAGTCAGCATGACTACGTTCAGCTTATTCAGCAAAACTTCAGATGGTCAACATCTTTCATGCTGGGACTTTTTTTTTTAATCCTTTACCATTCAGAACCTTCCAAATTCTTCATCTTATTCATCCTTCTTCAGAATCTTCAAACCAGCTCTTCAATATCCAGCATTCAGAGCCGCAATTCCTTCAGAAATTGCATTTTCTAGTCAGCTTTTAGAATACCGAAGTCCTATCTGGGCCCTGAATGCCCCGCCCTCATGTAACTCCTGTAGGTCCCAGCATTATTTTAATTCCTGAATACAGTGGGTAACACATTTTCCTCCCAGCATGAAGGATCCAGATTCAAATCCCACTCGGGCCACTTTCCCGATCCCAGGATAAGTTGTTTGTAGGAAATGTATGGATGCTCTGCATTCATATCAGATCACCATCATTAGTTCTTGAACATCTCGTCCTCATTCTAGTTTCTGATCTCCCCATCCTCAGTATAGTCTCTCCTGGATGTCCCACCCTCATTATAGGTTCTGAATGTCTCATCCTAGGATTCTGCTGGGACTTACTGCAGACAGACCGAGATCGTCACTTGGAGAGCTCCGCTGGTGATGACTCATGACTATAGGGGGTCAGAGGTCGGTGGGTCAGATGTTCAATGAGTTCAGGCGGTCGAAACCTGGAGGAACAAAACGGCGGAGGTTATCAGAGTCACAAGTTCACCATTCCTCCTCACCCCGAACTTCTTGATGAATGAATGAGAAAGGCTTTGTTTGAGCACTGATGTCCAGTGGTTCTGGCGGTCCGCTTAGTTGCAGGTGGCACCAGTTCACGACCTTCTGATGTACCTCACTTCAATAAACGTTTGATGGGGTTTTGATTTTGTTAATCGTAAGAATTTTCTATACTTTCACTTTGCTTCAAGGAGATGAGCATCTGAAGTTCACGTCTATGAAATAATGCAATTGTAACGGTAATCAAAACCAACCACTGCTTTTAAAGTCTGGATGACAAACGTTTGTTCTGATGGTTCTAATGACTTCATTTGAAGCATTTTCAGCCCGATTGATTTACCCTGAATTACTCAGACCCCACAGCGTTCGTTAAAAACTTCATATGCTTTGACTAATCCTCCAGCGCTGCAGTGAACGGCGGCGGTGGGTCGAGCGGGTGTCTTCCAATCGGAAACCCAGAAGGTAGTGGGTTCGAGACCCAGGAAGTCTTTGAGCTGTCCTTGAGAAAAATAAGACCCTGAACCCCAACCTGCACTGCAGATAGCTGCTCCTCAGGGATGTGTTGAATGCACAGAACCAATTCTGCTACTTTGTACTGCTTGTGTGATTCACTGTGAGAAATAAAGGCTTCTTCTTTTTCTTAAAGAAGTTTATGTCAGAATTCATATTTACATAAAATCAGCCTGTAGCTTCTGGTTCAATCACTGCCGCAATCAAAGAGAAAATGATGATTACCAAAGCCATCAAATGTATAATATAGTGCCTGTGTGTGTGGGTTCGTGTGTGTATGTGCGTGTGTGTATATTCTTACCTGGTCGGTGTGTTCGGTCGCCCGTCCAGCAGAAACTAAGAAATACTCTGCAGCTACTTTTATACTATATACCTGTGTGTGTGAGTGTGTGTGTGTGCTTGAGTGTGTGCCTGATGAATTAACATGTTAGTACAACAACAATTATCTACGCAGCCTCACCTGATTGTGTGTGTTGGTGTTTACATGTAATTATGTCTCACTGTGTGAGTTGTTTGTTTTTAGGTATGTATGGAGACGAATGTATGTGTGTGTGTGTGTGTGTGTGTGTGTGTGTGTTTGATAGTACAGTTTGCATCTTGTTCTCATGATATTAAAATAAACATCTAAATCTTCTCCTTCCCTATGTCTCTCTCCTTCTCTACATCCTCATCTCCTTCTATTCTTTCCTACCTCTTTTCCATCCCTTCATTTTCTCCTCGCACTCCTCTCCTTTCACACAACACCATTTCCTTCTCTCCAACGCCTCCCCTCTCTTTCTCTACCTCCTCTTCTCACCCTCTACCTTCTCATCTCCTTCTCCCATTCTATATCTCATCCTTTCCTCCTCCTTTTTTCACTTCTCTACATCCTTCTCTCATCGTTTCATTATTATTATTATTTCCTTTTGCAGATCCTCCTCTCCTTCTCTTTTTTTTTTTCTCCTTCCCTAACTCATCATTGCATTCTGGGCTTTTTCTATCTCTCCCTCCTCCCTCTTTCCTTCTTTGTATTTTAATCTCCTTCCTTATCATCATCTCTTAATTCTCCCCTTGAACCCAAACTTTCTCTCCCATTGCTTTCCTTTCCTCCCATCCTTCTCTGCCTCCCCCACTCCTACCCTACCTCCTCTCCTCTGCTGCTGTTTCTCATGCAACCGTTTCTCTCCTTAATCCTCTGTTTGTGCAGCATCAGTCAATTCCTGTTTGTTGTGTCGGCCTCTTGTTTACTGTCATCACTTGGTTTTTTTATTCTGAAATGTTCCATAAACAAAACAGGAAGTTCACCTGCGTCACGCTCTGTGGGAACCTGAGCGACACGTCCTCACATGAACACTACATAATACAAATATAGAAAAAGCATGTATCTGCTTATAAGTAATAAAACCTTTATCATTTCACAACCATCAGGTGAAATTTGACATTCTGTCTCTTGCTCAAGGAGATGAGATGAAATAAGGTGAAATGAAATGAGATCATATCTGATAGGATGAAGCAATGCGGAAAAGATCAGGTGAGGTGAGAAGATGAGGAAACAAGATAACATTAGGAAATGAATTGAAATAAGGTCAAATCTGATCAGATCAAAAAGGAGATGAGTTGAGATGAGGAACTGAGATAAAATGAAATGAAGGGTATGAGATGAGGTGAGACAAGGTGGGGGGATTAGATGAAATGTGATAAGATCTTGAGTGGGATAAAATGAGAAAACTAGAAAAGGAGAGATGAGATGGGACGATATAAAATAAAATCAGATGAGATGAGGAGAATAGATGAGTTGAGGTGATTGGAAGATAATGGAGGAGATAAGAGATAAAATTACAAAAAGGAATGAGGAGATGAGATAAATGAGGGAAGATCAGGGGAGATCAAATCTGATGAGACTGGATTAGATGAGATCATTAGAAAGGGTAAAATAATGTTTCACAAAATTAGATGAGAAGAGCAGCAAGAGCATATATTAAATGAGCCGACGAGCTAAAATATGGTGTGATTGGATTGGATGAAATTTTAAAAAAAGAGGTCAGATGAGGGAATAGAAAGAGGAGATTAGATAAAATGAGGTGAGATTAGTGAGATAAACTCTCACGAGATAAGGAATAAACAGCTCCAGCCTGTTCAACATCCGACAAACTGATTTATTTCACATTAAACAGCTTCAGGCTCAGACAACCAGGTTTGGGTACAATTCACTTTGGAATATCTTTTTTTATACTTTTCCCTCTTTGTGGAGACAAAAACGTGATTTAATTTGTTAAAATAGGTCAATGGATCTGTTGTAGCAGCAGCTACAGATCTGGAGGAACCGTTTCCTTCCTGCCCTCTTTATTGAGACTGACAACAACAACAAGCTGATGGAATATCAGCGCAGGAAAAAACAGAAAGGAGGGTCTGGAAGATCTTTGATGAAACAAACAGTAAAGGGCAGCAACATGATTTTCCATCCAGTCTGTTTTATCCAAAAGAAAAACAAATATTTGGCACAAACTTATTATTTTCTCAGAAAATCGGTGATATTACATAATCGTTATCGTCGCCGCCTCTGCAGATCCTTCGTGTTAACGCAATCAATCAATCAATTTCATTATCATTTATATCCGCATAGACCTTTGTGTGAGGAAGAACTGGAATTATTTCGGGAAAGGTCAGTCGTATATTTCCAACACCAAAGGGAACTTTATCCTCAATAGTTTTCGGGCAATAATTCTTCAACCGTTTGGGCAGATTTAGTCAAAACATGGTGTCTGTTAATCGACTCAAGGACATTCGTCTTTATATTTTTTATATTTGATCTAATAGTTCCTATTTTACTCACTAGGGGAGCAGCTTTTACGAAATACATTGTTCTTCAGACTTAATTTCACATTTGAGTTGAGGAGTTCAATCAGTGGATTGGTTGTACAACGCAGAGGATTGGGGACCTTTCGTGCACACAGCCCTTGCTGTCGGGGACGACTATGCCATTCTAATTTAACTTGACCCCATCAGTATCTTAAAAAGTAACAATTTCGGTTCCCAACCCCAGTGACTGCAATTTTACAAAGAATGATGGAGTTATGAAACAACTCACAATCTTTCTCTCTGACACACGGACAAGTTCAAGAGTAGATGTTCACGCCCTGGAGAGCAGCTGAACACAAGAGAAATTGTGGTCCTGGAGGAGGTACCGGAGGGGGTCAGGGGTCACCAGTGTCCAGGTAACAGCAGTCCAAACTCACTGATGGACTCACATCATCATCAGGATTAGACATGGATCTGTCCACAACACCAGTCCATCACTTCTCTGCAGCCTCTTCCTCCTTCTTCTTCTCCTGGTTCCTCTTCTCCACCTCCTTCAGTCCCTCCTGGATCTTCTCCACAGCGTCTTGGTCTCCAGTCTGCTGAGCCAGAGTCAGAGCCTCGTGGTAGAACCTTACCGAGTCTTCCAGTTGGCCTGGTGGATCAAAAATATAACATCAGATCGTCGAAGGTCGGTTAATCAAATGTAACCCATGACCTTTGACCTCCCCTGACCTTTGTGCAGCAGAATGCCAGCCATGTTTCCCAGCAGCACGTGCTGGTCCGGGTGTCCGACTGAGCGGCTCAGATCCACAGCCTGCTGGACCAGCACCAGGGCGTCATCATGGCGACCCTGCAGATCCAAGATGGTGCCCAGGTCGCTCATGAGCACCAGAGTCTGAGAGGAGACACGATGATGACATCATCACTCAACGACTCAATATGACAGGATCCTACCAGCCTCGTCTCTGGTCCCACCTGTGGGTGCGTGTCACCCTGCTCCTGCCGACAGATGTTCAGGGCGCTCTGGTAGTCCTGTCCAGCCTGGTTCAGGTGCAGCGTTGATGCTCGGTATCGAGCCCGTGAGTCCAAACACAGACCAAGCAGCAGGCGAGTCTCTTTCCTCAGAGCCTCCTGCTCTTCTGAAGACAAAAACGACGACTCTAAGTCTCTGAATAATTATAAAATAAAGAAATAAATAGAAAGGTGTTTGAGTCTCACCTGTCCGCTCCTCGGCTGGGATCTCCTTCTGTTTCTCCAGTTTGGCCTCCAGAGACTCCATACAGAACCTGAAACCATGTTCTGCAAGCTCCGTCCTTAATCAAACACACACACACACAAACACAACCAGTCAGGATGCTCAGAGGTCAGAGGTCACAGAGATCAACAGGTTAATCTTGGTCTTACTTGCTCTGCTCAGCGTAGATTGTGGCTAGTTTCAGAGACATCTCAATGACGGCGTTGTCATTCTGGAAAGAGACAGGAAGTCAGGGAAGACAGGAAGAGCACACACACACACACACACACACACACGTACAAAAAAACCCCGAAGGTGACAAGAGGGTGAAATGTGGGGACGCCACACACACACACACACACACACATACTTGTACAAAAAAAGTCCGAAGGTGACTAGAGGGTGAAACGTGGGGACGCCACATACACACACACACACATACACACACATATATACACACACACATACACACACACTGACCTGTGGTGTTCCGCCTGATAGCATGAAGCTCATCGCTGCTTTGAAAAGTTTTTCTGACTACAATGATGAAGAAGAGAAACGACTGTGACGATGATGATTAAGGATGCTAAATTCAAATCATCACCGCCGTTGCCACGGTGACACACAGCGAGCTGACTACTTCAAGCTGAGCTGTGATTGGCTGATACTCACATGGTCCAGCTGACCCTGAACATATGCAATATTCGCCATCTGTGAAAAACAATGAGGAATCAGAGGTCACACATCTGCGATTAACTGAACAGGTCAGAGGTCACACAGCTGCGGTGGTCAGAGGTGTCTACCAGACTGTAGGTGTAGATGATGGCCTGGTTGTTTTTGGTTTGATGAGCCAGAAAGACGGCCTGATGGAGGAAACCAGAGGCTGCCTGCATCTGTCCTTGATACACACTGAGCTGACAGAGAAAAGTACACATTAATACTACAGTATTACTGCTACTACTACTACTACTACTACTACTACTTCTAGTACTGTTACTACTACTACTTCAGCTGCTTCTGCTACTTCTAGTACTGTTACTACTAATACTTCTGCTGCTTCTGCTACTTCTAGTACTGTTACTACTACTAGTAGTCCTGCAGGTGGTCCTGCTACCTTGGCCTTCTTCAGCAGCAGGATCATCTCGTCCTCTTTCTTCGTAGCTTCATCTCGCTGGTCCTCATCAGAACTGTTGAAAAAGGAGAAAGCTGCACGCACGCGCACACACACACCCACCCACACCCACACACACAGTTACAACCAGGGTAAACAATCAACTATCTTTGCATATAGGATAAGGAAACACTAAATTTTGTACATTTATTGGATTTTATGTGGCTGGACGTACCAAATGCTGCCCACAGCACTGTCCCCCCTCCTCCTCCTCCTCCTCCTCCTCCTCCTCCTCCTCCTCGTCCTCCACTACTGTGTGTGTTTGAGAAGAAGGTTCTACTGATTTCTCTTCCCACATTTCTCTCCCCTCTTACCCAGCAGGCCGAGCACTTTGTCTTCACGGTCTCTGATGTCACCACAACGCCGACCTGCAGACTGATGGTTTTTAAAGACAAAAAGACAATGAGCCATTAAACTGATCAAACTTGAGTGATGAAGTCGGAGACCCGGCAGGCTGAACTCCTGCAGTGAAAACCTCCACAGAAATATCAACAACCGTCCAGCAGGTGTCGCCACTGTGACTGAATCAAATCAATTAGTTTCAGGTTTAATCTGAACGCGGAAATCATCGCGTAATCAGTAAAATCATCATGACGAGCGACCCAGTAAATGATGATGATGGGTCCGATTTTATTTATTTATTTATTTATTGATTGATGATTTGATATTTTAGTTTTTGTTCTGTAGCTGTCTGTAACTGTTATATTACAGCTGGAAGCAAAATTATTCGGCACCCCCTGAAAAGTTCTATTTATTGGTTGTTGTCTCTGTACCTGTCTGTGTCTCTAAGCACCTGTCTCTGTGCCTGACTATGTCTCTCTCTCTCGCTCCCCAACAGTGTCTGCGTAGCTGCACCGGTCCCTGTCTATCTTTGTTACATGTCTCTCTTCCTGTCTCACGTGCTGTTCAGGGGTGTCCCACACAAACTGACCTTTTGGTAGAAATCTGTCTCACGTCTCCTGCTGAACACCTGAACCTGCTCAGAGTCTGACTGAGGACGGCGCGACTCACGCGGGAGGCTGCCATCTTTTGTGTTTACATAAATAGCGGAAGTCAATTGGAGTAACCGACGCCTTCAGAATAAAAGCATCGGAAATAAAAATGCACTAAACACTAACACCTCTATAACTTAGATCAATTTAATCCTTTAGTTATCTATGGAGATTAATTAATTAAATAATGTCTTTGTCAATGTTCAAGCTGTGACCTGTTTTATTTAAAATTTGTTATAAAAGGATAAAATAAATAACGAAGACAATTATCAGGAGTAAATTATGAGACGCAATGGCGCCCTGAGAGGGTCATTAATAGTGGTATTAATAGTGATTTACATTCTGATTAAGGACAATTGTGAATGAAAGAAAATATAAAAGAAAAAAAACATTGCATTTAATATAACCCTAAAAAAAAAGTGTCTCTTGATAGGTGAAATTATAATAATTTCCAGAGACAATCAGGATTTTAACATGGGCTCAACTGTGATATAATGAAAAAAAGACAGTGAAAGAAGAGATAAATTCATTTTAAAAAGCTATATGATAGAACATGATAACATGGAGGGGAGATTACACGATGAATCATGACTTACTTCAGCGTGAAAATAGGGAGAGCTGAAATGAAAATATCTCAATATGAGAAAACAGACTAGAAAGACAGACAAAGTAGTTGTTTGATAAGTTAGTCCCATTCAAAATTCAAACATCATAAGTAAAATTCCTTCAATGTCAATGCCAGCATGTCTAAAGTCAAGTCCCATATATTTCCTTTCCTTTTTCCGTTACTAGTCCGGACTAACAAGTCTATGGTTAAGACCAACTAAACTGACATTAGGTTCCAAGTGCAGATCAACACAATGCAAGACAAATCCAACACATGTCAATTCCAACAAGCCTTCCTCGTGTGACCCGAATTCATACATCGCTGAAGCAGATGACCAGCCAACATCTGGGCTGAAGATCCAAGGTCATCAGCTGAACAGTAATGTAGTGAAAATATGAGAGAAATAAGTGTTTGGTGTCAGCGTGTTGTCTCATCCTTCCCCTGATCCATGAATGTTGAACCTGAAGCACTTAAGCCAAGACATTTCTAATCAAAGAAGCTTCCTCAGTTCTGACCGACTGACTGGGTCAAACATATAATAGGGTCCTTATGCAAGACGCTGAAGCACAATTTGCACCCTGGGTGCTTCACAGGAGCAGCACCCTCTTCCTTATGGACGAGCTAAATCCAGAATAATAACTCTCTCCCTGAAAAGTCGAGGATATTATGGAATCGTGATTACTGCCGCGTTCGCTGCCACAGATCCTTCGTGTAAAGGGTAGAACTCAAAAACTACGTCATGGATCATTTTCAAATTCTATACCCCCCTAACTTTAGTGCAAGGAAGAGCTGTGTTGATTTCGGGAAAGGTCAGCTGCATAATTCCCACACTTTATTGCTTTATCCCCAATTCTTTTTGCAGCATTCTTTCTTAACTGTTGATCCCATCTGGTCCAAATTCGGTGCATATGAATTGACTTGAGGAGACGGTTTTTGTGATCTACTCATAAGGAAGAGCTTTTATCCACCAAAAAATCAAAACACTTTTTCTGTCCAGGACTTCACATTTGATTTGAGAAGTCTATTTTCGGGCAATGCGTGTAAAATGCAGGGAATTGGGAGCTTTTTCGGGGACATACCTGTGCTGTCCAGGGACGACAGTGTCCGCCTAGTTTCAAAATGTTGTACTGGACGACAAGAGCTAATAAAGACTGTAAAATCTAATGGGTAGCTAAAACTGAAGACTGAGACGCCTCTCCAAGGTCTTAAGTTCTGGACCCAGTTGTTACAATCGGACCGCTGGTTACCTGATACATGTTGTCTCATTTCCCGCTGACCCACTGGCAGGTAAAAAAAATCATTTTTTTTCTGATTTCACCAGTTGTGAGTGACACATGAGTAAAGAGAACATAATTATTTAACAAAAATTTTTTAAATTACTTTGACTCAGAATAATTGATTGGTGATTCATGCAGGAGACTTTTTTTTTTTTTTTTAATCTGATGGTGTTGAATCTGCAGCAGGCGAGAGAAATGTCTCTAATCAAGAGAAATGAACGTGAGTAAAATCTCTAAGTTCAGACGACACACACAGAAGGTTCTTCCCTTTTTTTTAATGGCTCATTCCAATATCTGTACAACATCTGGAATGAAGGAACTGAAACTATGTCCATGAGGTCCATTGATGCACATTGGGACAAAGACTAGCCTGTGTCGTCCAATCCCACAGGAGAGATAGTGTAGCACAAATTTCTGCAAAAAGTTCTGATAGCGGAACTGTTGATTAATTAATTAAGTCCATTTAATGGTTTATCTGTATTCTAGTTTCTTAATCTTTGACGTGTGTTCAAGGACCGATCTATCCCGTGGGACGTAAAGAGTTACTGTGGCTTCACCATCTCGGTGTTTTATATCGGATCAGCTTTGAAGAGATGACAGAAGCAGAGGGGAGGGATGGGGAATACATGATTGACAACATAACAGTCAGACTTCTCCGATTGTGAACATAAACACGTAACAATTACAGTTTGTGTAACAGAGAACTTGAGCACCATTTTCATTAATCTATATTCCTTTACATGTAGTCAAACAATCTCCATTCAGTGTCCGGTGAATTTGTAGTTCCTGTAGTAGTGTATATTCATGGACGTACAGACGTCTGTCGATGGACCACCCTGGTTCTGAAGAAAAGTTAAAAACCACGAAGATCCTCGGCAAACTTCTGAAGTTCTTCCCTCTGATTTTCAAGCAGGCAGTTTGTTCTGGATGATGTCAGAGATAACAATGAGGGAGGATATTTCGTGCGTTCTCAGACCACAGGGTAGCTGAGTAGTTCTGGATCAGGATCTGTAAGCCGGATTTCTTACAATTTTCCAAATTTGGAAAGGTCCGGAATTGAAGAATTGTCCATAAATACGCTAAAACCGCAAGCCGATTTACACTAAACCGACTTTTACAGATTTGTTATAACTCAGACTCAATATTTGTATTTGAGTGATCTCTTCAGCTCAAAAAGCGTTTCCCAGAGTGCATTGTGTGTTTGAAATCTCTCGCTGAAGCTGTTGTGTTTTGTTTTTACCGTCATGAATCTGGTTCTCTCACTGTATTCTGCCGCATCAGTTTGCGGCTTAAAGCCCCCCCCCCGGCTGTCTGATTGATTCATTGGGAGAAATAGAGGGAGCATCTAACAGAGGAGATCTTAGGAGACTGGTGGTGAGTTTAGTTCAGTCATGTTCGTTGAGTGGCAGTGAGGTCATCAGGGGGCCAGTCTCTACAATCAGAGCGCTACATTCTTCGGCTTGCCGTGGCGCCTTCATCCAACCATTCCTCGTGTGGGTTAGACATCTTAGGGCTAATTTAGTCCCTGCGCTGCGTTCAAGGGCAACATTTTTGGCCCTGACTTTGGGAAAACCTGATATACTGTAAGCGGAGAGTGAAAGCTTGATGGTCTGTGTTTCATCTTTAGGGCTGACAGAAGCTCAGATTTCATAGAAAACAGCCAAAAAAATTTTTTTTAAACTCAGTCCAGCGTCAAGTACACAACTGCTTCTATTTTTATGCTTTGTTGTTTTTCAGATTTACAATTTATCTTAAGGATGTATCCGATCAGAAAAAACGTCTATAGCGCCAAATCAAAATAAAATGTCGTGTCAAGGCACTTCCCAGAAATAGCAGGTCCAGGCTAAACTCTGTACTTATTATCCTACAGAGACCCAGGCATGAAAAAAAACACTGCCTTTTAACAGGCAGAAACCTCAAGCAGGTCCCGTCTGAGAGTGGGCAACCTACTGCCATGACCAGTTGGGTTAGAAAAGAGTAAGAGAGTCAAAGAGAGGGAAGGAGGGAGGGAGATGTATTGACGTCAATACATGCACAAGAAGGAGGCATGGAAAGGTGTGACTCATTATTGTAAATGATCATTTCCCAACATAGACAGAGCATAAATGAGTCTTTGGTATAGGGAGTTGGATTCAAACATGACTGCACTGTTTGACTCCTCCCCCATTAGTGTCTGTTAAAGTTCAAGTTGGTATGTGTGATCAGTTAGTTATCGATTTCATTCAGCTGTGATTAGGGTTTCCTGATTCTAGACGTGTGTTTGCTGCTTCCGCCGCTCTACCTGCATGCAGTGCCGTCTGTTCCGAGGCGGCGCTCACCCCTCAGCTACTTTCTCACATTTCAGCATCTAGATTATTCAGCGCTCCTGTTAGTGGTGCGAAGACTAAAGAGAAGAAAGGCATAGCTGTGGCTGGAACTGTTTACGGATCTGTCTCCAGAACTGCTTGGTCTGAAAACGCCGAACAGGTTTGCATGTTTCACTCGTCTTGTTGAGACTCTGAGATGTAGCGTGATTTTGGGTGCAAATAACAGCATTGTGTCTAAGTGTTTTTCCTCCATTACCGAAGGATCTGGTCCTTTAGCATCTTGCCTTCTTGTCCCGCCTCTAACGTCCCGCTAGGATCACAGTTTGTGAGCAGGCAGCGTCTCACTTGGCCGGCTTGTGGTCGGGGAACCTCTTCATATGGTAGCGCAGTACTGCTTTGGTTTTAAATGATTTGCCACAGCCGCATGGATGCGGCCGCTCGCCGGTGTGGTCCAGCTGGTGGATACGCAGCAGTGTGCTGGTGAAGAAGAACTCTCCGCAGGTGAAGCAGTAGTGGCTCTTCTCTCCAGTGTGTCTGGATCTCTGGTGACTCAGGAGGGAGCCTGACGTGATGAAGGTCTGGCCGCATTCCTGGCAGGTGAACGGACGCTCGCCAGTGTGGATCCTCTCATGGGCCCTCCAGGAGTTGTGGTAGGAGAAGGACTTCTCGCAGTACGAGCACTGGTAGAGTTTCTCCTTGGTGTGGCTCAGCCGGTGCATCTTCAAGTAGTGGGCGATGGTGAAGCTCTTGCCGCAATCGTCACAAGTGAACGGCTTCTCTCCCACGTGGAACAGCGTGATGTGAGATCTCAGGTGGGACGACTGGGTAAATCTCTTCCCGCAGGTGGTGCAGAGGAACGGTCGCTCTCCCGTGTGGGTGACCATGTGAGCCTTGAGGTGGGGCGACTGGGTGAACCTCTTCCCACACTCGGTGCATTTGTAAGGCTTCAGTCCGGTGTGCGTGCGGTTGTGCAGCTTCAGACCCTGCAGGCTGGAGAAGCACTTGCCGCACTCGATGCAGTGGTAGTCCTTCAGGTCCTCGTGGGTCCTCTGGTGGCATCGCAGGCCGCTCAGCAGCTTGAAGCCTTTCCCACAGGTGGGACATTCATGCGGCTTCCAGTTGGAGTGAGTGACCTGGTGGAGCTTCAGACTCTGAGGGTTGCTGAAGGTCTTGTTGCACTTGGAGCAGGGCAGCGGCCGCTGGTTCTTGTGCGACTTGCGATGGAAATTGAAGCCCTGGTAGGAAACAAACATCTTGTCGCAAACGTTGCAGTGGTAGCACTTCTCCCCTTTGTGCAACTCGAGGTGCTTGTTGAGCTCGTCCTGCTCAGTGAAGCCGTCCCCACAGAACCAGCACTTGAAGGGTTTGGTCCCAGAGTGTGTCCGGTGGTGGGTCTTCCAGTCACGCTTCAGGGCAAAGGTCTTGTCACAGTAGGAGCACTGGTAGGGCTCGTTGCGGTTGTGGATCTGCTGATGGACAACGAGGCTCATCAGGGTCGGGTAGTTCTTCCCGCATTGCCAGCACTGGTTGGGTTTCTGCCCTAGGTGGGTTCTCCGGTGAGCCTCCAGGTGAGACTGTTTGTAGAAACCTTTCTTACATTCAGAGCAGTAGACCATCTTTCTGCCCATAGTCGTAAGGCAGCGCAGCCTGGGTCTCTGGTCACAGAGCTGAGGATGCTCATCTGAGGAGGAGCAGGGGTCAAGTTCAAGTTCATTTATAACGATAAATAGATACAAAATGGGGCCAGGCTTTCTTTGAAACCTTCTGAAGACCCCTTGTGATAGCATTTGCCTCTATTAGACACAAATTGATGTAACGTGCTGCAGAAAGACGATAAAAGAACGTATTCTCTTCGTTCTAGTTCAGGCTTCTTACCGAGGAAGAGGAAGTCCTGCCCATCCAGCCACACGCTGCAGTCTGTCAGATTGACGGACAGCTTCCTGAGGACAGGATACGACTGGATCTCCACATCGCCGTCTGGCTCCATCTTGACCACAACCTCTTCATAAGGAACCTGGACATCAAAAAAATTGACACAACTCAATGAAGTGTCAGAAAAAGCACGTCTTTATTAACACGCCAAGAGAGGCGCGTGCAGGCGAATGGTCCAGATGGTCGCGCCATCAAACGGGCAACTTTGTTGTTTTAGTCTGGTAGTTCTTTTGTTATTGCTTTTATTGCTGAAATGAGGGTTAAACCTAAGAGCAGCAGATTATCTGGGACAGCACATTTCAACCGGACCACCACGAGAGGGAAGAGATCCAAGACGGGAGCCGATCCAGCCCGGTTCGGACTTTAGAATGTTATTGGGTAATGAGCACATAAAAGGAATATGACTCCGGTTTTCCATGGACACAAGGTGTTTAAACAATGAACAACATAGGGATAACAACAACATACATTCTGGTCTATATAATAAAACCATATGATTTATAAGCTGCTTAAATGGTTTGGATTTCACAACGCAACAGATTTCAAGTTTTTCCCATACTCAACAAAATGCTCCATTTAGCAATGACCGCCATCTAGAGAAAAAAACTAACCCCAAATCCATTCCATCTCATAACAGCACAAAACGGCCAACTGATGTCGTCAAAAACACTGTCAACCCTCACTGGCGTACTTTAGCAGCAGAATTTCAAAGTTTTTTCGTGTACATCACAGCTGACCCAAAATCATAGGTGAAGTCACGTCAGTGGGCTCAGAGCCATCTAGATAAGCCATCGACGTTTTGTGTTGCTGTTTTATGGGTTGGTGAACCAGATCTTTGACTTTTAGGCTCTGTGGATGGAAGAAGGATGAAGCATATGCTTAAACTAACACCCTCGGCTCGGTGACGCCCTGGGCCTGCCTTGCTTCCTCAGACACTGGAAATATGCCGTTTCTAGAGGGTACAATGGATTCCATCAAATGTCAGGAAATCCTTGAGGAAAACATATCACCATCTGTGAGGAAGCTGAAGCATGGGCATCGTTGCACATTCCAAAGGGACAGAAAATCGCAAGCACAACTCAAACATTTCTTTTCCAGCAAAGCAGATCAAGTCCAGCACCTGATCCAGTGTTGTCCGGGCCGGTACAGGAGTCGGTTCAAAAGTGAACCATTTAAGACCCGCGTTGGATTCACACCGGCTGGAGATGCACTAGACACAAGCCCTTATCAATGCCTCATTTTACCCCAACAATGCTTGGACTGCATGGCTTGGCATTGAAACATCTATAAGATGAAAGTCAAGGAGGTTGTGATATAACACAGAGTGAAGAAAACACTTTTTCACTTTCTTTTTATGTCCAGGCATGTCATCTTTCTCGGATTGTAGCAACACCGACCTCAAAGATTTCTGGTGGAACTGCTACATTTCATCAAAATCCGGAATGTTGGGAGTTGGATAAACGATTGCAGTAATTTATATGAGTTTGAAAAGTTCGAGCATAAATGAACCTTTGGTCATATAAGTCCACTGTCCATGTCAGTTGTCTGTGTTCTAACAGTTTTAGTTGATTTAAGTACTCCGTCTCCCATCCGATAAGATAACCGGTTCTTGTTTCTGGTGCAGCAAGGTGTTATTTAAACACTGGCACCAGTTTCCCTGGCCAAGCGCCCACTGTTTTTTTTTTTTATATTTTGTAAATGATAAGATCTGGCTTCCAATTTGGCGCTGGCTCTAAACCAGTCCCGGAACTGCCGTTGGAAAAGAGGTTATTGTTTACCAAAGGCTTGGTTTCAGTAGCAGGGATGGAACAATTTTAGTTTAGCCAGATATCGCTTAGCTCTAATACCAAAGAAAATTTGTGGTGCGATATGATCAAACGTTTACAGCACGTAACCCGAGGAATGTAACAGAACTGGACGTCTGTTCTGGTCAGCACCGTTGCCCCAAACCAAGACACCCCCCGACACTTTACAGGATAATCATACGGAAAATGTAAGGGTGAAAACGATGGAGACCTATGCCCATGGAAAATGGGATAAGATTCCTCAGGAACAATGTCACGTTTGCAGTTGTCATGCAATACTTATCGAAAGTCACTCAAACTGATCAGATATTAGTCAGATATTCAGCTTGTGTGTGTATCATCTTGCAGTAATAGTTTTTCTAGATGGCGCTACAAATTTAGGCCCAACAAACTTTAAAAGGGAATTTTAAAACCCTCATCTTCATCAAAGCTGAAGGGAAGCATGTCTTCAGTTACCATCTTTGAGATGTGCACTGTTGCACATCTAATATCAAACTTAATAACTGCCATTATTAATTGTTGTTCGCTGGCTGGACCTTTCATCTGTAGTCTTTGATATGAAATGATAAAGCGTAAACTTCTCATTCTTTTTTTTACATAAATGAGTTCCACACCAAATTATGTGAAAGCCGTTCCTCTAGCCTCAAGACCATTTGATAATATGTAATGTAATTGAGCGTGCTTCCACCTCGTTACGAACGAGGCGCAGGACAAGCCAAGGGGGAAAAAAACATTTTATGAGAAAATGATATGTCATTCATGATGACGCTTGAATTATTCCACAACTTAGTTCATTTTCAAATATGATTGCCCATCCCTGCAGCAGGTCATAGAAGCAAAAGGTTTTCTACAAAGTATTAGGAGATGTTAGTCAAATGGTTGATTTTGAGACGTAAGTAGTCTGAGTGGAATCTTTTCTTAGTTATACATTTCTGTTTAAACTGTTTCTTATTGGATTTGGTTCATGCAAACCGATAGTAATTGGTACATTGTGCCAATAAACTTGAATAAACACTTTCAGCGCTGCTTGCTCGTTCTCAGCTATATTACAATCTTGTTATAGTTGGAATTCCCATGCGGTTCCTTTGCCAGATTTCCACTTTCTATTGGGTCACTCACTCACATATGGGTCATTTGCCTAAAAATAAAATTTCTGGGTGAAAATGAGTGAAGGCGTGTTGCAATTGGTTCCTCTTACTGTATTTTCCTGACTGTGGTAACAGTCCCAATGAGTGTGGGAACAGAACAATCACTGGGCCTAATGAGGTAAATACTTAATTTATCACCAATTATTCTGTAATTTCTCATTATAGGCCTCCACACCAGTGAAGATCCCACATCAGGTTCACCTCCATCCAGAAGCCAGCAATTGTATTTTCTCTGTTCACAGACATTATCATATACATTATCAGTCGGCTAATAAGACATTCTTTCGAACGGAACCCCAGAGCCAAACATCACCAGATCATCCTCTCGCTAAGGCTGACTCCGTTAAAAACGAACCGAACCTTCTTAGGATTTATGATTAACTGGACAAAATCTTTTTAAATTGGTGCCGAATTACACGCTTCAATACAATATTATTTAATCTTTGTGTCAGCAACTTCCACAGTTTTAAGCAGTAGGGCGTTGACTTATTATTGCTCTATTTTTGAATGGAGTTTGGTGTGGAGTTGCCTCCGCTGGTCTAGAGGCTAGCCTAGTTAGCTAAGCTCTGCTATCGCCTCTGGTGTCAAACTCTCCGGTTGGGGGGAGAGCAGTTGATCGATGAGCGCCATTACCGCTGAAGCCGTGTTGGTCTCCATCCCGTCGGTTCAGCTGCTGTACCAAAAACTAACGGTCCGGTTGATGAACTGGACTGGCCGCCACGAGCTAACAGGGGCAACTTCTGCAGCAGCAGCACGGGGACATTCTTCACTCTAGGACGGCTATGACATAACCCGCCCTCCTCAGCCTGTGATTGGCTTACCGGTTAATTTAGACCCACCCAAAACATTGAGCGATGCAAGTATTTTCCAATGAGAGAAAGAAAAATTCGTCTGACAAGTCAGCAGCCACGACTTCCGGGTAAAGTTCCACAATAAAGATGGAAAAAAAGATTCTGCCACAGAAAAAAGAATGGCAGAATGTTTTGTATTCATACGGAAATAGTTTGTAATAAAGTATAACTTGTGAGTTGAATATCTAAAAGAAAAAGCCTACTACTTTTTAAACCGTTCCTTTTAAGGCATTTTACAAATACAAAAAAAAAGAAAGTGCTTAAGGATTAACATACTAAGGAACATTATTTAAATACCAACAGCTAATAAAATAGAGATGATTTAATTGACAAGAAATAAACTTTTAAATAGTATCAAAATAAGAACCTATCAGTAAGTACTGGAATCATGAATCTGCTAAATAAAACAGGCTAATTAGTTTCTTGCCCATTCAAATATCTCCATTGCCTTCAAACCAGTTTGTGTAGTTGTATAACATCTTTACTCCAGGTTTAAAAATGAGAACAGCAGAAGTAAAAATAAATTAAATTTATTGGACATATAATATACGACTGAACACTTAAATCCCACATCTAGATGAACAAAATATTCCAGTTGATAATCTTTTATTACATGATGTAATTTGTTGGGAATAAAGTAATGTAATAACAATGAATGAAATCACAAATCATTAACCCATTGAGGTCTGGATCCAGAATCATACTCAAAATTAAGTGCAAAATGAGTTCCCAGTCTGATCCAACATTTGTGAAGCACATGGAAGTCTGTGCAGGCCTCCAAGGATATGCCTCCCCACATTGCAAAAGCGGTTCTGCCCAAACGTGACAAACCGCAAACATGACAGTTTGGGTAGAAACATGCACACGATTGGCCTTCTGGAGGTCATTTTGTAGGGATGTGGCAGTGTTCCTCCTGTTTCTCCTTGCACAAAGGAGCAGATAGCGGTCCTGCTGCCCTCCTATATCTCTCCTGGTGTACTGGCCTGTCTCCTGGTATCTCCTCCACGCTCTTGACAATGTGCTGAGAGACACCGCAAACCTTCTGACCCTCTGCCTTAGAGGAATTCACAGCAAAGCATACCCAGTGCTTTAGATTACCTGATGGCCCGAGAGATGGAGCATCATCTCCTGGAAACAGAACAGATAAATGTTTAACAGTGCACTACACAATGTCCCATCTGGTTCATCTAGACAGACCTTGGAAACTAGAGTTTGATAAATCTAAGTTTCCCGGTTATCCATTATTTGTCAAAAGTATTGAATGTGTTATTGGTTTGATCAAAACATAATTTTCAGAGACTAGAACCTGACAAGAATTTGAACTAAACAGAAGACTAAAGTTCCTGTAAACTCTAGTTCCTGTGACTTATTGATACTGATCTATTTCAGGCCTGATGAAAAAGCAATCACACTTATTTGGGTAACTTGTTAATAAAAATGTGCTTGTAAAATCTCCAATATATAATTTCTCTTGGTGACTTGGCTGTCGGCCAGCTGCTACGGGATCAGATAAACGCTTCGGTCAGTCTTTGTCAAGGCACCCTCGCTCGGAGAACATTCTGCCTGACGCAGGCGCTACAATTCGGCCTTTTGTTCACATCATCTCCCATTAAAGGAAAGCTAGCCAACGCCAAGTTTAACAAGACACAATCAAATGCGTCACAAAGTTCATATAATGTGGCTTTAATGTCATTCCAACATCGTTTGTTTCAGCTCAAAAAATTCAGCAAAGTCTGTTTGTTGCTATGACTACGCATCAGAGTATTTGACGATCAGTTGGTCTCTAATGATTAGCCAAGCGTGACAAGACGGCATTTGAGAGTCTGAAACCAGCCATGTGTTGAATATTGCTTGGCGCATTTAGAGGCTTGTTATCAAGTGATTTCCACTCACCACCATGTTGGATGTCACACCACCCAGCTTGTCTTCACTGGGTCTTGGAGAATTCTGTGAGAGCCAATCAGAGAAGAGAATCATAAAACTGCACTGAAAAAGAAGTTGCAATAAGACATCAGCACCCACTTCTCTATAAGCGGTTTCCATTAGTTTCAGTGTTGTCCCAATGCAAAACTGTACGCAGAGTATAATAAATATACCTGACCCCTACATCTCTTCAGCAAATACTTCTGAGTGTTGAAACAAATTGTGATGTCACATAAAGGCATACACTCTGGAACATAGTGCTGTGGAAATGGGGCTCTGCTGGATGTAGAAAAGTTACCAGTAAGAAATGTGCATTTCACTTCTTTCCAACTAACGCATGGACGGATCTAGACTTCCCTACAACAACCAGAGTGAGCCGCCTGGATCAGAATACGCTTCAGTCCGTTTTTGTCATAGCCCCTCCCGTGAAAAAACTGTTATGGGAGGTGCTTCATTCGGCCTTTTGTTTCATCACTTCCGGGCAGGTTTACCCCATTAAGTGGACCAGTCTCCGAGCTACAACCTAGAAGTCCAGACCGTAGTGGCAAAACCCTGTGGGTTGGAGGTATTCAGTGGAACCCACCTTCGATTGCTGGTCTCAGAAGTCCCGTTGGTCCACACAAGTTTCAGTCTGCTACAGGACAGCATTTTCCAGGTTGTGTTGAAACTGGAGAAAGACATATATCCATTCATTTGTCTACACAAACCAAAACGTAACTATTTCACCATTTTAAATATCCAGCTGTCTGTTTGGTTACATCTCTATGGTTTGGACAACATTTGTTGGTAAAACAAGTTGCCTTAAAATAAGGTTGTATAGCCACGTGTTTCCAGGTTAACACATGTGGATGATGTTCTTACATGTAGAGGAATTGCTGGTCATCACTTTTGGATTTCTCAACTCTGGAAACTAACCGTTACTTTAGTGAAAATAAACTACTATCCAACCTGATCATAAAGATCCGTGTCATTTTTGATGCGCACTGATTGGGCGCCCAGTCAGCTCACTAACTGTAGTGCATACTTTCAAACACTCCTTCCATCAATCGGATAGTTTAAACCTCTCTATACTATCGAGTTTATTTTGGCTAAACAGTTGATAAAAATGTGCTTGTAAAATCTCCAATATATAATTTCTCTTGGTGACTTGGCTGTCGGCCAGCTGCTATGGGATCAGATAAACGCTTCGGTCAGTCTTTGTCAAGGCGCCCTCGCTCGGAGAACATTCTGCCTGACGCGGGCGCTACAATTCGGCCTTTTGTTCACATCATCTCCCATTAAAGGAAAGCTAGCCAACGCCAAGTTTAACAAACCACAATCAAATGCGTCACAAAGTTCATATAATGTGGCTTTAATGTCAATCCAACATCGTTTGTGTTTGCTCAAAAGTCAGCAACGTGTTTGTTGTTATGACTACACATCAGAGTATTCGACGATCAGTTGGTCTCTAATGATTAGCCAAGCGTGACAAGACGGCATTTCAGTCTGAAACCAGCCATGTGTTCAATGCTGCTTGGCGCATTTAGAGGCTTGTTATCAAGTGATTTCCACTCACCACCATGTTGGATGTCAGACCACCCAGCTTGTCTTCACTGGGTCTTGGAGTGTTCTGTGAGAGCCAATCAGAGAAGAGAATCATAAAACTGCACTGAAAAAGAAGTTGCAATAAAACATCAGCACCCACTTCTCTATAAGCGGTTTCCATTAGTTTCAGTGTAGTCCCAATGCAAAACTGTACGCAGAATATAAGAAATATACCTGACCCCTACATCTCTTCAGCAAATACTTCTGAGTGTTGAAACAAATTGTGATGTCACATAAAGGCATACACTCTGGAACATAGTGCTGTTGAAATGGAGCTTTGCTGGATGTCGAAAAGTTACCAGTAAGAAATGTGCATTTCACTTCTTTCTAACTTACACATGGGCAGATCTAGACTTCCCTACAACAACCAGAGTGAGCCGCCTGGATCAGAATACGCTTCAGTCCGTTTTTGTCATAGCCCCTCCCGTGAACAAAATGTTGTGGGAGGGGCTTCATTCGGCCTTTTGTTTCATCACTTCCAGGTATGTTAACCCCATTAAGAGGACCAGTCTCCGAGCTACAACCTACAAGTCCAGACTGTAGTGAAAAAAACCCTTGTTTTACCAACAAAGCAAACGCTTGTTGGTAAAACAAGTTGCCTTAAAATAATGTTGTATAGCCACGTGTTTCTAGGTTAACACATGTGGATCATGTGCTTACATGTACAGGAATTACTGGTCATCACCTTTGAATATCTCAACACTGAGCACAAACAACCAAACTCTTCTGCGGAAACTAACTGTTCACTGAAGTGAAAATAAACGGTTTCTACGAAACTGGTCATAAAGACGAGCGCATGCGCACTGGTTGGGCGCTCAGTCAGCTCGCTAACTATGGCGCCAAATTTCAAACATTCCTTCTACAAATCGGACAGTTTCAAGCCCCTCTATCATGTGTATGAATCCGTTGAATTAAAGCTTACCTTTTACGGATCCATGATGGTCCGGTTTCTTCTAAGACGTCAGTCTTCATAGGAAACCGGAGCTAGCGTTAGCTCATGCTGTAAAGTTAGCTGGTTAAGAAACCTATCATAATCTCGTTTAACTACCAGCTGAAGAACAAACGATAGCAGCCCGGATAGACTGGAAACATGAGCCCTCTGTATCGTGGAAAAACATTCTGTTCGTTCAAACCGACACATACCGTCATTAAAACTCTGCGCTACAAACAAAGTACCCGTCCTCCTGCTTGTCTTATAGGGTCTGTCAACCAATCACAGCTCACCACGCTTCTTCTTCGTGTGCTTCCGTTTCAGTTTCAAACTCAAGGTTCAAGACAAATGACGCCACACTCAGGAATGATCAAGTCACAACCGCAATCACAAATCGAAAATGGTCTATGTAGTTGTCTTTAACAGCAAGAATATATATCTATAATCTATCTAGGGATTTATTCTTGCTGTTAGAGACGACTACGATAGATCTATATGTATTTATGGATATCTCTATATCTATCCATCCTTCCATACAAGTATGTTATAATGGCATGTGTATCTTTGTCTATAGGGTCTTAGGAGACATGAAATTTATGGTTTGAATTTTAGGCTTTAAAAATCTAAAATAAACAGGTCTATATGACATCTTAAATACGTTTTTGTTCAATAACGCAACTCTGCCAAAGTTTTTTTGAACCCTTGAAAACACACACCACATTAATAAACTATTAAGTACCAATTAACAAGTAGTTGATGTATTAATGTACTTTGAAATAACCTGGGTCAGCTGAGGAAGAGCATTAGGGCCATTTATTCTCAGAATTCTTGGACGAAGTAAGAATTCTAAATGATTAATTTCGCATTGCCCTGGTCCTCTTCTTCAGATACTCAAACCCGGAAAACGTTTTGCCAGTATAGTTCTAACATTTCATTCATAACGATCTTAAAAAAATCTCAACTTTATCTTGTGAAATCCTATATGTATAGATTATTGGACAATTTCAAGACCAAAAACCGTTTGGGGACGATATGAATTTTGGATTCGAACCCAAGTTATTTTTGACTGTATAGCAGAGACAAAGAAAAACAACAGGATAAATAAATGATTTAATATAATTTCTTTCTCTTCAAAAGCTGTAATTTCATTTACATTTTTCTCTCCAGTTCAGACAGACAGTTAAACAGGTCCGGTCTTCATTCTGGTGCTGGTCTGAGACGACCCCCATTCAGGACCAGAACAATCCAGAAAGTAAAAGAGGCACAAGATGAGGAATCTACAGAGAAATGTGAACTAAAAATAAAATTAAAGTCCTCGTTAACACTCAGCATCTCCATGGCAACAGAAAAACATGAACTATCAGCGTCCACTTCATTTCGGAAGAATCGAGTCCAAAGGTCACAGCGAGAGGCGGTAGCCGGTCAGAGAGCAGCTAGCGGCGGTACACCCCAAAGGCCACCAGACTGAGGAAGATGGTGACTCCGACTAGTGAGGCGGTGGCCGGGGCGGTGAAGAACTGCCGGTACTGGATCTGACAGTACCACAGCACTGACAGCATTAGGACTAGCACAGGGACCATCAGGCTGCCCACGTTCAGAGCCACCTGTACCTGGTCACCGGGCCCCGGACCACCTGCTGCCCCGCGGCTGGCGTGCTGAGAGATGTGACAGTGCAGGACGCAGTTATTGACCAGGTTCAGCGAGGCCAAAGTCTGAGCGTCATCCTGCAGCAGCTGACCCTGGTAGATCAGACGCACTTGCTGCTCCTGACCCGCAAAGTAGGTCCTGAAAGGAAGGGAGATCAAAGGTCAACCAAGCATTAACGATGCATCATCATGATTCTCAAAGTAGGATGTCAGTCCTGACTAAAAGATTCTTCACAGAGTAAATCAACGCAGAAACGTTCAGACAGAATCTATTTTTAAAGAGAGAGCCCCCAACAGAATGAAGACCCTTCCCAGAGGGGCTTTCCGGGGCTCCAGATGGTGACTAAAATGGCAATGAGTCTTTTAATTTTCCGCCACGATTTTTTTTTTTTCTTCTGCCATTCACCATTGTCGCCAACCAGATGCGTATGTTAAATACAAATAAACTGACTTTTGCCTCCCGAAAATGTAACTTCTCTCCTAAATACTTGAGGTTTTGTCTGGAGCCCTGCTGTTTTTTTTCGTTCACACTGAACAAACAGAATCACAGAAAATCGGCACACCGTCGCGTGATTTCAAGAAGTGATCGGGGGTACAGCAAGCAATTTTTCTGATTTTATTTACCTGATAAATGCGAGCTTTGAAACCTTCAGGTTAAGAGCTGCACATATAACAAGTCAGAAGTAGGTTTGGACAACAATTTTGTAATATTCGATTCATTCTACAAAAATCATTTGGTATGAATGTTTTTGTTTTTCTCATAAAAATCTAAATTTTTACCAGCAGCAGGGAACAATGCAAACGTACCATATTAAACTAACATGGACCGGCAGGTGGAAACATTACCACTGCTCTTATTGTAGCATGTGTGTTTTTTGAACTAGTGATGTTGCTACTCTTACCGTTTAATGTAACCGATGGTGTCCTGGGGTTTGACCTGAGCCGTTCTCTCCGTGTCGTTCAAAAACTTCAGTCTGACCACCATGTTCCTCTGAGAAGATGCAGACTCTTCTCCCCCTCCTCGGTTCCTCAAACCATCTTGTCCTGCTGTATTTCCCCTCCCGTCCCCCCCCTCCTCCTCCTCGCCTCCATTTTTCTCCCCCTGGGCGGAGGTGTCGGTGGCCTGAGCGTCTACTAGAGAGCTGTCACTCCCAGAGCTGGAGGGGGATGAGGAGGACGAAGCAGTGGTGTTGGGTGAAGAGGAGGTGGTGTGCTGGTGGGTGGGGCTGCTTCTCAATGAGGGCGCAGGGCCTATGGGGGAGGAGAAAAGGTGCTCGGGGGGCTCGGAGGTTCGGGTGGAGATCCATGCGAGTAGCACCACCAGGAGGAGAAGAAGCGAGCCGAACAGCAACGTCACCTCGTCACCGACGCCTTCTATCAGAGCCATCGCCGACGGCAACGCCCGCTGAGGTCAACACAGGTGACCTGTACAGAGGGGGAGGGGCTTAGCATCAAAATAATTTCATTCTCTGAATGTGATACAAAATCTTGAAATCGAATCTTTTCCCTTTGGTAAGAAAAGCCAGAAAGATTTCAGGACACAACAGCCTGTTACAAAGACGTTACTTTCTGTAAGACAGATTAAGTCCTGTTGCATTATGGGGAATTTGTTAAGTAGCATCTGAGGGCCAAAAAACAAAAGTAACAAGACTGTCCAGTTTTTTACTCAAACACAGCCTCCTTCACATGACTTCTGGGTAGAAGGTACATAGCACTAAGCTACAATCATCATAACAGTATAACCACAGTACCTGTGTGTCAGTTCAATTTCATTTGGAAATACCCCCTTCTTCTCTAAACCCCTAACTGTCCCAGGATTGATTGCAAACCAATTATGCCGGACCTCTGGCTCACTTTCTGTTGCCTTTACCAGTGCTGTCACTTCTCCTGCAGTTTCACTTGGAGGCTACTGAGAGCATTTCTCGGCAAGTTAATAAACAAATCCCACTATGGTGAAACCCTCAACCACCATTCTGACTCTGACAGGCTTGGCATGAAGATGACTGTCATGAAGACCCTCGCTGAAAGGACTTTGTGAAGGCGCCAGCATGGTAAGATTCATGAAATATATCCTGTGTCCAAACCATCTTCAGGATTAGACTTAAAAGTTTGATTAGCTGTTATCAGTTCGAAATGTTTTGAGTTACCCTGCTTTGAATAAAAAAAATCAAATACGTGGCACAGATCACATGACCTCCAATTCTCATTTGCAACAGATTTTACTACTTTTATTACTACCTCAGCATCTACAGAATGACTTCAAACCACTTATCCACAGATAAACCTCAACTGTAAATCTTTCTAGGCAACAGGACCAACATTCAATGACACAGGGGTTAAGGACAAGAGGAGCTGGTGAACGGGCAATGCTCCGGTAGACCACACTCCTTTATTTAACAGAGCTCAGTGAGGCCCTCATAGGTCCCGTCCTTCGTAAGATGCATCTCTCATTGAGAAAGAGCTACAGCATGCTCTGTGCTTGGTTCTCAGGATTCTTTAGGCTCTGGGCTAGCTGGGGATGCTTAGAACTTAAATCCCTTTTCGTCCATATTTGTCTGGTCTCCTCTTTGGGTTTCACACAGGGTGGACCTTTGCCTCTTTCATGAGAGATAGGTATCGGTACCAAATAAAAAGCTAAAGGCCATTCCTTTAAAGGGGGCTAGTGTAGGTCCACATGCACACACTCATACTATCTCCAAGAGATGGTTGGTACCAATCTAGTATATGTTGGGACAAACATAAAAAAACATTAAAAATAAACGCTAAGAAAAATATGATTATTTATCAATTCCTTTTAGTACCTTGGAAGTTTGTTATTCCCCACTACAATAAAAGCAGTGTGAAATAAAATCTTCAGGAATGTCGTTTTTTACCAAAGATATAAAGTGAACCGTTAAATTAATCATTGGAATCAGAATTAGAATGTGCCTGCTGTGGAGAAACAAATAAAGGATTATCTTGTTTAAACCACTCGTTAAATCAATGTTGATTGACAAAGAAGATCTTTTATCGTCACAACTGCTGGTCTTGGCCCATGTCTGACAAACACAGCACAGCTGTGAAATACGACAGTATGCTGTATACCCTATGAGATCACGGGAAAGCCGAACCAATAAGACTTATAAACTGTGACCATAAAGATGCCGATACCCTTTTATATAAGGACGTGTTCGTATGCAATTGATGCAATAAATCCGTGTGTCGATGATGCTTAAGGCACTTAAATTAATCAAAAAAAGAATCAATGACTGCTGAAAGATCTACATCGTTTTCGAAAACTCATTAATTATTTCTGCTAAAGCAGGCCCTTGCACATTTGCTGCTTTGACAGCCGGATTACAAAAAAAAAAGAGTCTTAACACGTTCCATGTGGATGAATGTTTGGAGGGTGGGTCTCAGCCAGAAGGGAATCTCTTTATTTTTTCACTTTCTTTAATATCATGAGATCGGGCAGTATAAGATGTTTTACTCAGGAAATAATGGATGGATTTCGATTTTAAAAGGTTTTGGGATTGGTATTTATGAATGTGTGAAATTTGTGCTGATCCAAATCCTTCAGCTTTAAAGATATTTTCTTCAACTCAAAGCTTTATGGTTATAAGGCTTTGAGTTTGTTTGAAGGTTTCTACGAATTACAGGGACTTTTTGTCCTTTGCGGGGATACGTGCCTCATCAAACGCATTTCTAGTTTTAACTAGACTAACACTGTTGAAACATACCACTAGGGTATATCCCCGAAAAGACCCCAACCCCCACCGTTGTCCGATTTAAATATGAAACTAAACAGCCCTGTTTTTCAAAAAACATATTAAATATAAAAGTTCCCCCTAGAGTTAAATATGATACATGTGAGATATATCTCCTCAAGTCGATTCATATGCACAGAATTTGGACAAAATCGGACCAATGATTGAGAAATGATGGCCTGAAAACTTTTGGAGAGAAAGCTCCCTCTGGTGTTCGGAAACATGCAACTGAACTTCCTTGCACTGAGGTCTGTGAATGGCTAAAAGTTTGAAAATGAAACATGACATAATTTTGGAGTTATCGCAATAAGATGAAAGATCTGTGACATTGACTTTTCGGAGATATCATTTATTTTTGGCAAGGTTCAGCGCGGTGCACTTTGCCCGTGTTGGCGCTCATTTTCATGGAATTAATAATTTATCAGGTTTAGGAGATTATTGTGGCTCATCAGGAAAGAGCTCAGTGTGTGTGAATAATGCAACTGTTACAAAAATGAAGAAACGCCTGTAATCTGCAGCGTGCATCACTTGTTTATGCAGCGCACCTTAGGACATTGAACTTGGCTAAATTTTAGAGAAACTTAATCCTGCTCGTCCAAAGACTCTCAGTGGTCCCCAGGAAAAAGGGGTATCAATTATTTTCATTCTGTACCATCTATTAATAAGAAAGTGTGGTTATTTTAGTCTGTTGGATAAAAAAATTACAATGTTAAAGGTAAATTTCTTACTAGAATAAAATCCTTGGTCTTATTTGTTTCGATGTATCGGTCCTTGACATTTAACCCAAAAACCTTGACAGTAATGAGGAAGCTCACTTGTAAGATCGTTGGTACATGTCACAAATAGTGAACACAAAAACATGTATGCGCCTGGATGTTGAAACATGTTGACATTTTGCAAACAAATTATGGTTATCAGCAAAATGTCAATAGTGGGTTGTGGTAGACAGTCTCAGTTAGTTTGATCATTTCCTGTCCTAATGTATTAGCTGTTTTGGTTTTTTCACCATGACTTTGATGTTCAGTTCAACATTACATTTGTCCAATGTAGTTTAGACAGCAATCAGCGTTTTCCCCTCCAAATCATTATTAAATTCGGCCTTTGAAAATCCACTATTGGTCACCGGAAATACAACTATTAAGGAGACGAAATTGTTGGAGCAACAATGCTCATGCACTCATGTGAGTTTCTCTCTCTGTCTCACCGTTGAATTTTCTTTCCGCTCCTCTGATGTTCCATGAATTCACCGTCACCAATTGTTTAACGTGAACATGAATCAATAAAATCTGTTATCATTATTGATCAGTGAGAAACACTATCACAGTTGATGCACACAGCAGAAAAACCAATCAGCAACTGATTGAATCATGGAATTTCTATAACCTAACAGTATTTCCCCTCATATTCTTCACTTTCTCTCCAACTCTCTTTGTCTTATGGATTAAATATGACATTCGACCACAAGATTATCAAAAGATGCATCAATAGTTCTATTAATCATGACTAATAGCCAACATCAGCTCAATCAGGTCAATACGGGCTGCATATATTAAAATATACCACTGAGACAGGGACCAAATATCTCCTGAAAATTCACATTTATAATCACTGTGAAATGAAAACATATTTATACAACTCTAATTTTTTCCGTGACAGGAAGGATATATTTTCTTTCATTCCCACGTACATTTTCTGTTTGCAGTTGGTTTATGAAAAGTTGTGGAGCTTGAGCAACATGCAATTCTAAGCTCAATGAAAAAACCTCTACTTTTTTCTAAATTGTGACTTAACTTAATGATGATTTTTTTACCCTTATAGTAATCTTATTTTGCCATCATGCGGGAGAACATATTGTCATTCTAACATCATCATTGTTAGAACAAACAAGTTGTGTCAGTCTGATCAAATAGATGATCTATTTTTTCAGACTGACACAGCTCCTAAAGGAATTGTACTTTATTTACCGTAGATCTTATGAACTCGGACTCTTGCCATCGGCAGTGTGTACCCGTTTCTGTTTCTGTCACTGCTCTAACATGTTTATTAACCAACATGTTTGTCGAGCTTCAGGATCCTCCGCATCCTGAGATACAGACAGGTGTAGCTGCAGCTCATCTGAACAGTTAGCTGAACGGCGGCAACTCCAAATAATAAACCACAACCTCATTTTAAGAGTATTGTACTAAAAACATGCCGATTACCACCTAAACTCACGCGCTATCGTGCAGAAACTATGAGCTTACTGCAGACAGCGCTCAGAACTCCAGTGCGGGGAAACGAAGTCGGCTAAGCTACATGCTAACTGCCGCTAGTGTCAGTTAAAACGGATAGGTGATTAAACTACCATCATCGTCGGGCGCTCCTGAGGTAAAGAAAAATATATAACTACTTACGTTTCAGCTTAAAAACCTCATATCAGAGTCAGTTAGCCTGCAGGCTAATCAGGCTAATCTGTTGTGACTGCTGCTCCCGAAACTTCCTGATTCGGCTTCTTCTTCTGTGGTTCTGACTTTGGACGTATTCATTAAACTGGTCTTCTTCCTCGATGTATATTGTCGGGTATTAACAGAGCCGACTTAAACGCGCCATCTAGTGGACTGGAAACCCTTTTAAATAATCAAACTATATTTAGAAATACAAAAGAAATAGAACAAACTTTATTAATTATCACAGGGAAATTCAAGCATTGAAGCAACTCTAACACTCACAGAAAGTGACAGCAGAATTATAGGATGAAATAGAAAATAGGCAAGATACACATTAAAGCAATATTAAAGACATAAATATATATACAGTATATATATATATATAAATATATATATATATGTGTGTGTGTGTGTGTGTGTGTGTGTGTGTGTGTGTGTGTGTGTGTGTGTGTGTGTAGATATAATATATGCATAAATGCGTACACATATATAAATAGACCTATCATTAAATAAAGATAAATATTTATATATATGATGAAAGAATGTTAAACAATAAACTTGACATTCCCACTGTAATACAAATTGCAAAATGCTTATGACAGATGAAAATAGATTTTTCACTTCAAGTATGTCGAAACATTACATAAACTAACAGAAAGAAAAATTTGGTGAATAAAATGATCAAACAGTTAAATATAGGTGTATGTTGTAAACAAACAAAGTTTCTATCACATTGATATATTTCAGCAATTTTTTAAAAGACTTTTAACACCATTCATTTTGATTAAAGACAGACGTCCGGCATTTCTGAATCGTTATCTGTTAATACATTGTTTGGCAAAAAATAATGAATCTATTGTACATAATTTCTTTCTATCTTTTTTGTACGTAAACCTAATTCCAAGTTGAATACGTATATCATATATAAGTCACAAAACACACAAATGTTCTCGTTGAAGGTGAACCTTTTCTGCTCAGCGATGGGTAAATATCATTTAACATTTTAAAATCAAAGTCATCTACATCTGTATATGATTTGACAGCTTCTGTGGCATCAACACATCGTAAAGTAACAAACTTTGACAATATTATCATCATTTCTTGTAGAATGATATTAAATTTAGTAAGGAAATCTTTGAATTTGAGATTTAGCCCTTAAATCCATCGGCCTACTGGACCGGAAATCATGCAGAAATAAATTAAAAATTAAAAAATTAAAAAAGATTTCCCTAAACCACAGCGCTGAAAGTTCTACGAGGAAACACTTTCTTTTAAAAATCTTGTAGGAACGAGTTATTATCTTCTTTACATGATTTTTTGTTTCGTCGCAAAACGTTCTTACGTTGCCAATCATGCTGTAAGAGATAAGATAAAATAAGATAAACCATTATTAGTCCCACAATCCTTCCTGAAGGAATTCCTTCCTGCAGCAGTCAGACTCCACAACCAGCACTGTTAGCAACACACAAACCTAAACAACTACACACACACTTACACACACATCTACCTTTTAATTTATTTTAATTGCACACAACGTTTAATTTTAATTTAATTTATTTTAATTTATTTTAATTGCACATAACACAATGTTATTCTTACTCTGTGTTATTCTTACTCTGTGTCATTCTTACTCTGTAACATGCTCTGCTGCTGTAATATTGCAATTTCCCCATTGTGGGACTAATAAAGGCTATCTATCTATCTATCTATCTATCAATGGGGAAATAGCAGGGTTACAGCAGCAGGAGCATATTACGGAATACAGAATAACATTATGTGCAATTAAATTAAATTAAATTAAATGTGCAGTTGTGGACATGTTGAGTAGTGTATTGTCCCAAAATGTTACATCCCTTCATTTGTTGTAAAAGGATGTTCCGTTTGTTTGAATGTTTCCAAGTCACTCTTTAGAAAACTGATGCTTTTTTACCTTCCGATTACACGCTCTTTTTAACCACTTCAGTTTGTCTGACTGAAAAGGACCAACGCATCAACGTACAATTATCTTAAACAGACATTGTTGCATCATTTCCTGTTCCTCTCCAGTATAAAACATCAAGGGAACAAGGCACAACAGTCGCCAAGGTTTGGGAAAAATTCATGCAGGTTTCTCCATTCATGTCTGAGTTATCGCCAGCCACTAAATCTACCAAAGACTCCAATAAATTCCCTGAGTATCTCTCTCAGATTCTCTGTAGCCGCTCATCTCCTGTCTCTTCCACTTCAGTGTCTCTGTTCAGCCCACTGAGACCCAGCTCCATCCCCCAGAGAACATCAAAGGAATCAAATGAACAAAGGCAGCAATAGCCACATTATGACATCACTGTTCCAATTAACAAACAATTAAGATATTAAATCAATAAATGTAATAAAATATGAAAATAAATAATTTTCCCACCATTTTTCTTTTCTTGGTGAGAACATTTAACGCTTAAAGGGGCAAAAATTGATTATGTAAATATAACAATAATCATACCTGGCAATGCTGTACAGGTGAGGGATGCAACTTAGTTGTACTAGTAACTGTGTGCACAAACATCGTTCACAAAGTTGTTACTTTTTCAAAATGTCAAGGGAAAACTTCTTTGACATGAGTGAAATCTTGTCTGTGGCTACATGAGGGCCTCATGATGAAACGTTTACACCTCAACCATTGAGTCACATTAGTCTCCATCCGGAAGAATTCCTTAATGCCACCAATGTCCTCGAGCTCATCCTCCACAGATTGCCAGTTTCATGCAAACTCCCCCCACCTGCATCTACACACACACACTAATACACTCAGCCTGCCTCTTATATTCAACCTATCAACCTTGTGTTAATTCAAAATGACAAAAGGCCCTCGGGCAACTCGGTCTCTTCTTCCTATTGAAAAAAACCCGATCCCCTCTCTGTGCTTTATTGTACAATGTGCTTAAGTTCAAAATTTTCTTCCCGTCCATCACCACGCATAAACCACGTGTGATCCAGTCTAAGTCTAAACCACGTGTGATCCAGTCTACAGAGATGATGTCTTCTTTCCTTTGAGTGCTGCACCATCCAATCAGGTCTGACCTCTGCTCAGCAACAATGGCTGCCACTGTCTCTGCTGTTTACAGTCATAACTAGTCAGACAGCCTTTAAAGGAAACATATAAACACAAATTCACATACCGTTATCTTTTTTTTTTTTCTTACATCGAAGGAATTAAATTATGATGCTGGGAAACACCTGATGCAGTTAAAGGGAATGCTAATTAAAATGTCCTTTTTCTGTTATTCATACAAAAAAGCAGTGTAAAATCTTTCTTGTCATACCGAATGTAAATTTGGAATCTGTAATTGTTGATGTTGGATAAATGTCCAACAAGCAGCAGTGAAAATGGTCATTATTTAATTATTATTCAAGAATATGTGTCGGATAATAACAGTATCTGCTTCTTTTCTTCTTCCAATTAGCCTGAGGTATGACGCATGCGCACTAACGTTCCATTATCCACATGATCCCAAGCGGGTGTGAAGTTACAGGAAGTTACCAGAAAACTTCTTGTTTTTTACTCCAAAATAAAAGATGCATTTGAAATAAAAAATACCTGGGAGAAAAGTAAAAGAATAGAAGACTAGGACATTAAAAAATAAAAAAAATAATATCACAACAATAGATAGATAGATGGATAGATAGATAGATAGATAGATAGATAGATAGATAGATAGATAGATAGATAGATAGATAGATAGATAGATAGATAGATAGATAGATAGATAGATAGATAGATAGATACATACATACATACATACATACATACATACATACATACATAAATAGATAGATAGATAGATAGATAGATAGATAGATAGAGTTCTTAAGCTAATGTGCCCATTGCAGAGGCCTTTGACATTGGACACAGGTCAGCATAATCACAATGACATCTCTGAGGCTATGCAACCACGTAAGCACCAAGTTGTGATAAACTGTGTGTTCTGGCACCTTTCTATCAAGAATCATCTTCAATATATCACCTTCAGGACAAAGTAGCACTTTGAGATTTGATACAAATGTAAAGCGCGTTATAAATAATATATATTATTATGATTATTATTATTATTATTATTATTATTAATAAAATTGCTACTTGCTAGCTGTGTAACCCACTGATCCACTGACTATGATGGTGCCATCTTAGCAGGATAATGCATGGCACCTGTGAGTAGTTACGATAATGTGTGGCTGATTGTTTATATTCTTAATTTAACTGCCGACCCTCCATAATTAACATTTGTTGGTCATTCTTTTGTATTTGTAGTTATTTTAACTGACTTAATTATCTACTATTATTTTGAAATGATCTGCCAGGGTCACGTTGTTCGGAGTATATGGCTTGATAGAGGGCGAAATTACAAATCCTACTATGGCAAAGCCAGGACCCGCCCCACTCTACCTGTGATTGGCTCACCTGATCGTCTCCTCCTAAACGTAACCAATCATCACCCCTCATGACTAAGCCTAACAACCAAGGCAACAAGTATCAGCCAATCAGAGGCTCATTAAGGCGGGCCAATCCTTCAACGTAATAGGATTGGAAATTTAGCTGTCAGGAGGTCAGAGGAGGAGAGAAAGGAGGAATGAATCATCAGGAGGAGACGGGCTGATGAGAGACAGAGGACATCTGATCTGATCCGAGGCCACTTGGATTTAAGCAATCCTAACCCCTCTGTCACCCTCAGCCGGTCCCCAATCGGATCTCTGAGATACTCCTCTGTCTGCGTCTGGGTTATTCATCTGGTGTGAATGATGCCGGATCAGATCTCAGTGTGTGAGTTCCTGTCGGAGACCACCGAGGACTACAACTCCCCCACCACATCCAGCTTCACCACCCGGCTGCAGAGCTGCAGGAACACCGCCAGCATCCTGGAAGAGGTATGCCGCCTTTTCCAAACGCATCAACATATTATTCGCTCCCGGCCTTTTTATGATAACCGTTCCCCTTTTTGATCAGAGATGGAGAAAACGGTTTGTTGAACTCCCTTTAACATTTCAGCTGATTTAAGGTCTGACGACATAGCGCAATATACCATTAAATAATTAACAATGTGAATATACATATCATTAATAAAATACATCCTTTAAAATTCGGCGTACATTAAAATAATAATTTTTATTTCAGTAAAATCCTAAACCTAATAATTGCCGCCCTCTCCGTCGTCTTCCGCAGTGTGTTTTTGGTGGAGCGGGACTGCGGGGAAAACAAGCGAAACGATACTGAATGTTGACATGTCAGTAAAGGGCGCACATCAGGATGGGTAACATGTACCCGATTTTAACTTCGATCAAAGATGGCACGAACACGAATGAGTAATTGTTTCAATATGCATTTTGTATTTTACAAATGATCAATTAAACCATAAATTGCAAGATTTCTGAATGGAGTTTGGCGACAGGAGAGGACGTCACCTTGAAGGCTCCATCAGGGAGCAGCAGCTGCAGCTTGGCTCCTGTGTTTATCTTAATATAATAGTGTAGCTGAGACTGTCTGTCAGTAGGGTAGTCTCTGATGTTAAAGGGATTCATTTCAAATATTGTTCGTGATGACTGTTGGATTCCTCTGCAGCAAGAAAATGAGAACAGCTGCAGTATCACTCTGAATATTAATGATGTTTATGAGCCGAGGTCAGAGGTCAACTACCATGAGCTTGTCACCGAGAAGATAAATGTCTTTATGTTTTACGTCACAGATCCATTAAATCATCTTTAATATTCATTTTCCATTAAAGGTTTTCAAATATAGTATAATAATAAAATATAATTCTGTATATATATGTTATGTATGGGTAGCACACGTGTTAACAATAAATCAAGATAATCCACTAAACATTGTGTCATATCCATCTATACAACAACTTGATGGTTCTGAGATGGGTTCCTGAGAGGTCAAAAACTAAAATGGGAATAATTCTCCCTACGTATAATTCTACCCAGAATCAAAACATAATGACATAGTGTGTGACTGTACTGTGTAATTCTAAGAATGGTCCTGTCTTTCAAAACTCCAAAACTGTGCATGAAACGTTCTACAGACATCATAGAAAAGGGGTGCATCTTGCTTTTTAGGACATGTATTTTATTTGTATTTGTCTTGTTTCCATGGATACAAGTTGAATTTCGGCTCTTTCTGTGAGCGGGATTTGTCTCAACTGAGTCTCATAAGAGCAAAACTCAGAAACCGATCTCCAGAACTTTAAGGCTTGTTAGTCGTTCTTGGTCTGCTGTGTTACTCACCAAAAGCGCCTCAAGAGGAATACGGTTTTAAGGTGCATTTTAAGGGGTGATGTGTAATAATGAGGTGGACGCACTATTATTTCTGATATGAGAAGTCTTCTTTTGTGTTTTTCTCTCCGTTATTTCTTTTTATTTATTATTCTGTGTCTGTTAATAGACAGAATTTTACTAAATTGCATTTCTCTCTGTCTTCCTATCTTCAGGCTCTGGACCAGGACCGCTCAGCTCTCCAGAAAGTGAAGAAGTCGGTTAAATCTATCTACAATTCAGGACAAGGTACAGTACAGATACGTCCTACGTACTCGCAGCAAATATTATCGTAATCAATCGAGTAGTTTGTTTGATTCGGTTGATCAAAAAAAAATTCAATCGAATTTGAGTGATGCTGTGTCACCGAAACCTATCGGCGATGAGATTCTCCTAATGTCCAGATATCCGAAGGACGTTTGATGTGGAAGTGGAAGACAAGCTCATTGTAGATGGTTGTACGATAGTAGGATAATAGTTATATGATAATAGTTGTATGGTAGTTGTACGATAATAGTTACCTTGGTCAGGGTAACCAAGGTAACCTTTTAATGTTCAACTGTTTGGTTTAACACAATCTGAGTCGCTACTTCTTATTTAAAAATAAGCCTGAACCTTTTTATAACATGACTCACTGGCAGCGTGTTTATGTTAAAGAGTAATGGTCCTGGGATGGAGCCCTGGGGGACACCACATGTTAAATGTGGCCACTGAGGAAGCTATTAACCACAGCTGTCGAGAAAGTCCTATTCCATGACTAGGATTAAACAGATTAAAAAAAAAAAGTTGGATAAAAACATACTTTACCGAAAGTATGTACCATCTTCCATGAAATACAACATTTCTTCATGAAGTAATTTCATGTAAAACATTTTTTTTTACTGTATGAAAACATACTTGACCAAACGGTCTTTATTATAATTACTTTAGGGTATCTCAGATATTAAATAATAAATACCCCAAAGAAATAAAATATGATTAATCATTTTTCTTTCTCACAATATCTAAAGAATCGGTGTTGGTTGGGAGGGAATGTGTGGGTTTCGGTACATTGTGCTACTCTCCCGGCCAGGTCACTCTTGGAAAAGAGATTTTTAATCTCAATATGGATTTTACCTGGTGAAATAAAGTTCATAATAATCACAATACAAGTTTTTGCCCATTTGACATTTGTGCGATTTATCTCTCTGTCTCGCTGAAGATATGGCGAGTTAGGGTCATATAACTCCTCATCTTTATCGACTAACCCTTAACTGTTTTACTTCTCACTTTCGTGAGTTAGTGACATCGGTGCTGGCTGAGGTCAGAGGTCAAACAGCTTTTAACCAGAGAGAGGAGAGACAAAAATGTACTCTTTGATGAATCTGATTGATATTTTATGATGAAGAGGAGGAGGATTTTGTTGTTGATGATGTCTTATTCGTTACTTTGGCGGTGGAGCAGAGCAT
The DNA here is from genome assembly GCA_037951165.1 of Lophius americanus. Taxonomy (NCBI): domain Eukaryota; kingdom Metazoa; phylum Chordata; class Actinopteri; order Lophiiformes; family Lophiidae; genus Lophius; species Lophius americanus. Next base: position 501,553 of record JBBDHG010000210.1, on the reverse strand, counting down.
GCTGGGAACCAGGAGAACTTCAGTCAGGCTCTGGACAGACTGGGAGGAAACAGCTCTGAACTGGGAGCGGCCTTCGTCAAGTTCTCCTGCCTCGTTAAAGAACTCGCTGCTCTGCTGAAGAACCTGGTCAGTCGGCTGTCAATCAAACCTCGAATCATCCATCAATCAAACCACACATCGATCAATAGTTTGAGCCGAGACGAAACTAAAGAATCATTTCCTGTCTCCTTCCAGCTGCAGAGCTTGAGTCATAACGTCGTCTTCACTCTGGACTCACTCTTAAAGGGAGATCTGAAGGGAGTAAAAGGGGTGAGACTCTCCTCGCTCTTATTCCATTATGCATTTTTTTTAACTGGTTCATATTAACTTGTAATTGTATGATCATTTAAACGTTAGAAATTAATGCACCTTTAACATGTTCCAACATTTGTGCAGATTATTATTTCCTGTCTTCCACGTGTCTCACATAATTCCTGTTATTATTACCGTAATTATTCCGCAAATTTGTATTCCATATTAATATAAATAATCTTTATTTTCCATTTAACCTCTTTCATTTCATTTTGCTTCCTTTTCTGCATTCAGGACCTGAAGAAGCCTTTCGATAAAGCCTGGAAGGACTACGAGACCAAGTTGTGAGTCAGTTTGACTTAAAACCGACACAAAACCTGAAACTGTCACATTTATCTTACCTTTGGTGCACATCTATGAAAAGACAGAGATATTATGGAATCGTCATCGGCACGTCCGCTGAAGATCCTTTGTGTTAGCGTGATAACTCAAAAAAATTCTTTATCGATTTTGGGAAAGATAGATTTTAGATTCCTGACACTGGGGGGAAGATTATCTTTAAAGATTTTCGGGCCATAATGTCCCAACCATTGGTCCACTTTAGTCCAAATTTGGTGCATATGAATCGACTCGAGATCTATCTTTTAAATATCCTGTTTCACCCTAGTAGTTCAGGTTTTACTCACTAGGGGGGGCTTTAAAAACAAAAACAAAAAAAAACATGGTCTTTCAGACATAACTCAAATAACTTCAAATTTTACATCCGCATAGACATTAGTTCAAGGAAGAACTGGATTTAGTTTGGGAAAGGTCGGTTGTATATTTCTGCCACTAGGGGGAGCTTCATCACTAAAGCTGTTCATGCTATATTTTCTCAACCATTGGTCCGATTTCGTCCAAATTTCGTTCGTATTAATCGAGTCGGGCAGGTCTATTTAGTAAATATCGTATTTTACAAGAGAAGGTAATTTATTACTCAGTAGCTGGAGCTTTTAATACTAAAAACTTCTTAACCGTCGGTCCAATTTGGTCCAGATTTGGTGCGTATGAATCGAGGAATCCAATTTTACACTAATAGTTTATATTTAACTTATTAGGGGCAGATTTTATTTTTTTTGCAAAAAATACTGTGGACAAACTTCAAATTTAATTAGAAGAGTTCAGTCAGGGGGACCGCTTGTACAGTGCAGGGGATCGGGGACTTTTGGAGATAAACCTCTGAGTCGACATCGTAGGCCTCGTCGATCTTGTGAGAAACGCGTCCGTCGACTCCAGCGGGTCTTTTTCTTTAGACTCAGATCCAAGCATCACCTGCGGATGAGCCGATAAACTTCCCTCAAGTGGATGACAGCAGCCTCCACAGTAACGCACTGCTGCGTTCGCTCGTACGCAGTCACATGGTGTTGTTGATGGGACAGAGGAGCAGGAGATGGTGGGGACGCACTGGTCCACTGGTCACCGATCACATCAGTCCTACAGGTGGAGGCCCGTCAGACTTTTAAAGGGAATGGGGGATTAATACTTATTGGTTTAATTCAAGACCATCAAAATCGAAACTTATGAGGAATTAATAGACTAATTACAGCCTCATCGTGTCTCGTTCCGTACTAAGCGGGCAGATTATGTGCCGTTTAACAAGCACAGTCATTTTTCCTAATTTTATTTTCATTTAACCAGGTTCTATCCCGTTGGGATCGGGCTTCTCTTTTGAAAGGACGACTTGTTAAAAGGAGGCAGCAGCTCACGTCCAAATTTAAACATAAAGACAAATGTACCGCCTGGAATTTGAAATGTATTCCAGGCAGTAGGAGCAGCAACTTTATTTGCTCTTTCCCCTTCATTTGTGAATTAACATACAATAAGGCGGACCCTCACTGAAGAGGGTCCGCCTTTGTTAATGATCTGCTTTTTGTTTTTTAAGAATTTGAATACTTGCAGTGATGTCAGCAAAATCAGAACCCGGCCAGACAGAAACCCAGGCGGCTGCTGCTGCGGCACCGCGGTTGAGAAATGTTGACTTGCAGGAGGGCATTGGACTTTACATTGTTGAAATAAGCAAATAAATAAATGGAATTAGGCCCTGAGAAAAATCCCCCAATCTCCTGTGTTGTGCAAGCAACCCCCCCACCAACCAAACTTGATCTAATTTGGACCAAATAGGAGGGAGTTAGACAGTTGACATACACTTTGGGCTTTTTCAACATATTGTGTACGCAATTCCATAACCGATGTGCAACATCTTCATGCAGGCAGAACTTCCCCCTTACAGGTTCACTCTTGAAGTGGTTTTCCACTAATCCTTTTTCATAAATCTGATTTTCCGGATGATCATAATCATCACATGGATTATTCCTTTGGCCGTAACTTACCTGTCCACACATTCCGTTGAAGTCCCTTCAGAAGTTTTTGAGTAATTCTGACAGACAAACAAACCAACACCAGCCAAAAGGTGGCAGAGATAATAGAATAAAAGAGGAGCTGGGATAGAACCCTGAGGGACGCCGAAAGAGTTCCCTGATAATGTTTCCTCTTCTGTTTATTGTTAAATTCCAATGTCAAGTACGACATTTTAAACAAAACAGGGAAATCATTCTGTTGTTTTTCACAGTCATTCCGTCTTTCCCAGATGAGGTCACTGTGGACTGAACCTGACGACAGGAGGTCCAGGTCCGGATCCTTTACTCACCTGTGTGTTTTTTCCAGCACTAAAATCGAGAAGGAGAAGAGAGAAAACGCGAAACAGCACGGGATGATCCGAACGGAAATCACCGGAGCTGAGATCGCTGAAGAGATGGAGAAGGAGAGGAGGCTGTTCCAGCTGCAGATGTGTGAGGTACGTCAGAGCCATGATGGCGCCCCCACAGGCTGTTAGCGGTCATTAAAACCAGAATCACTTTTGGCGTAGATGGACTTGAGATAGACCTGCTCTCAGAGACTTGACCTCGAGACTTCTTTCAGTTGGCTTGAGTTCAACTTCTTTAATCTTTATAGTTATTTAACGCTCTGGAGTCCAAGGTCAACCTGGTGTGACGCCCCAAGCGTAACCGTAACCTGTAATATTTTGGGGGTTCAGTATTTTAATAATTGTTCAAATGAATAATAATAAATATCAGCTCATAGAGGTGATGCTGTTGAACTGAATTGATTTTTTGAAGGACCGGTTATATGTTTCCGACACTAGGGGGAGCTTTATATCAAAATGTTCACAGGCCATCATTTCTCAACCATTGATCCGATTTAGTCCAACTGTGGTGCACATGAGTCGAGTGAAGAAGATCTATCGTGAATATATCATATTTAACTCTAACAGTTCATATTTAACTCACTAGGTGAGTTAGGTGAAAAACTCTGAGGTCATAACTTCCTAATTCATTTGAGAAGCTCAATCAGGGGGATTGCTTGCACAACGCAGGGGATTGGGGCCTTTGTCGGGGACGACAACAAGGGTATAATTGTTTTAATAATTGTTTTAGTTTGTACATGTCACCTGACTTGAGATGTAGCTCTGTATCTTGAGATGTAAGTCAGTTAAGTTGAGTCAGGACTTGGACAGGAAATTGATTCTCTTGATTCACTTGTGAGGTAACTTCGACTTTTCTATATGAGGTCATATTAAAATATAACATGCACCTTTTCCGGACTGAAATTCCTTGAAACAACTCAACTTTTGTTGCACATTTTGTTGAATTGATCGCAACAGATCGGCCATAACATTATAACCACTGACATGTGACGTCAAAGTGATTTGAGGTGTGACTTTGACTTGCACTTTGTGCTTATGTCACATCGACATCAGAATTTCTCATAGTGTCTCGGTGAGCAGGTTTGATTGACATCCACAAGTCTGATTGACAGCTCTGTGTCTTTTTGTCAAACAGTATCTGATCAAAGTCAACGAGATTAAAACCAAGAAGGGGGTGGACCTGCTGCAGAACCTCATCAAGTATTACCACGCTCAGTGCAAGTAAGAACAATGACTTTAACATGAGCTTTAAATCACACACTTTATTTTGAAAAACTCGCCGAACTTCCTGTCCCATCTCCCTGTTTGCAGTTTTTTTCAGGATGGTCTGAAAACAGCCGACAAACTGAAGCAGTACATAGAGAAACTCGCCGCCGACCTGTTCACCGTAAGATGCTCATGTTCTGTTCTCATTAATGAGCGCAGCGCCCCCTGCTGCTCAGGTGTGGCAACAGGTTTACCTTCTGATTTCTCCACAGATCAAGCAGAGTCAGGATGAGGAAAAGAAGCAGCTGACTTCTCTCAGAGATCTCATCAAGAGCTCCCTTCAGCTGGACCAGAGAGAGGTACAGCACCTGGGAGGTTGGGGGCGGGGCTATGCGTGTGAATAGAGGTTATGGTCAAATGCGCTTTTGCGTAGGAACTCGCCATCACGTTTTTTTCCAATTCTCCGTCATGGTTTTCCTCCGCTTCATGTCGTGGTCCACCGAGATCAGACAAGTTCCAGAAATAGCCGTAACAGGAGAGAGATGAATTATTTAAATATTATGTAATTAAACATGTATGTGTAACTTTTGGAATAATTCCCAAAAACACATTTTTGAAGTCTATGCCAACCTTTTATCTACTCACTAATATATGAGGTCCTAGATTGGATGAAGGATCCCTTCACGCTGATTGGCTGTCGTGTAACAGGTCATGTCCATGAAATAAAATCTAATGTGTGAAGAAAAATTCTCAGAAATTGCGTACAAATCGTAGAAATCATACCATCCTCTACCCCCCCGCCTCACTCATCTATTGACCTTTGACCTCTGTCTCTTTCCCTCACTCGCCCTCTCTGACTGAAGTCCAGGAGAGTAAGTGTGTGGACATAAAAAAACGATGCTGCATCCTCGTCTTTTCTGCATGAGCTCTCTTGGCATGAAAACGTCGTGTCTGTCACAAAATGGGATGTAGTTCAACATTTCTTGCAAAAAAAAAAAAAAAAAAACGCCACGAAACAAAAACATGTTTTGCAAAGAGCCAACGACACACTGATAGACACGGCGTGCTTTGACAAATTAACTCAAGAGAGAGCGTCAGGCCTCGGGTTCTTCTTTTAAGTATCGCTTCCTACAGGATGATCATGAGTGGTTTGCAACCACGTCTGATGCAGATCCGTGTTTGAAGTTATAGTCTTTCTTTTGGAAAACTGTTTCCCTCAAATGAAGAAGAATCTCGATCTTGTTCATGAGCGATGGGAAAATGGAACCTGAGATGGACAGGCGCTCTGATGTGTAATGAGGGCACTGCATTGTTCCATTGTCCTGAAGAAGGAGCTGTGAGAAGGCGAAATTTCTCGATTCACTAGTCAATCTAAAGTTCCTGTTTTTCCAACTCACGATGGTCGTAAGCTGTGAGTGCTGACCAACGAAGGGCGTCTCAGCCTTTAGAGCAGGTTACACAGAGATATGCCTCCAGAAGGACATCACCTGGAAAACCATTATTTATTTATTATCATTATTATTATTGCAATGGTTTATATCGGTACAGTGTGTCAAGCAAGCTGCGCGTATCCTTTAAAAAAATTTGTTTTAGTGATTTTTTTGTTCCAGTGTCATTTTCTTGAGAGATGAAATATCTCCTCTTGACTGGCTGCACACCCTCAACAGGAGCTGTTAACCATTACTGGGGTTAATGTTATCCTGCTGCCATAATGACCCCAAATGGCTTGCTACATTGATGGATAGATGGATGGATTACCCAGAATGCATTTTTTTTTTGTCGGCGGCTCATTGGAACTTTGCAAAAATATGTTTTTGTAGGAAAATTGACTCATTCTGTCTTGTTTCTGTAGTTTTACTTGTTTAATTGAACGTGCACGAAGCCAGATCTGATATTCTGAAATAGTTCACGCTCCATATGTGTGTGTTTATCAGGACTCTCAGAGCAAACAGAGTGGTTACAGCATGCACCAGCTGCAGGGAAACAAGGAGTTTGGCAGCGAGAAGAGAGGATACCTACTGAAAAAGAGTGACGGGTACGGAGTTGTAAATAGGCCCCTTACTATATTTATCTGCATTCATTTGGTTTCTGTGTCCTGTAATGGTTTTTAAAAATGGCTGCTATTTCCTGTCGTGAAAAAAAGGTTCATCGTTTTAACCCCCACCCTGTGTTCTCTCTCCGTCAGGCTCAGGAAGGTCTGGCAACGCAGGAAGTGTTCAGTGAAAAGCGGCATCCTCACTATTTCTCATGCTACAGTAAGTACTACACCTCCCATCATGCACTGCGCCAACGTCGGCAAGACTCGGTATGCATAGGTTGATTGAATTAAAATAAGAGATTTGAGCTTGTTTTTCCCCTGAAAGAAAATATTCAGTATTACTCTCTTAAAAATGCAGTTAGCTGTTCATCTGGAAATGAGAGTGAAGTTGTACGATGTATGAATCATAAGGGAAATATGAGAAATTATGTTTTTCTCAATGAACAAAACGATCTCAAGACATCATGTGGTTTGAAAGTAGTAGATGACGGTGCCCTGTGGAACAACAAATACATTTGTTTTGACTTTTTCTTCAGTGAATTTGTATTAACAAAATAAAATATTGCATTATGAGAATTGTTATCAGCCGTGGAAACGCCCCCCACTAATTTTTGTAGAAACGTATTTCATACTTTTTGTGTAATCCTTGAGAAAAACAATCCAATAACCAGAAAAGTAAAAACATATTATCGGGAAGCTCTTTAAGAGTAAACTTTGCAGCTTGAAGCTACAAGCTAGCAAAGTCACATCAAAGATATCTTGTTGTGTAAACTATCACCAAAGCTTCCGGTATTGAAACGAAGAAGTCAATAAAGAAGTCTAATTGTTTTACCTCGAATGTGGGCGGGGCTTAATAGCTATGACGGACACACTGAGAGGGTGAATTAGAGCTGAACACAGGAAGCACTCTGTCAGCTGAGTGGAGACACTGGTTTTAATGGAGTCTGTTAATGCTGCCACGTGTTTGGTTTCAGATGACAGGAAGGGATTTCTGCTGTTTGTCTTCAGTGTTTACCAGAAACATGTCGACAAATCAATCCCACATTGCAGATTTTTTTTATTTGATTAAATACAAATTCCATTAGACTATTTTAAAAATTGATTGAATTAGTCTTATTTAGGTCTATTTGGCAGAGACATCCACTTCCTCTGTATCTCTTTGGAGATGGATCTCCTCTCAGTTGCTTTTAATGAACTTACTTTCATTTGTCCTCATTTTAAACAATTTAAAAAAAAGGTTAATTTAAGTTTTTGTCCTCACAATGGTTGAATCTAAAAATCTGTTGACATCTTAAATTTGTGAACTTTCACTTAATTCTACTTTAACAACGCACATTTAAATGCCACTCTCGTGCTTCAGAATTCAATTTATTTATTTATTTTCAGAAAAAGCACACTATTTTGTAGACTCAGATTTGTGAATAAATTAATTTGCTTTGCAGGTAACTTGTATTACAATATTCCTTTTTATTCTGCACCATTTCTTGCCAGTGTTGGAAGTTAAATAGATCTTAAGTTGAATTTAAAATGGCCTTACAAGTTTTAAATTGAATTTGTTGCAACCTCCAGGGACCATGTTAAAGGTTTTTTATTTTTGTCTCCATTGAAGCACATTGGTGATTTGTGAAATTGGAATGTATAAAAATATTTGACTCAGATAAAAATTGACCTTCAGAGACAGAGTCAATCAGACGGATCTGCTGTTTAGATAATGAAAATCAACAGTAAATAAAGGTACAACCTAAACACCAAAAATACCACCACCCTCACCCTTGGCAAGTTGTAGGTTAATCCGTCCGTCTGCACATGTACAGCATGTACAACTTTCAGCGCGTAGATCAGACTGATGTCATCTAACAACTGAGCCCCCTTCACTCCTGCAACTCATTACGACAGTACTTCTATCCGACGAGACTGAGAATGAAGAAAAGATGAATGATTCATTACGAAAGATGTCTATGACTTGAGCAGCAACATGGAATATACCCCCTGTGGAGTTTGGATACTGATGGTGGTGGTGGCCGATCACTCTGCTGAGGCTGATGAATGATGAGGCTGATGAACCTGCGTGGACTAGAGAACTAGATGAATGGAGAGAGATTCGTATATATGACAGCCGCTGATGGTGATGGTGACACAGTGATTGTTGGACGAGGCTGCCTGACTGACAGCAGCTGAGACTAACGGAGGCCCCAGACCGTGAAGTGGGTCATTGAGAATGAGCCTGTTTGAAAGGTTAAGATAAAAAAGTGGGATGAGCAGTAACTGTGGCCCGAATGTGCTGGGATCTTCCTGATTAAACTCTTAGATTGACTTGTGGTTGGATCTCACCTTGCTGATGCATTCAAGAAGAAACTCAAATCAGAGGTTTGGGAGTCGGAAAAAAAACTCACTTTGTTGTTAATTGAATTAAAAAAAAAAAAAAGCAGTGAGAGTTGTGATGGTTTGAAAGAGCCGGTACTGAATGCTGGTTGACCGTCTGTCTGTCCATCTGTCTGTCAGTCTAACAGACAGCCTGCCAGGTTGAACCTCCTCACCTGTCAGGTGAAGCCCAGCGCAGAAGACAAGAAATGCTTCGACCTCATCTCTCGTAAGTCTGTCTGCCGCCAATACTCATACTGGATCTTGAATTGTGAACGGTGACTCAGGTCCTCTTCTTCATCGTGTCTTTACCCTGCAGATAATCGGACGTACCACTTCCAGGCTGAAGACGAGGCAGAGTTTGTCAGGTGCAACATCACGTCACTTCCTCTTTATCATGTGGTTCTTCATCCAACCAGAGATTAATTGCATTCAAATTTCCCTTTGAACTGACACTGTGTGTGTGTGTGTGTGTGTGTGTGTGTGTGTGTGTTACAGCTGGGTGTCGGTGCTAACCAACAGTAAGGAGGAGGCCCTTAACATGGCATTTCAGCGCGGAGGTCAGAGTTCAGGGGTGGAGGAGGAGGAGGAGCTTACCAAGAGCATCATTGACGAGGTGCTGCGGTTGCCAGGCAACAACAGCTGCTGTGACTGTGGAGCCACAGGTGTGTGTGTGTGTGTGAGGAGTGATGACATCAGACTGGCAATGACATAATTTAATAAAATGTGTGTGTGTTTTTAGATCCTCGCTGGATTTCCACAAACCTGGGCATTCTGACCTGCATCGAGTGTTCAGGGATCCACAGAGAGATGGGAGTCCACGTGTCCAGAATCCAGAGTCTGGAACTGGACAAACTGGGAACCTCGGAGCTGCTGGTAACCTCTCTGTCTCTCTGTCCAGTTTCCTGTCTGCTTATTTGTTCTCTTTGTTTAATCCTTTCCTTCCATTCTCCCTTGTCAGCTTGCAAGGAATGTTGGGAACTGTAGTTTCAATGAAATCATGGAGGCTGGCCTACCGTCTCTGTCCGTGAAGCCGACACCCTCCAGCGACATGTGAGCGACTCGTCCACGCTGCACAAAAACCAATCTACGTATGAAGTTCTGATAAGATGTCTAACCTTCCATTTCTGCAGGACGGCAAGGAAGGAGTTCATCAATGCCAAGTACATCGACCACAAGTTTACCAGGCGCACCGTCTCCATGGCAAGCAGCGGACTGGACGATGTGTACGAAGCAGCGCAATCCAGAGACCTGCTGTCAATCATTCAGTTGTTTGCTGAAGGGGTGGAGCTTCTGCAGCCCCTCCCTGAACCAGGCAAGGTAGGTCGGATGCTAGAACTTTCAATCAATATTAGTGCATGTCCATCGGCGTGTGTTCTGTCAGTCGGTCTGTCCAGAGGTTTTTAGAGGACCTTGCAGGAGTTCCTTTAAGTACTTCAAAAGAGTCTCATGGGAAACTTCATGTAAGGTCAGTTTTTTTAGTTTTGGACCCAGAAGCAGACTCAGAGACCAGGTTTTAGGTTAGCTGTCAGTTTGTTGTTCTAAAGATGCGCGTGGAGGAGGATGAGGGTGACTGGGTCCGGCTGGGACTTGGGCTGTTCGAGTAGATGGTATCCGTGAGCTCAGACAATGAAGACAGCATCGGCAGTTTGGAAAGGGAAAAAGGCGGATCTCTGAGAAAAATAAGACCTCTAGAATCCAGCGCTAGCAGTTGGTCGGCTAGTTAATCTGGTGGTCAGATGTCAGAGAGGGGGGGTAAATATTCTGCCTTGGATGAGGTGATTGAGAACAGGTGTGGACCACAGCTTGGAGGCACGTCAACCGCTGTGTGAGGAGGTTCTAAGTGTCCAGTAGGAGAAGCTGGAACTTTAGGTGATTGTTCTGAGGAGCAGTAATGATTCCTCTCTGGAATGTCGTTAGAGGAGTCACCACAGAAATATCAAGAGGTAGTTCCAGTATTTCTCGTAGATTCCCTGAAAGGTTTGGAAACAATTGCGCTTTTTTTAAATTATATTTCTACAGAACAGTGAGGGGCAATGAAGGAGCATCAGTCCCAGCTTGAACAGGTTCTTATATTTGTGTTATATCTGTGTTTTAACTCTTTCCAGGAAGCTGGAGAGACAGCATTACATTACTGTGTTCGAACAGCTGATCAGTCTTCTCTCCACCTGATCGACTTCCTGGTGCAGAACAGGTACAAAACCGTCACATGATCACCGTCACATGATCACCGTCACATGATCACCGTCACACGATCACCGTCACACGATCACCGTCACATGATCTCTCAACAGCGTCCCGATCAGCATCAGGGCGGACTTTATCATGGATTCTTTTTTTTTTCAGCTTCGAGATTTGCTTTAATTAATAGCTGTAGGGAGATAAAATGATTTCAGAATAATAATGGAATAATTTGTGTGTATATTGTATCCATCTTTTGTTATATAGATTAAAAATCACGATGGATCTTCCTGTAATGGAGTAATAAGATCAAATGCCTTTCCGGTCCAGAAGATGGTGCTAAAGAGTTTTTTCTTTATGTTTCTGGTGAGGTCAGCGAAGTTTCACTAGAGAAAGTGGATTAAACAAAGTCGAAGGTGTTTCAGAATTCCTTTTGGATTTTTCATCAAGGAAGAGATGAAGGAGACACATTGGATTGTTCAATGAGATTGAAATACTACGAATATGAGGGTTCACCTCACACGCCACCTCCCAGAGCCCAGGACAACAAAGCTAGCATTAAATTAGCGCTGCAGAAAAAAACAACCAGCAGTGGACTGGAAAACTAGGGTTTTTTTTTTTTTTTTTATCACCAAGACATTGAGAGTGTGTCTCTGCTGTATTATGGTTTCACAGATGGCACCATACCAGATCTCTGAGAGATGTTCAAACGCAAAGATCAGAATAGTTTCAGTACAGCAGAAAGGGTTCCAGAGACATACGGCTCCTGATCTCACTGTGGACTGGTGACCTCCATCTCTGGTTCTCCCAACTAGAGCTGTTCTACAGAACTGTAATCGTCCACACGTCCACACGTTTACATTCAGTTAGGTTGGGCTGGACTTCGATACAAACAGTTCAGTTTGTCAGGGGCAGAAACGTTTATGTACTTTCATGTTGGTCAGTCTGTCAACTTGCCGATCCAGTAAACAACTAATTATTCGAAATTGATGAAAAGGCTGCAAACTTGTGACTGATAAACGTTTCCTGTCCGGGTTAAATGTGGCCTTGAACTAAATAAAAAAATCTGATATGCACAACATATTATTTAATGATTAAATTCCCAATCTACACATGGCGTGACCTCCGGTGATTCCCATCAGATCAGACTGAGGATTGGTTCCCCTGGTGGAGCGTTGAGTTAGCAGTGTGTTAAAATGCTGTGTGTGCTAATGTGTGTGTGTGTGTGTGTGTGTGTGTCTGCAGCGGTAACCTGGACGGACAGACGGACGGAGGGAACACGGCTCTGCATTACTGCTGTCTGTACAACAAAGCCCAGTGTGTGAAGCTGCTGCTGAGAGGAAAGCCTGACATCTACATCAGTAAGAAGGCGCTAACCTGAGCTAACCTGAGGCTAACTCAGTAAAAGGAGTCCATTCCAGGTGGAAACCAGCTAAGCTCCATCGTTCTGTTAAAATAAGCTGCTTCTGTCGTGTGTCTTCTCAGCCAATCAGAGTGGAGAGACGGCGCTGGACATCGCCCGCCGGCTGAAGAGCTCTCAGTGTGAAGAACCGGTAGGAGCCCGACTAGAACCGATCAGAACGCATGGATAAAACTTAACTGTGAAGTTTCGAGGTGTTAAAGTGTTTCACATCAAACTTTGGTTTCTAGATCCACCATTTCTTGACACCCTCGTTAAAACAGGACCCCCAAAACAAAAACAATAGTGACGATTCTGGATGTTGGAATTTTCTGTATCATTAACGGTGACCTTCCACTTGACCTTGACGGAATGTTTTGAGGAGCAGCTGAGATCATGAAGGAGTTAATACCAAATTCTCCTTCCACAAAGACAGTCACAGGACATTTTTCAAAACTTTACTCCATTCTCGGTCACAAGGTTCTGTGGAAGTTCTCTTCCAACACTAGAGGAACCTTGAGCTACAGCAGTGAAATGTGGATTGGTTGAACACCTGAGCCGAAGTAGCCTCCACCACAGATCCTTCATGGCAACTCGATAACTCAAAAACTATTTCATGGATCATTTTCAAATTAATACCTTCATAGACCTTGGTGCGAGGAAGAACTGTAGTGATTTTGGGAAACGTCAGTAACATATGCTTGCTGGTAGGGGGAGCTTTATGTCCAAAATTCTTCAGGCTATAACTTCTCAATCTTGGATTTGAATTAGTCAAAATGTATATTTCATATTTTACTTTAATAGTTCATATTTTACCCAACAGGGGGCGTTTATTTACAAAAAGTACAGTTTTTGAGACTGTTTTCTGATCCCATTTAGTCCAAATCTGGTGAATACGAATTGACATGAGGACATCGAACTTTCATATTGGATATATTACACTAATATTTGCTATTTTAATCTCTGGAGGGAGCTCCTTTTTCTCTTTTACAGAAAAACAATGTTCTTTGGACTGCATATTTAGTTTGAGGAGTTCAACCACTACAGCAGAGTGTCGACACTTTCAGCTCAGAGGGGGAACAATAACCTCCTTAGTGAATTTCATGTCACCTTTTGTCTCTTTATACTGATCCCAACTAAACCTAACGGGTTCTTTCTCGGCCAATCCCTCCACCAACTTTAGTGGAAATCCGTCCTGTAGTCTTTGCGTAACCCTGCAGAAAAGCACACGTTAACATCTTTCTCTCCGTCTCCCAGCTGGTGGAGGCGGTTTCAGGCCGGTTTAACCCTCATGTTCACGTTGAATATGACTGGAACCTCCGGCTGGACGAACTGGATGAGAGTGACGACGAACTGGATGACAAGGTGACACCGAGAGAACCACAAAAACAACTGATTAAGTCCTTTTTTCTGTCTGACTAATCACTTCCTGCTCCTCCTCCTGCAGCCCAGCCCCGTGAAGAAGGAGCGATCTCTGCGTCCTCAAAGCTTCTGTCCTTCCTCCAGTCTCTCCTCTCAGGAGAAGCATTCTTTACCGGCCTCCTTCACTCCTCCTCACAGGGACAAGCAGCGTCTCTCCTACGGAGCGTTTGCTAACCCCGTCTACAGCACCTCCTCTGAGAATCCTCCATCGCCCGGGCCTGACACCTCCGGACCTTCACCAGCTGCAAGGAGCCAGGGGAAAGGTACGAGTGAGGGCTTCAGGTGCAACAGATTTAAGCTCCTAAGGTAGATGTTCAAGAGTTTCTGAAGGTGGTCCAGGGGATATTTGTGTTTGAATTAACGAAGAATGTTTTCCATAAAGCTTTGAGGGCGTTTCAGTGGAGTCCAGAAGATCCTGAGGAGGATTTTCAGAAGGCCTTGAAGGGTTCCTGGGTTTTTGAAGGCAGTAATGATGGCTGTTATTTGATCATTTAAGTTTATTGATCCTTTTTTTGAACTCACTGGAAGTTTCCACTCAATCTGTGCCTTTATGCTGCCGTATCGCTAGCTGAGTCAGTACCCGGTCAGCCGCTATTGGACTTTCTGGGTGGGAGTCCTGTAGTTTCTGAGATGATGAGCGCTGAATATGGATCCAATAACGCAGCTAACGGATCCATGACGTTGGCTCTAATGGGAAATGAATGCCGGAGAGAAAATGGGAAATGGAAGAGAAAGACTAGAAGATACCTGATTAGTGTGTTTAGTCCGAGGCTGAGCAGATTTCACACACTTAACTGTCATTGCTCAATAGATAACTGATAAATAAATCCCCGAAACGCTGGGGTATAATGGAATCGTCATCGCCGCCGCGTCCGCCGCAGATCCTTTTGTTAACGCGATAACTCAAAAATTTTATTGATCACTTTCAAATGTAATACCCACAAAGACCTTTAGTGTGAGGAAGAACTGGAGTGATATTTGGAAAGATCTGTAGCGTATTTCCGACAGTAGGAGGAGCTTTATCTCCAGACGTTTTCCAATAATTTCTAAACTTTTTTTTACACTAAGGGGAGCTTCTTTAAGAAAACACTCTTTTTCTGGGATATACTCTTGATTTTGTGTCGGCCTAGCTTTCAATAGAGCACTCTGATTTTCAGGGCAAGTAAAGAGTTGTGTTAATAATATAACTAACGCCGTTCCCACGATCAGACCTTCATCAAGTAATGTGAAGGAAACTCGTCTCCAGAGACGAAGCCGCCGCAGGAACGCAGCAGCAAAGCGTGGAACGAGGTTTGAGCAAATCTAAATAATGAAATATAATGAATGGAAAAAGTGGCTCAACTCTGAAAAGATGAAACTATCTGACTTTAAGACCCGTGTAAATTCTGCCAGAAAAATGTTACGCTTCATGCAAGAGCGGGACACACGCCAGACGCGCTGAACCATGGGAAAACTACACTGGCAAGGTTTTTTTTTGCCGATGTTGCATCTTTTGTTTGATCCGCCCGTTAGTGTCGATCCAGACCTCTCTCAGGCAGCCCGTCAGGTTCATAGGAAAGTTTTAATGGTTCCATAGTGAAATCTGAAGTCGTGCTGTGGTCTGGCATCACTAATGGATATCCTCTCCGTGTTCCAGAGTTACCAGAGGGAAAATATGTTTTAGAAGGTCTTTGAAAAGATTCCTGGAGTAATTCTTCGTGACTGTTAATCCTTTAATTAACGGGTCTCATTTTTTTTGTACAAAGCATCTTAAATTAACCATATATTGTGATTAATATGTACCAATGTACTATAATATGAACACTTACAGCTTAGCCTCCACTTCCTGAATTGTCTCTCCGGTTAGTCCGACAGTAAAGGCTAAAGAGATCATTTCAATCAAAATCAAATTTGAATTTTTTTTTTTTTTTTAATTCTTTTGAAAACTCATAATTAGCTTGAATTGATTCCCACCTTTAGGCTCTGCCACTGCTCCACCCACCTCCCTCCCCCTCACCTCTCAGACCAGTGGTGGAGGTAGCTCCACCCTGAAGAAGAGACCACCTCCCCCTCCGCCTGGACACAAGCGCACCCTATCCGACCCCCCAAGTCCAGTCCTGCAGGGCTCTGCTGGTAAAGGTAAGACTTCGGCAACTTGGTAAAATCCTGCATTCTAAACAAGTCCAACCTTTGACCCCTGGTGCAATTTTCTTGACACAGGAAGTGAGTTCACCCCCCCACCTGGAAGCAGAGCCAAGAAGTTTGAGGGAATCCAGCAGCAGCAGAGGTAGACATGAAACACTCTGAGTGAATGCAGGTGCAAACCGTGGTGAAGATAACCTTTGACCTTTTCCATCCTTCTCCAGTACGACATCCAGTAAGTCCACACTGGGACCCAGAGTTCTACCCAAACTACCTCAGAAAGGTGAGACAGATCTCTCTCTGGAGTTTAGAGAGGCTTCTGACGCTGTAAAAGTATGATGTGTTGATGGAGCAAAACCTTATAAATCATAGGAGAGGTTATTTTATTTTTTTGTTCTTGGCTGTTCTTTGGTCCAGGTGATGGGCACCAAAGAACAGCCACGCTCATTTTGATGGGTCGTACTTGTTCTGCAAGCCAGCTAGTTCCTGGAAGCAGGTGAGCCTCTCTGGCTATATCTGGTTAGCTGGCTACGGTCCCCTTCTTATTTTAACAACCCTGAACTGAGCTTTGCATCAGTATCAGGTTGTTAAGTTTAACAGGTGCAGACAGTAACTCCACCAAAAGCCGTCGGTGGTTGACCTTCACAGTTCTTGTGCTCTTGACTCATTGGACTGGATCATGAAGGTTTTCCATCCCGCATCAAACCCTCTGATTGTGATAATTTATGATTTTGATCACTTCTCTCTTTTCTTTCGTGTCTCAGTGGCTCTAAGGAAGATTGACACCATCCACCTCCCTTCTGTGGACAAGCCCAGCCAGTCTCCAGACCTCCTCCACAAGCCCTCCTCCTCCTCTTCCCAGCCGGACCCCCAGAAGTCTCCTCCTTTCATTGACGCCTCCCCAAAACCCCCCCTTACCCCGTTAGAATCCTCCCAGAGATCCCCATTACCTGAGAAGCCCCAGCTGTCTGACCTCCCCCCAAAGCCTCTCCTCAAAGACCTCCCACCCAAACCGCAGATCGCAGACCTTCCACCCAAGCCGGTGCTCAGCGAAAAGCCCAGCCCAGTTCCAGTTGCTGCAGAAACGCAGGAATCGAAGCCGGCGGCGGCAGAGAGCCAAGTCTCCCTCCAGCAGGGGGAGATGTCCCCTCCATCTGCAGCTGAAGATGTTCCCGAGATGCCCGTCCCTCTGCCACGCAAAATCAACTCTGTGAGGGTCTCTTAGATGTTTACACCACACTCCAGTTTAAAGACGCTGAAATAAAGCTTCACCCTGTTTTCTCTCTCTTTTCTCCAGGTCAAGAATAAAATGAGGAGGGTGAAAACGATCTACGACTGTCAGGCTGATAACGACGATGAATTGACATTTGCAGAGGGCGAAGTCATCATCGTCACCGGAGAGGAGGACCAGGAGTGGTGGGTAGGTAAACTTCACAGACGTGCTTTCAATCAGTACAACCTCTCTCCGACAATATGGGACCCTCACATGATGTCCAAGCACATAATTAAGACAAGTGTGTCCAGAACATCTCTTAACCACTCCCAACGACTCAATGCCTCTAACACCTCACTTGATGTATCAAATACCTGACTCCCCACCTGTCAGAGGTGAAACATCTCGACTCAACAAGTCCACTTGCTTTGGATCAGCCTTCAAGGATTAAGGGACCCCGTGTCACAGGGTACCCACCCATCCTGGGAAACATGGAAAATTATTTGCCAAATTTCCAGTCATGGAAAACGAAAGGAAGAAGTAAAATGACCCGGAAAATGATTTCTCCTACCTATCATCTAGCTGGCGCAGCTCTCCTCGCCGTCACGGTAAAACCGAGCTTTAAAAAAAGAAAAAAGAAAATAAATTTGCATGTTTGTTCAGCGTTGCTGCTACCTGAGCGAGACCCACAGACATGACCGACCGCAGGGGAAGAAGTGAGTCAGAGGGAAAGTCATTTCAAATGACGCGGTCTGGAAATGAGAAAAGAAGGCAGCGAAAAACTGAGGTCTTTATCCAAATTGGGCAGACTTACATGTTCATTCTACCCGCCGGTGATTCAAAAACTGTCTCAAACACGAGACCCATGTTATCATTTAAGGCCGCAATGTGAACAAACAACAGACTAACGTTACTGGAGACCAATGGTCTTAAACATGACCATAACAAATCCCCAACTGGTCTTAGTTATTAGCAGTAATTGCTGTAATCCGCCTATATCAATAGCTACATTTTTGACAAGGCTACTTGTTTGAGTTTGCAGTGGTTTTAATATTATTAGTTATACCCCATGTACATTTTTGTATGCAAGCAGTTTGCTGCCCACACTGTCAAGACCCTCACTGCACGTTACTGGGCGTGAATGTAAACATGTTGATTCTTCAAATCTTTGTAAATGCGCTTGGGTATTATTCAACCGATGAATTCTTATTGCTACGATAACATGGCGACATTAGCGTCACAGCTATCAATCAATCAGATTTTTATTTTCCTAGCACCTTTCAAACACTGACACATCTATATATATCGAATGTATATAATTAGTGTGTGCCGTGACAACCTGCCATACTACAGAGGCTAGATCATCACGGAAAATGTCCTGGAAAAGGATTCAAAGAAGAAAGTGGGAACCCTACCCCGGGAATAGCTTCTCTTGAATGATCCTAACATGGATACCTGTTGCTTTTGGTTGAACCATTCAAGGGAGCTGGGCTCACAAAGACAAAGGGGTTCTCTTCCAAGGTTTCTGCCTGTTAAAAGGCAGCATTTCCTCTCTCCTGTCAGCAAGTGCTTGTTCACCTGAGCACAGTGGCTGGGTCTAGGTCTCTGGAAATGATAAATTACGGTCTAGACTTGCTTTGTATGGAAAATGTCGTGTGAAAACGTTTATGGTTTGATTTTGCAAATCAATCTGGCATGTTTTTTTCTGATGTGGTCTATCAAACATAAAACCTGCTGTGATCTGAGCTATATTCTGAATGCTTTTCTTTTTTTTCAGATCGGACACATCGAGGGACATCCAGAGAGGAAAGGCGTCTTCCCCATGTCGTTTGTTCACAACCTCTGTGATTGACAGCCACAGATATGAAGACGAGTCGTTCGCCAACTGGCTAATTTCACCCAGGTGACTGTGGGCGGACTCTTGTCGGTGAAATCCGAGCTGCTGACCATTAGGAAGGAAGGAAGGGACGAGTCTAAGGAGTCATTGCTGTAAATATACTTTATAACACTGCCTAACAGTATTACCATAGCAACCCAGCATGCAGGCATGCCGTAGCAAACAAGTCTACAGAGAAGGTAGAGGCCCAGGTGAGAGCGGAGGGTCAGAGGTTGGTCAAATCTGAGGGACCATAAAAATGCTGCCCTCTGCTGGCCAAGCAGCTCATCACACCACCAGCCAACAACAGAAGCACAAGAACGTGAAGAAGCACAACTTGAATGAATGAATCCTCCAACATTACAGTTTCTATCATCCTACAAGAAATCTTCTTCCTTTAGTCCGACTAAATCAGAGAGATCGCTTTCTAATCTGTTGCCGATCATGGGAGGAGGAGCCTATCCCGGCTCCCATCGGGCAGCTATGAG
Source organism: Lophius americanus (assembly GCA_037951165.1). NCBI lineage: Eukaryota > Metazoa > Chordata > Actinopteri > Lophiiformes > Lophiidae > Lophius > Lophius americanus. Next base: position 482,214 of record JBBDHG010000210.1, on the reverse strand, counting down.
ATACGCCGGGATATGTAACGCGAGTAGAGTACCAGTCAGTTTTGAACTAGTACAAGTGGGTGGAACTCGGTAAATCAGATTTGGACAAAAATCTGTTGTAAATAGAGCCTCTTCCTCTTTGCGTCAGAGGAAGAGGCTCTTTAGAGAGCTAGGGGCAGCTGGAGAAACTGATTTTACTACTCAACCTGGATAACTGGATGAAAATGAAGAAACGAATGGACTTAAGGACTAAATAAGAATCAAGAAATCATATATATAGCAAACAAGAAGATGTAGCAAAACACCACTGCAGCATCCAGCCGGAACATTCATCACCTGTCAGCTGTCTGTACAACAGTGACTGAATACTGTAATATTTCCCCCCGAATAATACTCAATTCACATGCTATTAGTTTCATCCTCAAGTTTCAGGTATAAAAAAAAACATCTCATATGATGTATTAGTGTACAAAAGTGCATGCTGGTGGGAAATTTCAGACAGAACCTGATCAATCCAGTTTGACCAGGTGTGTCCTCAAATTTCGCCCTAGTGAGTAACAAATGAACTATTAGAGTAAAAATCAATATATCAATATTTTATAGATATATATATATATATATATATATATATATATATATATGCGGTAGATCACCTAAACTCGATTTATGTGCACCAACTGAATGACTGAATTGGACTGACGGTTGAGAAATGGCCCGAAAAACTTATGTAAATAAAGCTCCGTCTATTTGAAAAAATATATACCTGACCTTTCCCAAAATCAATCCAGTTCTCCATCGCACTTAAGTCTACCTGGGTAGAAAATTTGAAAATGATCCATTGAATAGATTTTGGGTAATTGCATTAACACGAAGGATCCGCATCGGCTATGATGACGATTCCGTAACACCTCTGACTTTTTTGGGAAATAATAATTGCACCATTAGCTGTCTACAATGGTCACTCATTAGGATGCAGCCTGGGAACTGAGACACGGCCAGTATCTAACAAACAAACCCCGGTTATCTCCGTCTACAACTTCACCAACCAGCTGATCAATCACATCATCAAGTTATTGATGCCTCGAGTTTTCACGGAGGGTTCAACTCTGCATCGAGGAGCAGAGCACTGCCTGCGGGCATGCTAACATTAGCTGCAGCTGCTTTCACGCTTCTAAACATGGTGCTCTCCTCATTCTTTGGATATATTCAGACGTTTGACCAGGTGTGTCCTCAGATCAGACGTGTTGTCCTGGCCAGCTTTGCATGATAACCATTAAAATGTCATCCCGTGTCCACGAAGGTCTGACGTCACACAACCCCAAAAACGTAACGACTGCCTGTATATTTAATGGATTCATTACCTTCAATCCTGTTCACCCTGTTTCGTTGCTCAAACACAACAAACGGAGGAGTTCTATTCCTCCATTGTGGATCCATTTTCTAGTGTACATGTATATTTGTGGATGCATGATTATAGTTTGTGAAGAAGAGCCTCCGCCATCCACATCTGTGTGGGATTACGATCAAAGCGTGGCACAGACAACCACTCCCAGCTGCAGGCTCCAGTTAACCTGCATGTGTTTTCACTGTGGGGAGGAACTCCCAGAGACATGAGACCGGATTCAAACCTGGACCTTCAAACCACTGAGCCACTGTTACAGTCAGTATAACTGCTATCTCCTGCTTTATCCAAGTGTCATGCAAAGCAAAAAAAGAAGAAGAAAAAAAAAGTGAGACAGCGTGACACTTCCCTCCCTTCAGATTCCTCAAATGTCCCCAGAGCTGATTCTGTAGTAAACTCTTAACTACATTTACTGTATCTAAGTGTATAAAACACAAACGTGTATCTATGTACATACTGTACACACCCGTCAGCTGTGTCTTATTCTGTCCAGAACCTGATCAATCCAGTTTCTAATCAGCTTTGTCCTGAGTTCTGTTTCTCTCTTTTCTTCGTGCTTGACTGCTGGTTCCAAAAAGAGAGAGATAATGAGTTCTGTTTAAGTTAACTCTGCGGCTCAGAGAGCACTGCTGTAGGAAGCATCCAATCAAAGGTTTAAATGTTACCAATAATAAGCCTCTAATTAAAAAACATGTACAAACTAGAGTGGATCTGCAGCATCTGCAACCGTGCTACTGAACTTTTCCAGTTTTTAATTTCTGCTTTAAGGATTACAATGTCACTTCCTGTGTCCACTGTGTGACGCAAGAGATAAACCCACAAATAGAAAATTCTTGTCTAATGAACAATATGGGAGAGAATCAGGTTCACATATTCCCTGATTCTCTCCCATAGAATTTATTCTGAGACTAAATTCTGAATTTAGTCTCAGAATTTAAAATCAGAGTTTAAATCAGAATGTTGACTTCATTTTATGAAAGACTTGTGACTTTATATTCAGAATTCTGATCTTAAACTAAGAATTTTGAAAAAAAAAAGATCATGAAGCCCTATTCTGAGTTTAAAGTTAAAATTCTGAGTTTAAAGTCTGTATTCTGGGATTAAAGTCAGAATTATGTGTTTTATGATGGAATCCCCCCTCAAAAAAAGGCACATAGCTATATGTGGCCCTAATCCTCTTCTGTAATTTAATGTGTAAACCAAACCATGAAAGTTGACCTCAAACAGCCGTTTGTCACTAAACTCTTACTCTCTGTTGCCAGCTTTTGTGCTATCACAACAACTGAATATTTTTTCGTGTAGATGTCGTCGGGTCTGGAGTTTGGCAGAGATCAGACCATAGACATTGAATTGAATCTACTTCCTGTTTAATGGAAAAATACAAAATTCCGCGTGGCCACACCTTTGTAACACTCATCATACCTCACTAACATATGAATTTCTACACATTATATAATTTTCTGAGCCCCTGTATAGAATAATAAAATGTAAAGGCTTAATCAACCCCCGTGGATCTTCAAAAGGTTTGATATTTTCTTAAATGGTTACATTATTTGTGTGTTCATCAAAGAATATATCTTGTTTTTTTCTGTACATTCCTCCAAATTGATTGTCGAATAAATGTTGTCTGCCCTTTGTTTCTGTATAAACAGGCCTATAAATAAAGTTAAAAGTGAAACACTGTACTCAGTCTACTCATTCCATCCCTGAATGACAGATTAATCTGAAAGCTTCTACAGGAGACAGTTAGAAATCTGCAGCGTTAAAGGAGACAAGTGAGAGTAGTTTTTAAATTAAAGGACAAATGACAGCTCAAATTCTGGAGTAAATGATAATCAAACCAGAATTTAAAAAAAGTATTAATTTGGTGGGGAAATTAGATAATATATTTTTATTAATATAAGAAAATTATTTCGTGTGATTTGGTTAAATCAAAAAGATAATGTATAATATCAAAATCTGCGTATCCCTGCACGAGTCAATGGATCATCCCGGCCTGTAGGTTGCGGTACGGAGGGAGACAGACGCTCTACCATTGAGGCTCCTGATAATTAATTTGGCACAAAGTTCACGAAGAACGAAATCTTTTAAAAGGACCTGTATAAAATTCCCTTTTTATTTTTCAAACATTAAAAAAAAAAAAAAAAAATCCAAAAAAAATCTACAATTTAATAATCCAACACCCCTCCCACCTCCTCCTGTTCCCACACCTGTAGAGTTTCACTCCGGGAATAGGACAGGTGTATCGGTCATTAACTTTGCTCGCGCCACCGCTCTGTGGGAAGGGACCGGTGAGTCGGGAGATCCGAGCGGGAGAAGGTGTGCTCTCAGCGGTGACGATGTCATGTGGATGCGGACTGCTGTGTTTGCGGATACGCCGTCCTCGAGCCGTTGATTAGCGTCGCGACAGGCCGGGAAGGGAGACCGGAGACCTGATGACTTTCGGAGCACTTTGATTCTTCCTGTTGGAGCCTAAAGCAACCGGACGGACAGTCTCATCAACCGCTTCTCCATCTATGTCGGCGGCTGGGCTACTGGTCCCCGGACCCCAGTCCTCTGTCTCTCTGCCTGTTCGGCATCTGGATCCGGACCAGGATGAAGTCTGGATGGTCGATTAGCAGAAATGGGACGCTAAACATAGACTGAATGTTTGTGTAAAATAAAAAGGATTATTCTGCGTGTGAAGTAGTTTTTCAAGCGGATTTGGCTGGTGTTTTAGCGGGTGTCTCTGGTTTCATCCTCCGCCTTTGTCCTCATGTTTTCCCCCGGAGTTCCTCCCCCTGCGGCGCTGGGCGGAGTTTCATACCGGACTAGACGCTCCTTTTGTCGGATTCGTTTCGACCTGACTCCCCGGGGTTTACGGCTGAAAAACACACACTTAGAAAGTCAAGAAATAAACCAAACGACCACAGTGGTGTGCAGTAGTAACCCGGGTTTCTGTCTGAATCTAAAGGTAAGCAGTAAGCTGTGTTTTTAAGCATATTTCTGTGTGTTTATAGTCGTTTGTCCCCGAGTCACTGTAACATTCATGGCGGCTTCGCAGTGAAGGCTTCTGGGGCAGCAGCAAGTCACCCAGCCCGCTCAGCACCGAAACCATTCAATTTAGCCATTTAGCAGTGGAGATTTTCACAGACAAGCATTAAGTAATTTTTTTATTTTTCAACAAACGACATATATGTCGACATATGTTATAATTTTAGCATTTTTGTGCTATATGGAGCGATTATCTGTTGCACGTGTGAAGCTGAACCGCTGCTATATGTTAAAAATCCATTACGTCTGATTCATATTTGTATTTTCTTATTTATTCCACTGCCATTTTGCACAATTAGCCATGAAAATGTGAACGTTAGCTCGAGACTCGAGTAGCCCTGTGCGTGCCAGCGGAAGCTACGTGGTGACTCCTACCGTAGGACGGACGCCATTACTGGGGCAGCCGGATCCTGACGGCCCGCCGCCTTCACGTAAATGCAATTCCGAGAATATCGCGGCAGTGTAATCAACAGACTAATTATCGCCAGACGATATTTGAACGAGTCCATAGACTATCAACGCACAGCGGAATATATTTGTTTCAAAGAATATAATTGACATAGTTTCTATGGTGAGTAGGACACGTAAACAAACACTTTATTCCCACAAACTGTTGATTTAGTCGGTCCAAGCTGCTCTCTACCGCCCTCAGTGCCTTACTCTGGAAAGTTTTGTTAAACTAAAAACAGCTGCAAAATGTGTTTGGATCCATGCCGAATAGAAGAGTTAATGGTTAAGACTCGCACAGTGTGTGCGCCGAAAGATTATATATATATATGCTTCTTTTTTTTTTAAAACCCAACTTAAATTCCCATTTTTCTACACGGAGTCAGGTCACATTTTGAGCTATACTCCTGACTGACATGTAAATGTGTTAAAAACACTCAAAACCAGCTCCTCTCAAGTTCCTCTCCACTGTCAAGCATTCAGTAGGGATCAGGGTTAAATTCTGAACCTAAAGATCCAATGTGCTGAAAAAGAATTACAGATACAAACTCCTAATCGTCTCCTAGGTTTAATTTGACCTTGTCAGCAGGCCAAAGAGCGACAGCCGGCTAAAGATTGCCTCGGCCAGTCAGTCAGAGTCACAACAAGCTGGGATCTTGCAAACATTTTTGTCTATTTAAGTCCAGAGATTTCAACAACTGAGATGTTTATGTGCTAAAGTAAAATGATAATGCAAAATTCCAATGCCTCAGTGCAGATTACAAGTTATGCATTTGAAATGAATGGGCGTAAAAAGGGGCAGAAAATGAAAAGTAGATTAGAGATAAGTGAAAAAATACCACCTCCCTCCTGATTTCTTCTCTGTGTATATTTTGCTAATTTGTGTTGGTTCCTCAAATAAAAAATTCCAAATCAAAGAAAGGCAACCTAATGAGACACGAAATAGAAGTTTTTTTTTAAATTATAATTTTATTTATTAAATTGAAAAGGTACCAACTGGGCCAGTTGGTATTAGAACAAAGTTTTTCCTCCTTTTGGAACTAAATCCACTCAACATATCCTCATTTAAATAGACCATTTTCAGAATCAGGAAGTTGGCCCCTAAGTCTCAAAAGTGGTACCCTATGCCAAAACCGAAAGAAATTCCAGAAAAGAAGAGGAAGAAGGGGATTGAAATTCATCAGTCTTTGAAGGGTTCCAAAGCTATTTCTAATGCTCTGGGACTCCGCCGCAGATCCACAGTGAGACACATCGTATGCAGATGTTGAGGACCCGGAACGTTAATGAACCTCCACAGAAGTGACGGAGGATCCAAAGGTCCTTAAGAACCCGTTGAAGGCTCATTTGTAAACTCACAAAAGATCCACAGCAAACCTCCAAGGGAGTGCATGTCTCTCATATTGATAAAGGTCGGACTTTATGGCTCCAATATGCCACTGGGCAAAAATGGCATCTATAGAAAACCGGCAATGAGAATGCATCTGCTAATTCCGAAGAACCTTGAGGCTTGTCTGCGTTTTACTACAAGCGACCTTGATGTCCCTCAGGGAGAGTATTCAAGGTGAGCTGTTTGGAAGGCTTGGGTCCTGTCGCATCTGGTGTAAACCAAAGACAGCATTCCACGAAAACAATATTAGACCTCCGGTCAAATATGGAGGAGGCTGTGGAATGTTGTGCAGATGCTTTACAGCTTCTGTTACTGCAGTTCTGCAATGAGGAATGGGCCAAAATTCCGCCAAAGCAATGCCAGAACCTGATCTCAAGTTATCAGAAGTGTTTGGTTGCAGTAGTTGCTGCCAAGGGCACCACTAGCTGCTACTTTCAGGGGGTGAATACTTTATGTCACACGGCTTTAAATAAAGTTATTCAAAACTTGTATTTTGTGGTTATTCGGGTTGCCTTTATTTCATGTTAGATTTTGTTTGAAGTTGTTTAGTATTAAAAACACAAAAATGGAAGAAATCAGGAGTGGGTCTAATACTTTGTCAAACCACTGTAGCTCATGCAACAACATGAAGTTGTTTGAATTAAATTAAATTGTCTTCCACCACTGGTGTGTTTTATTGAAAAAAGTAAAGTAAAGTAATGGAAGTTGTCTCTGTTGATTGTAATTCGGAGACAAAAGTTTAAAAAGTAAACGAATGCCTAAAATGTACGTCTCCAGGACATGAAACATGTACATATAATTTTGTTAGAACATACTGAACAGATTTGCCTGGAAAACTCTTCTCTGACGGTGCCTTATGTCACCCACACTATAAAAAATAAAATAAAATGTGTTCACTGGTTAAGCAATCAAATTGAGTCTAAACTTTAAGATATTTTTTAGAATTTCCTATGTTTTTGTTATCTAATCATTTACTATCAAAAAGCAAATTGTTTATAAACTTAAATTAAAACTAAACTAGTTAAATCAAATCAGGAATTTTTAGTCTAACATTTTCATTTAAAAGTAAATACTTCATTTAATTGTGTCACTAGTAGACGTCTTTTTAAAAAAGAAAAAGAAAAATTCCAACAATTCTCTTTTTAGTGTGTATTTTTGTATGAAAACGCAGCAGGAATAAAATAATGTCAATTTTGTGTACTGATAATAAACAAATTTAAATTTACAGCTTTAGGTTTTTTGATGGTCAAACCATGAAAACATTTCCAAAGCTGGGATCTTACTTTTTTTTTAATATGCTTTTGGAGTTTAATCTTGCACTGTTAAAAGTAAATTGTTGATAAAGTAAAGAGACATTACTTCAGCTAGCAACCTAAATGAAGTAATAATGGAGTCTTAACTTTTTTTATTAAGTCGTGAATTCTTAATTTCAAAGAGTTTTCCCAGTTGAATAAATGATTTTATTTTCAATTGTATAACAATTCTCTTTTTGCAGTGTAGTTACCATGACTTACAAAAAAAAAACTTTTCACACCACTTCAGGACATGAAAATTTAGTGAAAAAATAAAGAGTTGTAACTGAAGTCTGCTCTGGATCTGAAGCGTGACAGAATAGAACCCGCTCCTTCATCTCCCTCCTCTCTTGGTTTGTGGCGGCAGATAATAAACAGATGAGCTCTCTCCAACGTGATGAAGACCACATTTCTCTGCTAAGAATGCACTTTAAAGCCAGAATGCGGCCTCAAGGTCAGCCGTGTTAGATGACAAGAAAAAAACTGAACCATGATGAATACGTATATTTAGTGTTATTTATTTTATACCGGATCAGTCTAAATGCTGGGACGTTTTTAGTCCACCATCAATAAATAATGTCTGTGTGTTTAGACGAAGGAGGAGGCGGCGTCTTCTCCGTCAGTCGCTGCAGGATGAACGGCAGTAGCAGCGTCTCCAGAGCTCAGAGGCTCAAGAGCGAGCCAGGTAACTACGACCTGCTGTGACGTCATCACCACCTGACGGAATCTACCTCCAAGAGCGTAGACCACCATCTAGGGGACGGAGGGCAGTTTTCCGCTGGAAAGAAATTATTTCAATTATAATCATCTAATTCAAAATGGGAATTTAATACATCACCTTTTGATGTTCATGTATCCTGCTATGTGCTCTGAAACGCTGCATAGCTTAGACATAAGTCACAGCCACAAAAGCAAGTGATACAAAGGTTCACTGGTCCTGGTTCTATTCATATGCATGTTATTACTTACTCGAAGCAGAGAGTGGCCATGGTGGCAGATTTCTGTATTTGGCCGACATTTTTGTGAAGATAACCCGTTAATTATCCCGTTATCACGATAAAACAAGCACTTATTTTGCCGTTGCCATGCCGAAACCGCAAGCATGACCTGGAAGGTATACAAAGCTCTTAAAAAAATGACCGAAGCCTCGGATAATATCAACAAATGTAACTAAAAAGGATCTTAAAATGCAGTTTCCAAAGCCTCTGTAATCTTGGTCTATTATTCTTGCTTAAAAAAAACTTTTATCCACCAATGGAAAAACGTGCATTTTAACTTACGGTGCGGCAACGGCGACGTGTAAACGGCTGTCAGAGAGCAGCTATCAACGCAATTCCTGTTCAACCTTGATTGACTTGAAACAGAATCTCACGCGTTTATCAGTACCGGAAACAATGTCGATTAACCCTGAGTCAGATGACCGCACAACCCGGAAGTTAAGCGAAACGTAACAAATATGAGAAACGGTGGATGATTTTCGGCGTGAATCAGTTAATAGAGCTACGAAATTCCTGTATCTGTTGAACATTCAGAAAATACAAAACGATCCAAATAAAATATCTGCCACCATGGCCGTTCTTGGCTTCCATACCAAAGCTGTTCCACAGTCTGCACTGTAATTTGTTCAGTATATGCGGAGTGGGGTTGGTACCTAAATTCACCAGAAAGTGGCAGTAAGTAATGCAATGTAAAAAAAAAAATCCAAACTCCCAGAAGACCAGGAACTATCCCCGTCCCAGTAATGAACTCTTGTCCCCTTCAGTCCAATCTGTGGGATAATTTCCTGTCGGCCCTCCACTACGTTTGATTCTACCTTGGATTTGAGTCGTCTGAGATGTGGTGAAATCTCTGGCTGGTGGTTTAAACTGTGATCACGCTGACGCAGAGACAAACAGTTGGGGCCGTCCATCGATGTCATGCTGCATTCTAGACGGCCGTGAACCCAGCAAACCCATTGTGGGGAAATTTACAACCTCTGAAAAATGTACGGCACATTCACGCGATTAATCCACTGTGGAAGCTGATGATTGGTCGAATCATCAGCCAATCATGTTCATATCTATATAGCAAGAGCAGGTTATTAGACCGATATCAATTATTACCAAGATCTTTTCAAAACTGTGACGCTGTACTCACCCAGAAAGAAAAACGAAGGGAAAAGTTATTTGCTTGTATATTGTTTTTCTTTGGCACAAATAATAATTTAATACGTTAAACACGCTAAATTTACCATAATAAATATGAACAATTTGTTTGGTCAAGCGTGTTTTTAAACAGTTAAAAAAAAAAATCTGATTTTTAAACTTGTTTAAAATTTGCATTTCATAGAAAACTCAATTTTAATGAGACATTTTTTTTGGAAAACTATTTGACTCTTATTAGACTTTTCATTGGTTGTATGAAGTTACATAGTTCTGTTAAGTAAGTCCTCACATGCTTTAATATGACCCGAAAATGCCTACTTATCGAAAAAGGACTCTCTTAATAGCGAAAGTTAAAGCCTCCTTCTCAGTGGCCCCTTTGACCTATGGTGTCCACCAGGGCTCCATCCTCGACCCCTTACTCTTTAGCATACTGACACTGGTTCATATTATACACAGGTTCAGTCACATTTGTCAATAAGAAATAGTGACTCAAAATGTGATTGACCAAACAGTGGAGCTTTGTGTCTCACAGATGATTGGACTAAAGAGGACTGCATTACTCTGTTGGAGAGGATTCGAGGCCTGCTGCCGGACGGAGACTCCATGAAATATAAAACCACAGAGTCGCACTTCGACTGGGAGAAAGTTGGTTTCGGCAGCTTCACCGGAGAGATGTGTCGCCAGAAGTGGCAGAAAGTCGCGACTGAGGTACAAATGAACCCTTTGGTGTCACTTAAAAACATGACGTGCACCCCGTCATTTATGGGTTTTAGTGTGGCAGCAACTTTACACCACAATTACAGAGTACCAAATGCTAAATTGTGGTGCTTGAGAGCACAACTTACAAGATACAGGATAGTAAATCTGCCATGGATGCAAGAATGGATTTGAAAAATAGGTCCTTATTAAGGGGGAAGTCACAAAACCATTAAACTAAATTTTAATTCCATTTGTTTATTAACGTAAAGGAACAGTTCACCCAAAAATGAATATTGAGTCGATTATCTTCCCATTGCTAACTGGTTTATTGGGTGAAATTTCTTACTCAACTAAATATTTCTTGACTCCGAGAAAAGTTCTTGGCACCTTCGCGTTGGGCCTGATTCAACATCTCAAGAGGGCGTTCTGAACGCAGCTCCTTTTTATGTTGATAATATGAACCGTCATGTTGTTGCGTTTCAGGTTCGTAAGTACAGAACGATGACAGAACTCATCATAGACGCCATGGAGTTTGTCAAGAATCCATACAAAGGCAAGAAACTAAAGGTAAGAGTCTCTGAGTCTGACTTTAATAAACCTAATACTGATGATCCTGATCCAGCTCAGGAGATGTTGGTCAAGGAAAATCTAAAAAAAAAATTCAAAGTCTTTCTTTGACTTGTGACCTTTGACCCTGGCTCCATCTCTTTCCTGTTCAGACTCATCCAGATTTTCCTAAGAAACCGTTGACTCCTTACTTCCGCTTCTTCATGGAGAAACGTGCCAAATACGCCAAAATCCACCCAGAGATGAGCAACCTGGACCTGACCAAGATCCTGTCTAAGAAGTACAAGGAGCTCCCTGAGAAGAAGAAGGTTTGGACCACGCTCTGAAGCCCGTCAGCTGGATACGTGTCAGCTGATCGGCCAACTCGCTGCAAACATTCTAAATCACAGATAAACAGATTGTACTGTTTGGTTAAAATATCCTCACAAGAGAAGCCAAAACGAAATAGTCACCAGTCGTAATCATCAGTTTCTCGTCAAGCTTTCCTAAAATCTGCTCCTGCTGCTTTAAATGTTAACAAAATCTATGCTTCATTTTATCTATGCAGCAAAAGTACATCACAGAGTTTCAGCGAGAGAAAGAAGAGTTTGAGAAGAACATGGCTAGATTCAAGTAAGTTAACTCTTTACAGTTACACTTCAAAACAACTTAAGCCACTGCAACTAACTTCTATACAACTCAACAGTTAACTGTAAACCAAGTTTAACAAAAACTGTTAACCGATAGCACTGTCATAACCAATCTCTTTACTAAATTCTATTTTAACCAACTCAAAACTGTTAAACTAAGTCAAACACAACTAACTGTTTCACTAACTAACAATTCAATTAGTTATCATTTCGTTATGTACAGCTATGATTTGATAACTAGGTGTTTAACTAACTCAAACAAACAAATACCGACAATTCACTTAACTTTAACCCACTTAAAACCAACCACTAATTAACTATAAACAACTAATGACTAAGTGGGTAATTAGACTTAACTAACCAAAGCTGACTGTTTAAGTGACTTTAACAAACTATAACTAAACATAACTAATTGTGTAACTAACACATCAAACTGTTAACAACTTAACAAGCATTTACAAAATCATAACTATTTACCCAATTATAATCTAACTAAACTTTTACCAACTTCTAACTAGCTGTTTAATTCATCGTAACGACTTACCTTGTAACCAAATATTTATTTATTTAACTATTTTGGCTACTATTACCAAACATAAATTAATTAAATTAATTTTAAGTAACTCATAACTGACTGTTAAACAACCTTTAATCATAAGCAGTGATTCAAGTAACATTTAACTAGCTACATCTAACTATTTAACTAAGTATAACCAACTCACAACAAACTGTTTACTGTTAACACTTTGAAATAGAGCGCGTCATGTTTTTTTGTTAGCATGTTGGATTAGCATTTATTGCATGGTGCTAACATCTATTTTCTTTTCTTCTTCTGTGTTAGAATTGAGGGCATGGTGTTAAAAGTTAACATGTTGTTTTAGCATTTAGTGCATGGTGCTAACATCTAGCATGTTTTGTTAGCATTTAGTGCATGCTGCCAACATCTAGCATGTTGTGTTAGCATTTAGCCTGGTTTGTTTTTAGCGTCGCTAATGTCAGCTGACCTGCAGGGAGGATCATCCAGAGCTGATAGAAGAGAAGAAGAAGTCGGACCTGCCGGAGAAACCAAAAACTCCTCAACAGCTTTGGTACAACCATGAGAAGAAGGCCTACATGAAGCTCCACCCTGAGGTACACACACACACACACACACACACACACACACACACACACACACACACACACACACATACACACAAACACACACACACACACACACACACACACAGTTATAAACATGATGACAAAATTAATGTTTCTGACTGGAGCTGTTTTCTGTTTCCAGGTTAGTCAGAAGGAGCTGAAGGAGACTCTAAGGAGACAATGGTCCCAGCTGTCGGACAAGAGGAGACTCAAGTGGATCAGCAAGGCCCTGGAGCTCCAAAAGGACTATGAGGTACCAAAGAGACTGGACTATCCTAGACTGGACTGAATGAGCAAGAACAATAATAATAATTATTATAATAATAATAATAATACATTGTATCTATAGAGCGCTTTTCCGAAATACTCAAAGTCGCTTTAAAGGTTCTTAAAAAAACATTAAAATCAGAATCAGATATCGAGACATAAACAGCTCAAATAAACAACAACAACAATAATCAGACTTTGATCACATGTTAAAAGCAGATCTGAAAAGGATGGGTCTTGAGAAGCCACTTGAACGTTGAGCGGAGGCAGCAGGAAGGGTTGAGAGGGTAGATGAGCTCTGAGGGGTAGGAGGGGGTCTGGTTATGGAGGTCTTTGTGGGTGTGGATACGCTATGGGACGGGGAGCCAGTTGAGTTTCTGGAGGACAGGGGTGATGTGATCCCGGGAGCGAGTGTGGAGGAGGAGACGAGCAGCAGAGTTCTGGACGCATTGAAGTTCGTATTGAAAACGTTTTTCAACGTAAACCACCTCAGAATATATCTGGCTTTCCAAGTACCACCATTATGACCAATGTAAAAATAGATGGGTCATGATACAATTAGTAGAAGTAGGTAACCCAAGTCAGCCACAACCAAACTGTACAAAGGATTAGGACTAGAAATGGCAATAAAACTCTTTCACATTATTATAATGCAAGGTCAGCCCCTCACACACATACAGTACACACATACACTCCACACACATACAGTGCACACACATACACTACACAAACATACACTACACACACAGAGCAGGCTAGAACATTAACAATAACAGCAGTTGTAAATGTAAATGCACATTTCAAATGTGATGTAACCTGAGTCACATCTTACTTTTTTCGCCGGTTGATGCTGTTGATTCTGGGATGCTGCTGTGTTCGCTGTCTTCCACAACAGTTTCTACGACCCTGCTTAAAATATTCTCCTGAACAACACTTCTCTTCCTAAAAGCTCCCTTTTGAAGCCACGATTACATTGTTATTAAACCACTCGTAGTTTTTGCGTCCTCCGCTTACTGTCTTCTTGTCCTCACAGTTTAGCTTGTAACGGCTTTACGAACGCGCCACAACATCGTCAGAGCAAAAGAAAATACAGGAAAGGCTGAACTTATTTTAAAGCCCATTTCATTTATCTCATGGTTACAATATTTTCATTTCATTCATCAAAGTATTTTTAAAGTATTGTACGTTTTTAAACCAATCTTATTTAATTTAGTAAAAGTAGGCAATTTAAGAGATTCCTCTGCGCACCAGTAGAGGGAGCCTGCGCGCCAACAGTGGTACACGTACCACAGTTTGAGAACCACTGCCATAGAGGATGCTTTTACAGAAGTCCAGTCAGGATGTCATACAGAAAATAACAGGCCAAACTAAACCTGACTAAGTTTAGGATTTGACATCTGGACTGTATGTGTGTGTGCCTGTGTGTGTATGTGTGCATGTAGGGCAGTATGAGAGCGTATCACGAAGCTCATCCAGAGTTGAACTCTGACGATCACGTTCGCTCCGTCCTCACCAAAGCAGAGCGGCAGCTGAAGGACAAGTTTGACGGACGGCCGACGAAACCGCCACCGTGAGTCTGAAGGAGCGCCTGGCCCAACGCTAAAGAGCTAAATGCTAACACATATATGTCCATGATGCTAACAATCAAGCGAGAGGTCGGTCACAACGGTTCATTATCAACTCATCGTACATGCAGACATCAGCCATAACATTATAACCACTGACAGGTGAACTCAGGATTACATTAAATATCTTGTTACATGTTTAGCTGTCAGTGGGCAGATGTAACGGGTATTTGGGCCTTTGAGGTGATGTGTTGGACAAAAGGGAAGGATCTGAGAGACTGACAATGGCGAAGTGGTGAATGTGTGATGTTCCGGTTGGGTTATCCAGGTCTAACCAAACCTGGGCTAATTAAGGACCACTGATGAACCAGTTGTCATTAGCATTAGCGTGGGGAGTGAAGGGTAGCCTGTGTTGTATGATCTTACAGAAGATCTAATTTTGTTAAAAAGAAGGCGGATGGTTTTAATGTTATGGCTGATCGGTGTATTTGTAGACAATTAAAATGGCTCCTTCGTGTTTTTTCGAGACCTGACTGTGTGCTTTTGGTTAGCATAATCGGCTAACCTCGGCGTGTTTTTGTCCAGTAACGGCTACTCTCTGTACTGCGCCGAGCTGATGGTCAACATGAAGGACGTCCCCAGCACAGAGCGCATGGTGCTCTGCAGCAAACAGTGGAAGATGATGACGCAGAAGGAGAAGGACATGTTTCAGAAACGCTGCGAGCAGGTCGGTACCGACGTCACAACTGGAATAACCTGCTCACAATCAGAAATATGCTCTGGTTTCACATTTGTGGTGTAATCTTTGTGTTTGTGCAGAGAAAGAAGCAGTACGACATCGACTTGCAGAGGTTTTTGGAGGTATGTATTCGTCCAATCATCAGCGGATTCCTCATGATGTAGCGTCATAAACCGACATAATACATTAAACCTATATTCTACTAGTTAAAATCGCTCCATCAGATTTAAGGTTGGGCTGTTGAACGTGGATGTTATGGAGTTATTATTAAGTTGAACTTGTTTTCTAGAGTCTGCCAGAGGAAGAACGAGACCGGGTCATGACAGAGGAAAAACTGGGCGGGTCCAGATCGGGAGGGGGCGTGGCCGCCAGCCCACACAGAGCCCGATCTCCGTCTGTTAAGGTCCGTGAACTCCGCTACTAGCAGAACTCCTCTGGAGCTCTGTGGTTTTATTGAAAAAAGCCATAAACTTAATCATAAACGTTATCCAAGGAGCAGAGCCGGGTTGCAGAACCAGAGTCATGGGTAGCTACAGCACAGCCAAAAGAGAGACGAGATGGGAAGAAGACGGTAAAGCTCCCAGAGACGCCTAAAACAGCCGAGGAGATGTGGCAACACAGCGTGATCGGAGACTACCTGGCAAAATACAGAGTGAGCTTTGTTGATTTACATTTTTTATCTTTTCATTTAACCTAGCCCAGCCCAAACTCTCAAGCTGCTTCACTGTGAAACCCTCCTGCAGCAGGATTTATTCCAGTATGTTGGTCATGTGACCTGTTGCACAGAGCGACCGTAGGAAGGCCCAGGCGGGGATGGAGGCGGCTTGGAAGTCGATGGAGAAGAAGGAGAAAATTCCTTGGATCAAAAAGGCAGCAGAGGACCAGAAGCGTTACGAGGTTCAGTACCAGTCCGTGGTCAGTGAGCCACGCCCTCTCACTGATTCCAAACATCACCTGCTGAAACATCTTCCCACTCAGCTGTCACATTACTCTGCTGAATCCATGACAGGACAACAGTTTGGAGTTTCTCATGTGTTCTGTGTCCTCCTGCAGAGGGAACTGTTGGAGATGAGGACTTCAGCACCAGGTCAGAGTCAGAGGAAACCCAAGTTTGAAGGAGAACCAAAGAAACCTCCTGTGTGAGTCAGACCGGCTGATTGGATGACAGATGTGCTTCCTTTGAGTTTAACCACATTTTATTACATTATAAATATTAAACGTTATATTACAAAATCTTTCTTTTTGGGGGAACTGCTCCTATGAGCTTAGAGTCGGTACAGCTCAAATTAATAGATAAGAAGAGTTCACATCAAATTATTGCTTTCATTTCATGCTGCCTTCATGAAATGAAGGCAGCAGATCATGCTTTACATTCCTAAGTTTTTCTGTACCATTAAATGTCCGTCTGCTGTGATGGGCCGGCAGGAGCGGGTATCAGATGTTCTCCCAGGAGCTGCTGACCAACGGTGAGCTGAACCACTTCAGCCTGAAAGAGCGGATGGTGGAGATCGGGAAGAGGTGGCACAAATTGAGCCAGATTCAGAAAGAAAAGTACAAGAAGCTGGTGGATGAGCAGCAGGTGGAGTACAAGGCTGAGCTGGAGGCCTGGGTCAAGGTAACTAGAATCAGTTCACACCGCTCTTATCGTCTACAGAGTTATAAGAGATCCGCATTTGAATTTTCTTTTCCATTATAAAGTTGTTATTGATGTTATGGGTTTTTGTCCAGTTTGATCTATTGCTTCATTGAAAAACATCAGTAAGAAAGAGTTTAATGACAGGGATATATGAGCCAATCACAGCGCAGAGAGGTACGATGATGTCACTGTTACTAGGCGGACTTTCTCTATGTTGCCTCTAGAGGCCTGACCTACACTGCAGACCAAACTATAGTTACAAAAAAGCAAACCCAAAAGACGGATACATTTATCATTCAAAACTGACGCAATAAAAATGTGATAATATTTACCTTAAAGTTTCGATCGTCTTAATTTTTTATTTCCTCCCTCCAGTCTCTGTCTCCTCAGGATCGTGCCATCTATAAGGAGTTCTCCTCCACGGTGAGTCTCTCTAAACTCTTTCTTTCTTCAATAAAACTTTTCTTTCTTTAAATAAAAAGTTTTAATGGATGTCACCGTATCTAATGTTTTAAACCTGTAACTTTTATTTGTTTTTAATGTCTTCTCTTTTATTATGAATGATAAAATACTTTTGAATGTTTGAGAAAAACATTGATATGAAACCATAAAATGAATATAACAGAGATGACATGAGGAAGTCAAGTCTGTTTTTTTTTTACTACACTGTCCTAGCTTTCAAAAGTCGTCATGCTAACGTAATTAGCATTTCAAGCTAGCATAACTTTAAAAGCAAAAATCTGTTCATTAATGGGACATAGAATTTACACTATTAAGCATTTATGTAGTATACTGTAAATCAAGCCCCGAATGACTTAATCATCACACATTCAAAACCTGCAGTTCACATTATTTCCCTGTCTTTGCTCACAAACATTAGGTCACACTAAATCTTTTCACATATTCAGCTAAGCGTGGCGTAGCATTAGCATGGCTAATGGCTATAGTCTAGAGTGGCTGATGAGTCATCAAACATTAAGATGAGGATTAAGATTATTACTTATAATATCATTTATGATTTTCGTTGTTATTCAAGCTAGTGCAACATTAGCAGCATTTAGCAGAATGATGTATCATTGACTAGAACAGCATTGAGCTAATACGCACTAGAAAGTCACTAGTGGGAATATTTATGGTTACTCATGATGTTTTAGTTTAATAACATGTTTGTTTCGTTCACCATAAGAAACGTCGCAGCACCGCTAAAGTTCGCAGCAGTCCTGGAGCTAAAGTCCGTGTGACGGCAAAGGGAAAGGCAGCAAGTTCAAGAGCTGCGACACAGACGGTTGGGGTGGCTAAGCGGGCCATGGCGTACCGAGCAAAGGTGACCTACCAAAAAACATTAACGATGACATATAAGTGTTTCAATTTGCAGCACTGTTGTCATTTATTGAAGATGAAAACCCTCAGTTTGGTCTGTCAGGTTTGTGTTGTAACACCGAATTTGTGTTTTTGTCTTCTAGCAAGACATGTCTGACTCGGACGAGGAGGAGAAGAGCGACTCATCTGACTCCGATGAAGACGATGAGACGTCAGGATCAACAGACAGCGAAGATGATGATGAGGTAAACATATATGTTCTGCCTTCTGCAGGTTTCTTTTTTGTAAACACTGTTAGTGTGGGAACAGTTGAGTAGAATTGTACTTGACGTGTATGCTAGCACTTTAGTGATGGTGGAAATTCTTGGGTTTGTGCCAACATTATGGCTCGTTTTCCTGAATAGAAAGAATGGTCATGACATCTTATGGGGTTACTTCTGCAAAAAGTTCTGGTTCATGGAAAAATGTGGTTAAAAAACCTCTGAATGTAGGTCCGATCTTAGTTCATGGAAATACGACTTATCATAATTAGAGGTGCACAAATGGATCAGCCGGTCGATGGATTATCTCCGGGAGGCATAGTTTGATGTGAACGGCCAAACAGCATCACTGAGCCGGTTCCGTGCTGATTACATGCACACGGAGCTTTAGCTACCATGGCTAGAAAGATCTCATATCAGCTTGAAAACCGCTAATGAAGGATAACACAAAGTTCGCAATTTGTAACGCCTGTAAGGACAAAAATAAGCTGAGGAGGAACAACAAGACGCTAACGTTGACAGGGGTGTGGCTAAAGCTAGCGTGGGCGCAAAGGCCAAAAAACAAGCCTGCTGTATGTATCAGTGTCACCCTTTCAGAGTCACATTTACAAATACATGAATACAGAGTAACTTAAATTCACTTTTTAGATGCCAGCTTTTAGACCGACTACTGGTCCTGAGAGGATTACGACTATAGAAGTTTGAAGAATGTTTATCAGTATTTGCTTTTTACTTTTCGTAATGACAGGCGAGGCTCTGCATCAGCCAAAATTGTTGTCGGCCCGTCAGATTTTATAAAATTCGGTAATCGGCCAAGAAAATTGCAGTCGGTGCAACTCTAGCCATAACATTAAAACCACCTAACTAATACAGGGCTATTATAGATCTCCTGTTCTTTTTCTTCAATTCATTCACATGGCTACTGTTAATGTAGCAAGGTTGGAATGTCAACGGCCTCAATTGTCCGGTTCAACGTTCCGCATATCTAGATTCTCTGAAGAGGCAGGATATTGAAGTGGCTCTTATTCAGGAATCCAGCCTTGCCAGTAAGGATAATCATCGCTTTGCAAATAGAAACTACGACACGGTTAACGCGGCATCACTTATCTCTAAGAGCTGCAGACTTTTAGTGGTCCTCAAACGCAATCTCTTTGTAATTATTATAGAAATGTAAGGAGCACGGTTGGCCGCATTGTATATATTTAAATCAATTTTGCCGGATGCAAAATAGCATTTGTTCCACTTCATCCTCCTAATCATTATGATCCTAATTTCTATTATAACATTAACAACATTTTAACCGAGTTGCAGCGCTTCTCTGTTGTAGTGGCTGAGGCGCCGGTATGAATGGCGTTCTGGCCCCAGTACTTTATCCCTCTGGCCACTTACCTCACCCTCACAACCGCGTTATGTCGGCATTTCCATGGTTTTATTTCTAATTACAGTCTCATAGATCGTATAGTATCGAGCTATCAAGCCCACTTCTAAACAAAAGATGCAAATCTTATTCCTGAATAGAATAGAATACTTGCTGGTCAAATCAAATGCATTCTCTCAAATTCAATACGTTACAGAGGTAGATTAACCCTCACGCATGCACCAACAAGAACCAGCAGGTGGCGCTTTAATACAACTCTACTCAGAAACAGTGAATTCTGTGCTTACTTCAGAAAAGCCTTCAATACTTTTGCCATTAAAGGTTTTATAAGAAATACAACTATTTCATATTCCTTTCATCTCAATAAAACTAGACGGGGTCAAATTAATCATTTAGAAGCTGCTTTAAACTCTTTGGAGCATGGCCAACAGGATAGGGAAAAAACTAATTGAGTCCACTAAAATGAAATTAAACACTCTCATAAGAACCGGAGCGGAATTTGTGATTCACAGATCTAGAAGAAATTATTATTTAAACGGTTCCATACCGATCCACCATTTAGCCTTAAGCCTACAGAAATGTGTAAAAGTTGCTTGCATTACATTTATGTGCAGTTTTTAGCCTGGATGCAAAGAAGAGCCTCATTTGACAGGCTGTAAGAAGTGTTGAAACGGTTTGGTTAAGGTTCGAGTGTCGCCATAACTTAAGTTCTGTTTGCCTATTTATGGTATTTCTGTTCTATATTACTGTTATGGGCTATTCAAGTATAACTTTGAGAACAATAAAAATGGGATCCCAAAAAAACCCCCCCAAAAACCTAACTAATTATATGAAGGTCCCATTTTTGTTTCCAAAACAGCGGTTATGCTCTCTGTGTGTTGTGACGGCCTCTTATTAGAACCAGCATTTACGTTTTTTAGCGATTCATGCTAGAGCAGCGCCGTGTGATTGAAAAACACAGATTAATCTTAACTCCCCATACGCATCAGTGGGTCACCGGTTCTCCAGCTGTCCTTTCTTATTGACATCATTATCAGGTTAATAATGAAAATTAAATAAATAACTTAACAAATTAGTTTAATTTAAGCACAACTTCCGTTTTGTCATTCCCACAGAATGAAGAGGATGACGAGGAAGATGACGACGAAGATCAGAGCTCCTCTGAGGAATCCAGTGACTCAGACACAGACTAGCTCCAGCCCCTCCACTCTCACTGGAGAGGACAGGCTGTGCAGGCCACGCCTCCTCACGTGATTACCAATCCGGTGGTCCAATGAGAAGTGGTGACATCATTCTTCGGTTGTGCTGGTCCCTCCCACCTACCTGTGATGGGGCGGAGCCTGAGGAAGTTTTGTTACTTGTGTGTTTGTTTTTTATTGAGTGTTTGATGGTTTTTATCCGACGGACGTTTAAGAGAGGCGGAGAGGTCAATTTTTTGGTTCTTTTGGAGCGATGGTTGGGGGTGTACAGTGTTTGACAGGCAGGGGGAGGGGCAGAGCCTATTATTTTGTCACTAATTGCCGCTGAGGGAGGAGCCAGTGTTCAGCCTCCGATCAGCTGCCTGCCTGCCTGAGAATATTAACAAATAAATGCACTTTTTCCTCACTTCTGTTGTGACGCATCATTTCATTAGAATTTAGTCTAGAAGTTTCATTGTTCAGAAAAAATTTGTGGAGCCCCAGTGTAAATGTAACCAACTAAAGAAAAGAATTCCTTAAAAAGCTTACATGTTGCATTTAGAGAATGCAACATGTAGCAGCAGAGCCCCCCCCGTAACACACATACCTAATGTATACAGCTAGTATAATACTCGGCTCAAAGGATGATCGGAATTTTTATTGACTTAGATTTCTCCTTACAATTTTGGTCATTTGGATTTATGGATAAATAGACAAGAAAAGCAAAGTGAAAACTTTTTTCACATAGCTGAAATTTTTCTATTTAAATTTTTGTCATATTTTGATTACATTTTTCAAAAAATATTCCATTAAACATTCTAGAACAAGATGAGAAGAAACTTGACTTTGTCCTATTATTATTATTATTATTATTGCAGTGTTACGATTAAACAGTTAAATTCTAACACTGTCTAAAAAAAACAACAGACAAGTTGAGTTTGGTTTCAGGTTTTTATAGACATTTGAATTAATAGATTTATAGAATATAAACAAGCTTCTCTCCTTCAGACATCAATCCGTTATCACCTGACACACAATAAATAATCTGACCTCTGACCCCGTCACCAATCATCCGCATGTCATTTTGAAGCCGGCTCGTCTTCAAGGCCTTTGGCAACCGCACACATACACACACCCCATCACAGTGGCAACAGTCCACACCCCCCACCCCCTTTCCTGCTGGACAGCCATGTGCAGTAGAGCTACATTACCCATCAGCCCCTGCTCTTACCACAGGAAACTCCATCTTCTGGCTTTATGAAACCCAAACATGCATCACCATGGTTATAAAAAAGTCCCCCCTCCAAAAAAAAAGAACCCATCTTACATACAGACACAGTTAAATCCTATCATAGTGAAACATGATGAGAGATGAAAGGACTGATTAACTGTTGTTAACACAATCCATATTTAGTTTGTCTTTTTTAGTTTGGACAACAAACCTCTAATACCTTACTGATTTACCCATACCCTAAAAGCGGACAGGTTCTACCTGTTGTCATGGCAGCTTCTGCATCTCAGCAGGTTATGTTACGGGGGGGGGGGCTCTGCTGCTGAGCTTCTGTAGGGAGGAGCTCTTCATTCTGCTCAGATAGGATCCGGTTTCCTTGAATGTTCTCTTTCATACTTACAGATCACGCCAATATGAACACACCTGTCCTCTGAATCCACACGCATGCACACGTTGAAAAAGTCTGCTGCGTCACCAACAACAATAAAAAAGGTCATATTGATGAGATATTTTATGGTACCCCAAATGAACTTTTCTTAGAGACCTACTGGCCCTGGATGCCAACAGTAAAGCTCACCTCGCACATGAAGACAAAAAGGCACAGGAAGTAGCCAGGAGTCAGAAATTTAACTTATGATGTTCCACACAGTTTAGTGAAAGATTTGAAAAGATAAAAAATATTAAATATATATTAATGGAAAATTAATGGAAAAATCTTGTTTTATGATGATTTAAGGGTCTCTATCGGCTGTCAGAGAGCCAGGGGAGGAGGGTAATGTTCCCAGGATACATTTCAATCAGTGGTTTCTTTTCTTCTGAACACAGCCGAAGTCTCTCTGAAACCTGCGAGGTTTGTGGGTTCCGGCCTGTTTTCAGTTTGTGTCTATCGATTTCGCGGTGATAAATTTTAGATTTTTAATTTAGATTGTTCTGGAATCCTGTAATGCAAAGACTGTAAGTGACCCAGAGTGACCTCTGTGGTTAATCCTCCCCCCCCCCCCCCCCGTCTCTAGGTTCTCACAGCCTCGGAACAATATGAATGAGT
Organism: Lophius americanus; assembly: GCA_037951165.1. Lineage (NCBI taxonomy): Eukaryota > Metazoa > Chordata > Actinopteri > Lophiiformes > Lophiidae > Lophius > Lophius americanus. Next base: position 458,873 of record JBBDHG010000210.1, on the reverse strand, counting down.
CTAAAAATGCAAAAACAACTATAATAACTTCATCACACACCGGGCCCTCATGACCCCTGACCCGCTGAAGTTGAGTATACACTGCAGGACCTGAGCTGCACAGCTCATTAGTGATCAAGTCCAACTTTCTGAAACGTAGAATCTTTACCTCAACGTCTCTCCAACGTACCTGATCCCGTCTACAAAATCAACTACCCTCACTTGACCTCTCGCTCTCATAATCTGTGTCATGTCAGTTAATTAGATTAATCAAGTCATCAAGAAAACGTCACATGTTCAGTCACGGGTTTCCTTCATGTCCGACTTACGTAAGTCCCTCAAAACAAAGTTACAGGAAATCACTATGTGGACGTCACGAGCATCAACACAGAACCACAGCTCCGGATTTCCCCTCGCTCTGACGCTCCAATTTTAATCCGCCTGAAAGCTAAGCCCATAACGTCAGCAGCACCGACCCACGGGATGGACCCAGAGCTCCAGCACCGCGCTCACAGCTGCACGGGAACAAATCAGTTTTTGTTTGAATCTGATCTCACATCAGATCTAGATGTAGGTGAGGAGGATTCTGGATTTACCCGGTGTCCAGTCACCATAACATTCTGAAAGAAAAAGGATTTACAATAAATAGCAAATAAAACCAGTTCAAGTTGTCTGTCGCTCTCCGGTAGCAAAATATGTTACAGCTTTCGCCTCCCTCATTTTCCATGACACACTCCTCCTTCAAGTATAACAAACAGTCTCTAAATGGACATAAATATACATTTCTGCTTGTTGCAGCACTGCATGAACTTTGTCCTTAAGGCTTCATTACAAATGAAACATGCAGCGCCAGTTCATGTAGAACCTCCACGTAATAGTCAGGTTTGAGAGCTGAGTTTGTTTACATTAATGTGGAGGGGGGCTCCAAGAAGCAGTGAGGGGAGCATTTTTAATAAAAAAATGAAAAGAATAAGAATGCTGTGTCTGTCCCTGGGGCACAAACGTATGAAATAATCCTTCATAATAAATAAACTGAAACAGAACTAATCGTTCGGCCTTTAGACATTTCAGCACAAAGGATAGCAGGAGAGGCAGCCCCTTCAGCCTCAGAGTGGACCCTCACTGGGACCAAAGGACCAATTTCACAATTGGCTTCAACATCAGACAATATATGATCCTCCCTGAAGATGATGGAAATGTAAATGAGGAAAACCAGGTAGTGTCCAGGTAAAGATGCTGCGAACAGTTCAGAGAAGCAGTGAGAATCACCATGACAACAGGTAAAACATCCCCATCTTTAGTGGCACGGGTCGATCAGGAAGTGGCGCCTGTAGTAACCCCGATGAAACAGTTTCACTATGAAACCCTCAGCTCTGATGGTGCGTTTATGGACAGACACGTGAAACTGGAAAATCCATGGTAACAGATTGTCATTACTAGATTCGGACTTAGGTGTTTGTTGCCCCTAACAGGACACCATTGAAAGGTAATCTGTTCTTTTCAATGAAAGAGGATCGATATTCTCTCCCGGCATTAGAGCTGTAGAATCTAAATGTTACGTATGGAGAGAGAAATGTAGCTTCAATTTCTTTGACAACACACTGAAATGCATTTTGATGGCATGCGGTTCTACTGGGTGAGTTTGGACTTTTGATGGTGGATCTCGGCTGCAAATGTTTAGCCAACTGTAGCAGGAAGATAAATATGGAAACGGATGGATGTGATTTGGAAAATGGTCCAAACTCAGCAGTACGTTCCTTTTAAAAGCTGCACGGCCTGTTTGGAGGAAATAAATTAAAGGCTACAGCTGCAGCTAACTGTTAGCCTCTTGTTGAGGGTTTTTCATCAACTGGTCACTCGCCAAAAAACATTTTCATTAAACGTTCCCAAAGTGGGGTCTTCCGGAATCCAAGAATGACGACAACGAGGAGCTTTCGTCAACGGGGCGATTAATTTAGGACGCAGTTAGCATATTTATAAATTATTTGTTGCGGCTGAAATCTGACCTTTAGGGACTAACAAAGTGCTGACTAATAACCCCAATTCAACCCCAGAACCAGGATACAAAATACAGACAGCCGCTTGTGCACACGCACACACACACACACGCACACACACAGAGCGTCATAGCGGGACGTCCAGCAGCTTCTTGTGCAGGTACTGCTTCACCTCCTCGATGCCGTTCAGCTTCTCCAGCTCGTGGTACGGCAGCTGACGAGAGAGGAATCACAACAGGTCAACAACTGAAAGCAGACGAGACTGATGGCTTAGATTCGTCGTCCACCTCCCAACAACTCTACCTCGGTTTCTGATTATGTGAGATTTACTGAGATGTAAAAAAAAAAAACAGGTGTATTTAGCAGCATTTGAAGTTAGTGTTGGAGCTATTTGTTGACCAGCAACCTCTGAGAGCAGATTCAAAAGTCTTTACAGAAAAGATAGTAAACATCCTCACTTATACAGCTGAGGATGTTTACTGACCACAAACTCTCTAGTGCCCACCCGCAATCCCCTCTATCAAACTCCTTAAATTAAATACGGGATTATGTTAGAAAAACTGTGATTTTTGTAAAAAGGCTCACCTTAGTGAATAAAGTATGAACCATTAGAGAAAAACATGATCGCCTAAAGTCTATGAGGTTATAAAAGTTGAAAATGTTTGATGAAACAGCTTTTAAGGTATCGCATTAACACAAAGGATCGGCGGGGGTAGCGGCAGGCGCAATGATCCCGTAATATCCCAAAGTTTTCCGGTATTTTATGAATGAATGTCATTCCATTTACCTTGTGATATAACTGGAAGAGTTTAATTATACTGGACAGCATTGCATCCATGCCACACTGTTATTAGCAACTGAGCCCGTCAAATGGGTCTGCTCCTAGAGCTGACCATGATTTCAGCAAGTCTTTGTACAAAGGCAAGTGGGTTTACACAAAAATAAACATCTAATCATTTCCTGTGGTGAACAGAGGGACCATCACATAATGTCCAATCATTGTAAGCGTAAATAGATTGGACATAAAGGTTACAGTTGTGGCGTTTGGATGGCAGCACCTCTCACCAAGGATTTCTTCTTCTGCACTTATTCACCAATATGAGAGTAAAATTAAAAACCCCACGTTGAAGCCTAAAGTCTAGACCCTTGGATTGCGAACAGTGAGAGTTTTCAGCTGACCTGCAGGATGATGTGTCCCAGAAGTCTCAGGTGTCTATCCCTCATGGCCCGTGACCCGACCAACACCTCACAGTTGTGGCAATAATGCCACTTATCATTGACGGACATGATGACCCTGCAGAGACCAAAAACAGTTCAGGTCCAGGTGTGAACAGACCGACAACAGAACAGGTGTCTGGATGAACTCCCTGAGAGGGACTGACCTTCTTATCTGCCTCTGCTCTGTCGGGGGGCTCTCTGCTTCAGGTCTATTAGGGGGGTTTAGCTGTGGTGGTGATGGAGCTTCTCTGTCAGTGCCGGACCCTTCAGAATACGTTACACCTTCGTAGAATCCTGAAAGCTCACAGTCTGTTCCTTTCCCCCCCGTTCCTCCCTCGTCCTCCAGGATCTTCCCAATGGAAAACTGGAAGAGTGAGTCTGGGGCTGCGGCCCCCGTAGGGCCCTTGGCCCCTGGTTGGGCCAGGCCATCAGAGGGGGGGCTGCTGAGCGTAGAGCTATCCTGGCTCTCCAGAGAGTGCTCCTTTGCCAAACTGGAGTAGTACTCTGCTGCAGGGATGTAGTAGGGGCCGTAGTCCAGCGGGCCTCCATTTGTCCCAGACCGGAAGGACCCTAGAGCTGCTGCGGCCGCCGGCGGGGTGCGGATATGGTGTGGCAGGAAGGGCCTGGGTTCCATTGACTCCCCAATTACCTCAACCACCTCACATGGCTGCTCTGTACCCTCCTCCAACGGCACGAATGGAGAGAAATTCTGGAACTCCGAAGTCACCACGGCAACTGCATCATCTACTGGTTTGGATGGTAAGGCCACACAGGATGGGGGAGCGACGCTGAGAGCCAGACCGGTGCCGGATCTGATAGGTAAAACTCGACCAGAACTGTCCATCCATAACAGAAAGTCTGGAAAAGAACAGATGGCACCATTAAGATTATAGCATGTGTCAATATACGGTACTCAGTGTGTAGTACTCAGTGTGTAGTACTCAGTGTGTAGTACTCAGTGTGTAGTACTCAGTGTGTAGTACTCAGTGTGTAGTACTCAGTGTGTAGTACTCATCGTGTAGTACTCAGTGTGTATTACTCAGTGTGTATTACTCAGTGTGTATTACTCATCGTGTAGTACTCAGTGTGTAGTACTCAGTGTGTATTACTCAGTGTGTATTACTCATCATGTAGTACTCAGTGTGTAGTACTCAGTGTGTAGTACTCAGTGTGTAGTACTCAGTGTGTAGTACTCAGTGTGTATTACTCAGTGTGTATTACTCATCGTGTAGTACTCAGTGTGTAGTACTCAGTGTGTAGTACTCAGTGTGTAGTACTCAGTGTGTAGTACTCAGTGTGTAGTACTCAGTGTGTATTACTCAGTGTGTATTACTCATCGTGTAGTACTCATCGTGTAGTACTCAGTGTGTAGTACTCAGTGTGTAGTACTCAGTGTGTAGTACTCAGTGTGTAGTACTCATCGTGTAGTACCTGTGTAGTATCCTGGGGCGAGAACTTCATCCTGTTTGTAATTCTGTTCTCCAACCAGCTGTCGCAGAGCCTCAGCCACCAGACCTTTATAACTGACAGAACACAATCGGAGCAGAACTTGAAATTACTAGCCTGGAGAGCCAGTTCCAACAAGTTAGAACCAGCTAGTAGAACCAATTCCCGTAGCCAGTCAGAACAAATCACAACTTTCACCAGTCAGAACAAGCCAATCTCAACTGTCCATAATATGGTAGACATAAAACATCCCTCAAAACCAGCCAGAACGGATCCAAGACACAATCATTCAGCAAACTCACTCAGCGAAAAACAAGAAGCAGCAGACAAACTGGTCAAAACTAACCAGAACCAGTAACATCAAGACAGTATGAGGCAGCAGTAACAATCAAAATCAAAAGAATCACTCAGAGTCCCTTAAAAATGGCTCCAGTCAGAACCAAGGATACAGTTGAGCAATGGATGTGTCTGTGTGTTACCTGTACTTGCGGTTGACCTCATCAGCAGTCAGCGCGTGGTCAAACATCAGGACCTTGTGGGCATCTTGTAGCCGTGGTCCAGTGTATTCTCGATACTCGAGCTCCACAGCAGCATCAAGGAGAGAGAGGTAGCGCCGCACGATCAGAGCATACGGGCTGTCTGCGAAATAAAAAAGAAAACAGAGTAAAACTTTCTGCTCCCAAGACGAGATCTTGAAATTTGTATCGCGTTCATCAGGAAATAACGTACTGGTGACGTTGCTGATGAATGCGGAGGAGAAAACCCGGTGCAGCACCAGACCAGGGAAATGTCCCAGCTGGAATAGAGACATGAGGATGTTGACGGTGGCAAGTGGCGAGCTGAGCGCCTTCAGCTCCACCACTTCCTCCAACCGGGAGAAGAACTGCTGTTCGTTGGACGGACGGTAACTCATCCTGCTGAACGGGAACACCAGTTTCTGGATCACCTGAGGAGTGAAGACACACGCAAACTGTGAAGAAACTTGTAACCCAAATTTAAATTCCATCACATTCCTTGACGCTGGAAACTTCCTCCTTTGAATCGTGTTTCTCATCAGTAGATTATTGAGTTAATAAAGTATGATTTCCACAGTGGTTAAACGGGATACATTGCTTGTCTAGATATAACTAGATTTATAGATTTAACTAAAGATTACATCACCTTCCACAGATGCATGAAATCCATTTGAATGAGTCTGAGGTGAGGCTTCATACTCACGTTTTGTAGCTTGTATCATAATACAGTTTTATTATTTTATATATATATATATATAAAATATATATAAATATATATATATAAATATATATATATAAATATATATAAATATATATATATATATAAATATATAAAAATATATATATATATATATAAATATATATATGAGAGAGAGAGAGAGAGAGCGAGAGAGCGAGAGAGCGAGAGAGAGAGAGAGAGAGAGAGAGATCAAACCAAACAACATATTAGTACTTCTCCATCCAACCCTCACCTTACTGTCCAGGTACTCGGCCTTCTTCACCAGGAAGTCTGCAATTGTGTCGAGCAGTCGAGTCTCCCTCAGTCGATGGCGAGCGATGTATTTGGCGATCAGAGCCATTGTGTACGGCGTGATGCTGTCTACCTTCTTTGGCAACTCCTCTATATGAGGGCAGCAGTTCACATGTTCAACAAAGCCAACATGGAGTATGTTAAGTACAGAGAGTTGTGCTTCAAGGTTGGGTTTACTTGAGAACCTGAAGGACAAAGCGCTGTGGAACCATACCTGCCAGGCTGCTGATGAACCTCTCCTGTCTGTTTTGATAGAACAGGTGAGAGCTGAAGATCAACTCCAGACTCTTGTTGCTCGCCTCCCGAGCACACGCCGCCAACATCTCATCCAGCAGGGCCATCTCCTGGTCACGAACGCCACTAACACTCGCCAGGGTGTGTTTGACCAGACGCAAGATCTTCCTGAAAGACGAACAAATAAGGAGACACTAAAAATTCTGTTTGTGTACAAGGACAGAATCTGTATAGGAATGTGTAAAAAAACCTTCCCTTGAAAAAGATAAACAGCTTACCAGCGCGTTTGGCAGCCAGAGCTTTTTAATCTTCAAAAGCATAAAGCTCTAATAAACACGTCTAAAAGCACTTATTATGTGTTTATTTGTTTGTTTGCACGAACGTCTTTTTGGGTATAAAATTTTAAAATTATCCGTGAAATAGTTATCGCGTTAACACGAAGGCTTTGCGTTGGGGACAACAGAGATGACAGTTTGAGGATATAATTTGGAGTTTTAACCCATATCCCAATTCCCTTCACAAGTTAAATTAACCAGTTTAAGCCCGCGGGGGATGTTCTTAGATGATTTAAACCCATCACTGTCATTTCCCATTCCCTTCAAAATCCGGTTGTACCTAAACCTGGAGTGCTGCTATTTAAACAGTGTCAATCATCAGGTATCTGCCTCCATCCTCTCAGAATCCTCCATCCCAGACTCGTCCAACTTGAGGCCCGCGGGCCACATCCTGCCCGCAGAACAATTGTATCCAGCCTGTGAGACAATACCTCATTTCTATAATAACTGACCCGCTGGTACACTGCACAAACACCACAGATACTAGAATTCCCAGAAAGCTCTACGATAGCCGGCGCATCATTTGGTAGCACCAACTTTCTTCGATTATCAGATATCAGCATATATCCAGTAACTCTAATAAATTTAAGTCAAATCTTAAGCATTGATTTTAAAATGAGGAAATACACAATTAAGTGTTTCAGTGTTGGGGAACCTGACTTTATTAACAGGAGTATTTTCTTACCTGTTGACCAGTAGTTGTTCAGGGTTTGGAGTAGTGTTGCTGTTGTTGCTGCTGGTAGCGTTAGTGTTAGCTGCAGTTTCCTGCGCCTGCAGCAAGCGACACTTGAGCCTGTAGTAGGAGAGTAGCAGGAAGAGCGTTTGTGGGTGGCGCTCTCTCTCCAGGTTTTTCTCCAGGCCTGCCAGGCAGGCTTCGGTCAGAGGATGCTGGCTTCCAGGATGGAGCTTCATACTGGAGCTGAACACCATGGACACGTCCTTCTGGTTAAACTGGTTCAATCTGGACTGTGATTCCGCCTCCAACACTTGGACCACCTGGGAGTCACTGGGTAGACCTGAAGAGACATTACAAAAACATCAGTTCGTAGACGTCAGAAGACCCCACATGAGATCAGGTCCTCCATCATAGAAACACTTCCTATCAGACAAAGTACTCAAATTTATCCTGAGTGATCATCATTAATCTTTAGCTGCTTTCTCCTGGACTTACCGAGCGCTGCCACAGCGTACAGGCAGTTGACGATGCTGAAGTTATCAAACTTGGCGCAGTCGTTGACGATGGCGTTACAAAGTGTCTGAAAGTCCTGATGTTCCAGGACCTGACGTCCGTCAGTGCCGTCTGGTCCTCCTCCTCCTGCAGACTCTCCGTTGGGGTCCACACCTCCGCCTCGTAGCAATGGCGCTGACTGCAACAGCTGTCCGATCTTCTGCAGGGCGACAGGATAGTGGTTGTGGGAGATTTTGGCAGGGTTCTGGGTGACCCAACGCAGGACCTCGTCCGGTCGACGCGAGCGCTCGATCAGACGCTTCATGGTGAAGAATGTGTCGTAGCTCATCTTCTCGTGGATGAAGTTCCACGTTTTCTTCTTGCTGATAGTCGAGACGGCCCCACCAGTCGCTGCTCCACCTCCGTATGCGTGGAAGTGGGCATGGTGCTGGTAGTGGGGGGGTGGTTGGGACGGGGCCATATGGGCAGGGTGTGGGTGAGGGTGGGGATGGGGGTGGTAGTGGTGGTGGAAGTGTGCTCCTCGATGGGCGTCAGGGCGGCCCTGGTAGAGCGGGTAGGCGGGGGGAGGCTGGGCCGAGTGCGGGTGGTGATGGGGGAGGTGGGGGTGAGAGGGATGGGGCGCCTCAAGCATGGCGAGCCCCGCTCTTCGTCCCTGTTTGACCCCACCTCCTCCCCCTCCTCCTCCCCCCGCAGTGCTGTATAGCCGGGTGGCATACATTGCGGCAGACTGAGCAGCGGGGTGGAGGGGAGGGAGGCGTGGAGCTTGGCTCAGGAGGCGCCACCCAGTGGACAAACACAACATAGTCCAATAGCCAGGCCACCTTGAGGCATCAGCACAGCACTCCTACAGAGAAGAAGAAATTTATGGAATCGGTCAGCTAACCCCGTTCAAAATTCAAAACATCCAACAAAGCATTTTTTTTAATCAGTTGAAAAACTGACAGTCTTCTGGAGAACAGCATCTGAAAACATGTGGCTTATCTAGATTGTCTTTGGGGTGAACTACCCTCTAGTAGTATCATCCCCCTTTAAAAAATATTGTGAAATGAGATGCAAAAATATCTTTATGTATCTCTACAAAAGTCTAACCCTCCATTCAAGTAGCAAAATTTAAAACCCCTTGGCAGCCCTAAGAAATCAGTGATTAATGATGATCTGTGATTAAAAGTTCACTGAAACATATTTCCGGTCCAATATAGGATTTTAAAGTACACCTGTTTGAGCGGGAACTCTGAGGTGAAGTGGTGAACTATGACATCCTATTTTACTGGGGTATAAATATGAGGTGACACAAGCCTAATTCTCTTTGACGTTCTTCACAATGGAAAAGACCGGCGAACACAGCAATGACATGCAAAGAAAAGTTCTGGAGCTGCACATATCTGGCAATGGAGACAAGAATATCTCTAAACAGTTCAAAATGTCAGTTTCAGCAGTTGGATAAATAATTAGGAAGTTTTAAAGAAACTGGAGATTTTAAAAATCAGCCAAGAAGAGGAGGTGACTGCAAACTGACCCCAGACACTGAGTGGAGGATGGTTCGACTGGCGATAGACTGTCCCAGGATAAAAGCAAGAAAATGTTGGCAGTCAGTTGAATCTTGGGGTCAGAACGTCTCCCTAACCACCATCAGATGGCCCCTTCAGCAACGCAAGCTGTTTGGGAGGGTAGCAAGAAAAAAAACCCTCTGCTGTCATCCACACACAAGCTAATGCTCCTACAGTCTGACAAAGACCACTGGGAATTTCAGTGGAAAAAGGTCATAGGTCTGAGGACCAGAGTAGAGCTTTTTTACAACATCTAAGGTGTGGGTAGGGTAGCAAGAAAGGAGACCATAGAGAAAAGCTTCTCATACCAACTGTGAAGTCTGGTGGATGATCTCCGATTTGGTCCACTTTAGATTAATGCTAATTTACCAAAAATAAAAACGAGGTGAAATTGAGAAAAAAAATGAAGTTATATGCTGAATAAACAAGTTCAAGGTGACAGCTCTCCACTTTCCGTCCTCCTAACTTCACCTGACAGCTGCCTTCAGTCCAGGCCCTCATGATGCTAACTCTAGCGGTTTTCCAGTTTGTCAGCGGGTTAAACCCGGTGTCAGCGCTCTCACGAACGTGCCACGACATACATATCACACCGGAAACGTACATCTCGTGTATCATCACATTTGGTTATTGCGTTTATACTATAGCGAGCCTAAATGAGCAGTTAGCTGCTCTTTTAGCATGTTAGCATCAGAGCCACCAGTTATTAGCACTGTACTTAACCTGGATATAACCTGGGCCTGCCGGGTAACTCGTGCCTGACAGTGGGGTCGTGACGGCGGGTTTACCTCATAGCTCAGCAACACCTGCGGTACCGCTCTCCTGAAATACCCGAGGCCGCTCAGAGTGCGGGTTCACCAGGTAAACGGTCAGCGGTCAGCCGCCCGGTTCATTCCTCCACGCAAGCCGCAGCATACGCCATCATCTACCCGGCATGCAACGGGAGGAAAGTGTTTCAACACTGCCGCCTGTCTGCTGCTCTGTGTTACTGCAGCCTTCGATCTGTCCAGGACCGTAAAAGATTCTTTTGGTAAAATTGAGGGTTATCTCCTCGTACTAATGGAAATACAGTATTCAAAACTAAAGTTAAATGTATTTGTGATTTTTGGATTCTCATATAATAAAGCTGGTCTGCAAGCTCGTGGTGAAACTATGCTCCCACTACTTTACACTATCATTGAGCCTTGAGATACTGTACATCATTAAATGTAACGTCTTATCTCTCTTTAAAGGAATCTCATCACTTGATGGGATACTTGACATGGATGCCGACAGTGACATCTTTTTGACACTTGAGGGTCACCATAGAATCCTGGATAGGGAGGGGTGAGCTGATATAGGAGGCACACTGGAACTTCACTGCTGGACGCCGCTAAATTTTACATACTGCAACTGTAAGACCTGGTCAATCTCTGTCAATATTAATATTAAGTTGTTTAGAACATTTATAGGGTCTGGAGCAAAACATTTGTCAGATATCAGAAATTGTCAAATAGAAAATCAAGCTCTTTAAATTTTGAAATGATCCTGCAGATTCCCTGGTGGCCACAGGTTTGGTTGCAGGAGCTTCATTAATTTGATATTGATGTAGTTTTATACATATTCTTTGTATAAGAGTACAACCCTAGATGGCACTATAACACGTCTTGTCGAGTCTTTGAACCAGAGCCGTCAGTCTTATATCTTTTTTCAATGTAATACCCCTTTTGAATTATTCCTTTTACCTAGTCCCCCATGCAATGATAGGAAAAATGCTTTTATAAAGACACACAATACAGTAATGTGACATAAGTGTCTGATTTATGGGGGTATGGAGGGTATGACAGCTGTGCAGCCAGGAATTTGTAAGTTTATCAAGGAGGGGAACACAATAGAATTAGGGCCACATTATCTTTCAAAGTATGAATTTGAATACTAACCTTGTTCACAGAAAAATGAGATTAAAAGTGAGAGAAAAAAATATATATAATATATATAAAAATACAATTGATTGACAAGAGCTGTGACACTGGTTCCAAATAAAGTGTGTAAAACCTTTCTAGTGAAGTTATGGGATGGTTTAACTGTCACCTCAAGGTTTAACGGTCAGTCTTTATAGACCTTTGTGTGGATGTTAGAACACACATTAGCTTTTCTCAGTGGACTCTTTTCATTTCAGTGCATTACAGTGTATGTGTCAACCTGTTCCTTTTCTTGAGAAAATATAACTAGAAATACGGTATATATATATATTATATATATATATATATATATATATATATATATAATATATATATATATATGTAATTATTGTGTATAGAAGGGCACTCTCGAGGGAATTTTTTTCCACTGAACAGAAACTCAATAAATCGTATTTCTTCCACTGGACCCCCGGGATGAATAGGAATCTGTTTGTGCACTGGAAGGCCCCCTAAATCACTATATCCTATTTTGCCCACTCCATGGACCCCCTAGAGGTCCCTATATCCCATTTGCTTCTGTTCTGCTGCCCCTCGTCCGTTGAATGCCCTCCCTGACCATCTGAGGGCTCCACAGACGACTGAGACTTTTAAAAAAGGACTTAAAACTTTCCTTTTTAGCAGAACTTACAACTTTTAATTAACATTGCTGCTTTTTGGTCATATTTTTATATTATTATTATTATTATTATAATATATATACTTTTTAATGCTTTTCTCTGCATTTACCTTGTAGCACTTTGAGACTTGTTCCAACTGTAAAGTGCATTATAGATAAAATGTACTATTATATTGTCCACTAGAAGGATCCCCTGGAAGATACTATATCATACTTAGTCCACTGTATGGACCCCCTAAAAGACACTCATCAGATTGTTGACCACTGAATAGACCCCTTAAAAGGTACTTCATCATATTTTGTCCACTCTAAGGATCCTTAAAGGTCACTATATCACATCTTCTGAACAGGAAGGACCCCTTAAGGTTAATAGGATATATTGTCCACTGTTTGGACCCCCTAAAGCTTACTACATCACGTTTCTCTCTGGAAGGGCCCCTTACTGGTAACTATTATATAGTTTGTTCCCTGAACGAACCCCCTAAAGGTCACCATATCATATTTTGCCCACGGGAGGAGCATCCTGAAGGGCACCTACTAATATTCTGTCCACTGGAAGGACTCCCTGGGGGACACATCATGTTTTACCCACGTGTAGGACGGCCAACAGGGAACTATGTCATCTTTTGTCGACCGGAAAAACTCGGGCGGGGTGTCATCCCAAAGTTACCCCCCTTTGAGTCCAGCAGCGGATCTGGTTTTATAGCCTCTATCTTGAGATCATTTAATACCCACCGTTAAATTCTTCTTCTCCCGATCCAAAGTTTGATTCCACTGTCTTTTCATTAGAAATGAGATAACGTCTCATATGAGATAACGTCTATGACGACGTGCCCCACACTGTCTTTTCTAATGAAATCTGTATCTATTGCATGAGTGTGTGTGTGGGTGTGTGTGAGTGAGTGTGTTTCTCGTCATGTATAGACACTTTAGGTGCGTGTTATTACGCACACGCGTCCTTCTGGAGAAAAGAACCTCCTGGTGTGTGTGGGGTGGGGGAGACTGGGGGGTGGGCTGATCCGCGAGGAAAGAGGTGGGTGTGTGATTTAAAGTACCATGAAGCAGAGCTGAGAAGGGTTTTATTCTGATCCAAGAACGGAGCGAGTCCAGAGGGAAACTCTCCAGAAGTCTGAGGCAGAGAGGAGCAGAAGGTTTTCAGCGCGGATCCAGAGGAAGATCAAAACAGATCAAGTAAGATTCACACATTTTAGTCTGACTAGCGGATCTGATGGTGAGGCTTAAACTCGGAGTAACGGGATCCTCGTCCTGGCAACAGAAAGTTTGTGTGATGATCTTCCAGAGAGGAGGAAGAGAAGACACGATCTGTCTCCTTTAAGAGAGTTTTTTTTTTTTTTTTTTTTTTTTTTTTAGCAAACTCTCACAGAATAATAATAATAATAATATTACATTTAATTTATAATGCACTTCCTGATCAATTTTATACCAAGTTTTATATTCTGTAATTCCCACAAATTATGAGTTGTAGTTTCATACTGTTTACTTATTAAAGATGATATAAAGCATCAGAACGTTATTTGCTATTGCTCAGTTCCATCTTCTTATTCCAGGTCTTTATTCCATATGTACAGCGTTAAAGGTTATGTAGCCGGGTGGAGGGATAGATAGATTGTGTTGAAGGAACTTTTGTCAGAGGTATTGGCTGTGCTGAGTTCAGTTCTATTATTCAGAAGAGATTAAGTAGAATGTGCATTCCTTCCCCAGGACCTGACACACCCCTTTTTTTATTCCTGGAAGGTCAGGGATTCTATAGATTCCCCTCCTTCGTGTTATACTCAAAAAATATTTATTGGATCATTTTCAATTTTTTTTTTATACCCACATAAACCGTAATGTGAGGAAGAACTGGATTGATTTTGGAAAAGGTGGGTTGTCTTCTCCAAAAGTTTTCGGGTTATAATTTCTTGATCTTTGGTCAAATTTAGTCCAAATTTGATGCAAATGAATCGAATCGAGGAGATCTATCCTGTATATATCAATTTTTTCTCTGATAGTCCCTATTTTACTCACTAGGGGGAGCTATGTTTTGAAAAACATTGTTTTTTGGGGCATAACTGCCCCAATTAAATTCAACATTTAACTTGATTAGTTCAGTTAGGAGGATTGATCGTGGAACGCAGGCTATCGGTGGGCTTTTTCGGGGAAAAAGGTGGTTCATTCAATGTTTATCTTAAATCCAACTCCAGCTTGTATTGGTAATTGAAGGTGGCTGGATTTCCAACCTCCCAAAAACCTAATCTGGATTTATGTATTATTCCTTCATAAGATAAAGAAAAATGTCCTAGTCCTTTTATGGATATCTGTTCAGTGACATTTTGGGTTATCCTCCTGACTATCCAGTAACCAAACGGATGTGGGTGAAGACATTAACATTGTCAGTGTAGGTAATTTGGATAAATCCTGGATCTGCTCCATTGTTTGGATCCACTCCAAAACCCCAAATCGATTTTTTGATGCTACATACCCAAACTTTTCACCAAGTTTCATCAAAATCTGTCGGGTAGTTTAAGTTACAGAAACAGTGAATGAAATCCTTATCTTGCAAAGTTTGTTAAAGTTAATCCAAGCCTTAGTCAAGATCTGCTCTCAAACTTAATGAGTTCATCCTGGTCAGGAACCCAAAACCTTCTGGTCTCATAAAAACCTGCTCGCCAGTGTTTGTGCAATCCTGCTGACAGGCAGCAAACAAACAGATGGTGGTGAAACGTTGGCAGAGGTAACACAGCCTAACGATTTAAAGCTGCTGGAAACAGTGAGTTGAATCTGAAGCGCTTATCTCCAGGTCCATTGGGCATTCCAGCCACGCCAGCATGCCAACACAAACTGAACAGAGAGACGGGCAGAACCGCAGAGGAAGAGGGCACGACCTCGTGGCTGAGGAACCCTGAGGTTATTGGCACAATAGATAACTGTTTTCCAAAACTAGCCAGACTGCCAAACAATCCACCTTGTGGGGCTTTTAAAGGAAAGGTGGTTGGGTTGGATTTTTTTTTTTTTTTTCTCTAACCCACATAGACCTTCGTGCGAGGAAGAACTGGGGAGCTTTACATCCAGAATTATTTGGCCATAATTTCTCAACCCCTGGTCGGATTTAGTCCAAACGTGATGCAAATGATTCGACTTGGGGAGATCTATCTGGTGTGAATCACATATTACTCTTATAGTACATATTTAACTCAGTAGGGGAGCTTATTTTATCGAAAAACCATATTTTTCAGCTATAAACTCCGATCAGTTGGTTGAATTTAATTCAAATTTGGTGCATATCAATCAACTCAAAGAGATCTATCTCCAATATATCATAGTTTACTATCAAAGGTCAGATTGTCCTCCCAAACTTTAAACTTAGTTTGAATATAATACTGATAATAATAATGATGAGTCAATCAGGGGGACATGAAGTAGAATGGGGACCATTATTGTCAGGGATGACAGTTTAGGGAAGGCAATAATTGTATAATGCATTTTATAACAACAAATTACATTTATGTGAAAAGAACCTGGCACAATAATATCGCAAATTGAGTTCAGTTAATTAATGCTTGGAGTGGACTTGAAACGACAGGGGAACTGGCATGAAGCCAGGAGAAGCCGCCTGTAGGCGTGAAAGAGTGAATGAATGTTTATCTGAATCAGCCAGTAATTAAATATTGCTCGGAAAAAGCTCCAGACACCCTGAGCAGGATAATCAGTAAAAGGAAATCCTTCTTTGACAATACCATGACCCCTCTCACCATGCCAATCAGGGTATTGTGGGTCATGGTGTCGCAATAATATGATTGATGGTGTCGCCATAGTAGAGTTCATGGTGTCGCCATACTAGGATTCATGGATTTGCTTATTACATTATAGTTTTCTGCCTGAAGGCTTGCGTGTAAAATATTAACTGAAAATCAATACAGTGTTTTGAATACCAATATTGAGAAAGGATATGAACTTGCTACTCAAATAAAGTGACATCTTTTGATACAGTTTTTTTTGTACAACTCATACGAGTTAGGTCGGTTCCTTTTTATTGAAGAAGAAGCGGCACAGACGCTGTCAAAAACATGAGCTCAGCTTTGGGTGGAGATCATGTTGCAACACCGGCAGCTGACTTGATGTGCTGAGGGTGTCACGATGATTAGGAGCATCATTGCCAAATATTTAGAGGATCTGTAAAGGGGGGCTGGGAGTTGTCACATGTCTACCAGTTCAACTCAGGATGTCAAGGAGTTTAAAAAATCCGAGGGGAAACAAAGACACACCTTCTGTCCTCGCACTGAAAGAGTCTGGCGGTCCGAAAATGTGAAACGCCCCCCACCCTCACCTCTTCCTCAGCTGTTGTCCGACCTTTGACCCCCACCACATAACTTCCCTATAACTGCCTTTTCCCATAACCAGAGTGGTCAGCCTGTTCTGTCGAAATATTCAACCATGAAATCAATATAAAGCAGCAGCACTTTATCAGAGCCCAGCGGCGGCCGGTTCTGGATCAAAACAGCTCCAGTGACTCTGCCTCACAGAATCAGCCCGGCCTCAACTTCAAACAGATAACAGCGACTGATCAGTCACAGCTTCACACATTACTTTTAACCAAAGTAGCTCATACAGGCCAGCTCCATTGAGCTGCTCTTCATCGTCCCCCCCCCCCCCATAACTGAATGGGCTCCTTGTGAATATTACTCAAAAACTGTCATAAATATTCCAGCGCACAAACAAACAAGTATTGGAGCGGTAGCTTTTGCGATTTAGGATCTTTAATTGTCTGCATTTTTTGTTTTGTTTCCATGGATACAAATTGAGCTTAGGCTCATTTTTATTCCAGAAAAGCTTTTTAGATAATGGAAGTGTTGTCATCGCTGCAGGTTAACCTGATAACTCAAAAACTATTCCACTGATCATTTTCAAATTTTATACCCACAAAAAAACTCAGTGTGAGGAAGAACTGGATTGATTTAGGGAAAGGGCATTGGACAACTTAGTCAAAAGTTGGTGCTTGTGAACCCGCCCCTCCCTACCACACCCCAAAAACATGCAATATAGGTTCCTCTAAATTACCCAACGGCCGTTTGATTGTGAACCTTTTTTTTTATCTCCATGTGTCAGCCTGGTGACAAACTGTTGACTAGTCCATGGTGTCTCGCCCAGTGTCTGCTGGGATAGGTTCCAATCCCTCAAGCCACTCTGAACAGTGACAGATTATGAATGAATGATCTAATTGAAGTGAATCCCACGTTCTACAGAAGGTTGTTTTCCGGGAACCGAATCAAAGGTATAAAATGAATGATGAAATTAAGTAACCTTTTTTTTTTCCTTCTATATCACGCGTGACTCATCACCGACAGAGACATTTTAGCCGACGTCGTCTCAGCGTTGTAACGGGCTGCAAGAGTTTCTTCACCTCCTGATCCGTGCAAACGATGTTTTAGTATGAAAAAATATCTTTATAAAAACCAGCAACACATCTTGTGTTTGTGCCGTTTCATTTGTTTACAGCCCATCTCTGACGGAAAAACAGAATCATCACAGAAAAGGAATTCAGATTTTTTCCACTGATTGTCATTTCAAATATTATTTGTCTTTCTTTGTCATGCAACATCCCGACTAAGTGATTGCAGTTATTTTTCTTGCTTGCAGTGGACGAAAGTTAACACTCGCATTCAAAATAAAGAAAGCCGGTTTTTAAACTTAAGTTTATTTGAACCTAAATTTGCGTTCTTCATTGGCTAATTAAAGTAAATGCCACCGAAATCAAGAACGCAGACACGCCATGAAAAGGATTTAATGACATTCTGGATTAGGGTTTAACTTAGAATAGAATAGAACAAACTTTATATATATATATATATATATATATATATATATATATATATATATATATACACACATGTACACATATATGGATAAAAATGCAATTAAATCAAGATGGATATGATATAAATTTGGGGAAATAGTCTTATAGTTTGGTTTGCATTTATGACTTTGATTTAGATATTTTTTAATCCGTTTTGAATAAAACT
Organism: Lophius americanus; assembly: GCA_037951165.1. Lineage (NCBI taxonomy): Eukaryota > Metazoa > Chordata > Actinopteri > Lophiiformes > Lophiidae > Lophius > Lophius americanus. The sequence continues at coordinate 440,789 of JBBDHG010000210.1, read as the reverse complement.
GACAATATTTCCTTTACTACAATATACAATTATTTTTGCAGGGGGGGGGGATCTGATTGTATTCATCAGCCTCTCACGGCCCACTATCAGTCGACTCCTCCGCTGCTCATTAAAGATTATAGCTGTTTTATAACAGCTCACAAAACTCCTTTTAAACCCATTTACAGGGGCAGACGTGGAGGAGAGGGACAATCCATCCTCTGTGGTTCATTCTAGTGAAAATCTTTCACTTTCCAAATGTTGACTTTCGGTGTCTGACATTATGACCCGCATTTTTGTAAGACCTGAGTGCGACAGGGAGGAAGGGGCCGGGCTCGGGCGAGACAAATGATCAGAGCCCGTTGCGAGTGTAAGGGCAATCTACGAGTGTGGGGTTTTGGAACAGTGTGATGAATGCTCAGATGATTTTTAATGCTAGACGAATACTCACACGCAGACTTGCTCGGCGTTATTTGTTATATTTAACAGCTGGGCCGAGGCTGATGGAAGCCAGCTGCTGGTACGAGGTCTGCATGTTAGATTGCTGTGTGCAGCCGATAAGGATGAAAGGCTAAATACCCCAGAATGCTTTGGAAAAGACTGGTAGGGGCGTACGCGATAATTGTGGGAAAAAGTGAAAGAAAAACAGAACTGGGTTTTGTTGGTAAGAGTGTTATAAATACAATCTCCGTGGAATAAAATCTCTGCCAGCACTGGCATCTATTGCTGTTTACAGTGAAGCTGTTGGGCTTTTCTTGCTCGTACATCTACACTGTAAAAAGGAGGATAGTTTGATGAACTCAAAAAACTACTTCAGCCGCTAACACTCAATTAAATTACTTATTTACAACTTAAATGAATAATTGGACTCAAATACTTAATTCAATTAAATGTTACTAGTGGAGGTGATTTCTTTTACGTTCATTAACAATGTTTTCTTTTCACAGGGCATGATTAGACCCCAGACGCATGGAAAAAAGTGAAAGTCCTGCTTTTGATTGTTAAAAAATATTTTCTCGAAAACCTTTTTTTCCCGCTTGTTTTTACCTTAAAAAATAATAAAAACAAAGGAACAATAAATAATATTTATTTATTATTGGTGCATAAATCTGTCATTATTTCATTAATTGGGCATATTCAGATAAATATTACACACTGTAAAAAGACAGTTATTGACCTAACCCCCCTAACGCAATAATACTTTTAATATAATTGTGTTTTACCTGTGAACAAATGAAGTTGTGTAGATGTTGCACATAAGTTTAATTGTATTTGCCCCTCTGAGATTATTGTCTTTATCCAATTTTTTCCGTGCATTGTTATTTATTATTTAGCCTTTTCATACCGTCATCTATTCATGTATCCCAATTTCAGTAAAAGCAGGAGGAGAACATAGTGTGACAACACAGTAAAAATTTGACAGGCTCTATGTAACCAATCCAGAGCTCAAAGTTCATTTAGGGCGTATCCAGCTCCCATTTTGCTGTGTAAACAGTGCATAATAGGAATTACCTTTAAATACAAGGCACTAAAATGTTTATTTTCTTGAATATTCTTTGGTGTTTCTTTTTTTTAGAAAAACATTAATTAAACCATTTTTTTCTCCCATCCCTGTTCAAATCAAAGCGTATTCTCCTTTTTAAGCATCGTCTGGTATGTGAATATTTGTAGGTGATATTTGTTTTAATACTTATTTAGAAGAGACTAATAAAGCTTATCCAGATTAGGCTTATGATTCGCGTTCACACATTCGGAACCTCTGATACGTCCTTTCAATAGCAGTAAAAATCGGTGGACTTTGGTGCAGGTTTTGGATTACTTTCTGCAGAAATGTTGTTCTTAACCTCACCTCATTTTAAGATAGCTCCAACGGGCGCACATTTCCAGCCTGCATCAGTGGAAATTAGATGCGACACTTGAACTCAGTGCAAGCTGGAACACAACATGCTAACTAGAGTCTGTGTGGTTAGTACAAAATTAAATCTCCCCAATATGTCTCCCAGAATGCCGGCTGAGCGCCTGTCAGTAAGAGCACCGTCGGTGGTCGGGCGTTTCCACGGAGCGGCCCCGCCCACTAGAGTGGAGCTGTCCATCCACAAAGAGAGCGAGAAGTTACAGGAGGAAGAGGAGGGAGGCTGTTGCGGCTGGTTCACGAAGATGTGCCCGTGCTGCTGTAAGCGCAAGAAAAGCACCTCCTATGATGTCACAGATATGATTGAATTGGTCAAACCCCTGACTCCCGCTCCTTCAACGATCACTGAGACCACCAAGCCAATGCTCGGAGACGCAAATGAAATGGATGGTAAGGCTGCAGACTTCTGGGCGAAAGTGCAATAATTATAGCGAGGTTGAAATACTTTACATACACGATGGTTAACTGAAAATATGAAATGTACAATTTTCTGCTAATTATGGCTCTCTCAGAAATGAAGTTGTCGGTGTGTTCTGTGGACCTTCTGAGCTCCAAGACGGGTCAGAACAGACTGGAGCACCACACTGACTTGTATCATGGGGAGGAGATGATCATCCGCAGAGGACAGCCCTTCCAGATGGAGCTGGAGCTCAGCAGACCCTTCAGTGCCGACACCGACAAGCTGCATATGGACCTGAAAACAGGTTTGGGTGTAATGATGAATTCAAGCTAGTCATTACAGCTCAGGTGGCCCTGAGTGCAACTATTTATATTAAATTAATATTAAATATTAAACATTGATTTATGTCACAGCCATGTAAATGGCTTCCCCTAGTGGACATAGGTGGTATTTTTGCCGCCAAAATCCCTTTCTTTGGCCCATTTGGGGTCCAACGGGGCCAGACGGAGAGCCGTGCTGGTCCTGTCCCACAAAAACTGTGTAGAATATCATCAATTTGTGGTATTTTTATCAAATTCTATGAAGAGTTTTTGCGAAAATGTATCAATTTATTTTTGCTTACTGTAAAAAAATTAGAAATGGATAGAAATATTGGATTTTTTTTTTTAACCATCGCTACACCGCAAGGTCTGGACTCCAGCCTCGGCCTTATGGCGTTAACAGTTTACAGACTTCAGGACACCAGACACCATGCTCCGACATTCACGGGCCTCATACTACAGCCAGCCGCCACTCAGCCGGGATTAAATGACCATTACATCATCCCGGAGCTCCACCCAGAGTTAAAAAAAACTAAACACAGATTAACATCGGAGCCTTCCATATCGGACAGACTCTAACTTTGTTTAAAGTCGCATTCTCTGCGGGAATGTTTAATGCACAGCTTGTTGAATCCTCCTGATGTGTTATTTTGCTCAACCACGGCGCTGCGTAAAGATCCTCAGACAATGTCCGATGAAGTTCCAGCGGCGGGGGAAGAAAGTTTTAAATTGATTTCCTCTTGGCGGAGGAGCTGAGAAAGGAAGTCCTGGCCCAGCAGAACAATGAGTTCTTGATAAACTCCGTTTTCACTTCAGAAAATAGCAACAGGGTGCCAACGGAGCAAATAGCTCAGAGGAAAGCATCCAATAAATCCCAATCCAGAGAGATGCTGAGATTTGAGCTCGTTCTTTTCCTTTGTTAGTCTGAAGCAGATCATTTATTTAAGGTCATAAGATGTGTGTGCGCGTGTGTGCGCGTGTGTGCACGTGCACCGTGGGAAGTTTAGCAGCCCTGCTATTTGTTTATTGGGACGAACCATCGCTGAGGTTGTGCGGTCAAATGTGGGAACAGACTAACAACTGCTGTGACTAATGGGGTCCACTTTGTTCCCGGCTACATGCTGAAGTGAAATCCTTCCACTGCTACATGAACCGATTTCAGCTGAAGGAGAAAGAGTAAGAAAAAAAAAAAAAACTAAATAGATTGGAATAAAATTAAATTTGAAAGTCATAGTTGAGGGTCAGGTGTATATAACAAATGTCTATAAAGAGAAAAAAAGAAATATGCAAATGAGATGGATAACAGTAACTAATATAAATAATTAACAACAACAACAAAAGTATTGTTTGGGGCAATTGTTTGTGCAAAAATAAAGGGAGTCCGGCAGTATCTGAACATGCAGATGCTGTGGTTTATGTCCTTTAAATATTCTGATGGCAGCTGGCAGGGAAGACTTCCTGTAGCGTTTGGCGGGATCAGCCTGGGACTGACGGTGATCTGCTGCATCACCTTTCAGGGCATGAGGAGGGTTTCAGGGATCGTTTCATTCACTGAGGGTCTTGTAAGTCTATGAGAAAACATATGGCCCAAAAACGTTTGGGGATAAAGCTTCCCCTATTGGTAGAAAAATAGCAACTGACCTTTCCCTGAAATCAATTCAGTTCTTCCTCACACTACGGTCTACGTCGGTATAAAATTCAAAAAAGGATCCCTGAAAGTTCTTTTTGAGTTTCCGCGTTTATACGAAGGATCTGCCGCGTCGATGACGAGTCCATAATATCCCAGACCAAATTCTACGGTTCATGCTCTAGCAGTCAAACTGCCACAGGATTATTACTCTGAGGTGCGATGACATAATGAGCCGCAAATGTTCTTGAGTATTGTCTAACACTATCACTTATATTATTTTCCTGTGTGGTGCAGGTCGGCTGCCCGTGGTCTCCAAAAGCACCCATGTCATCATTCCGCTGTTGAAGAAACTGCAGGGGAAACGCTGGGAGGCCAAGATACTGGAGCAGAACGGAAACAAGATCAAGCTGTCCGTTAACTCTCCAGCCAACGCCGTGTGCGGACGTTACGGTCTCACTGTGACGTGTAACGCCTCGAGGTTTGAGGCGGGGACTACTTACGCCTCCAGCAAGAACATGGTCATGCTGTTCAACCCTTGGTGTGAAGGTAAAGTGGGCAGAGGGTGTGCACAATTAATCTGAGAGCAGGAATGCGGTCGAGTGGTAAGGAGGGAGTTGATAAATGGCGGAAGGACTGTGTTGCATAACGTGTCTGGGTTTATTTACATAGTGCATGACTTACTGTTAACTTTGAGGGAGAACGTTTGGAGAGCAGCCCAAAGGCCAGGGAGCGCGTTCCAAGAACTTAATTGCTGCGTTGAGAACGTTGGTATTTTTCTTCAGATAGCAAACAGAACAGATGGCTGGTAGTCAGTTCATATGATAAATTGTTAAGTACTGGTGAGAAAGTCCGACTTAATCCAAGGATGTGTTGCTGTCAATCACCCGGCCGCGGCAGGACTCAAACTATGCGAGGTATGCACCTTCACTGAGCTTCATTCAGAGCTGCCAGATTCAGACCTTTAACCCCTCTGCTTAAACAAATTCATCACTTACTAAGTCAGTAAGTATTTCGGATCCTTATTTTTTAAACATTTGTGTACACCGGTCAGCCATAACATTAAAACCTTCCGTTTTTTCACTACTAACCCAGCCCAGTGATGTCACTGTGTGTTCTGTTTACATTCTATCACGTCCATTATTTACTTTTTCAAGCAACTGTGCTACAATAGCTCTTCTGTGGGATGAGTTTCGGGCACTCTTGACCCTGTCACCAGATACCCAGTTGCCCCTCCTAACCACTGCAGATCAGAGACCTGCAGTCTTGGAGAATTTAGAAAAAGTCTTTAGCTGTCCGAGTCTTCGGGAAGATTAGGACCGAAGGGTCTCTGCCCTGAGCAGCAGCATGGAATATCCCCCCTTTTGGAGTATGGATACTGGTGGTGGTGGTGGCTGATGGCTCTGCTGGAACTGTTGGAGCTGTAATGACTAGACAGAGACAGGGAGATGGAGGGTGCGCAAACAAGCAGCATGAAAGAAGTAGATGAATGGAGAAAAAGTCCAGTTGAAGGGGTTAGGCTCAGGAGGCAGGTGTGACACAGTGATGGGATGGATGAAGCTACCTGGATGAGTGCAGCTGATATCAGTTGATGCTCCATACGATGGCGCAGGAAGTAGAGACTTAGCATGTGCGACAGGTGAGGATAATAGAGTGGTATGAACAGTAATGCCTGAGTATGCAAGAAGATCGCTTTTTACTGATTGAACTTTAAATAAATCTGCATCACAATGTGGCTCTTGTCAAAGTTTCTCACATCCTTACACTTGGTCAGTCCATCAACTTCAGGACAAATGTTCACATGCTGCCTCATAAATCCCACCAACTGAGTGATGTCCCAGTCACAAGATCGTTTTTTTTTTGTTCTGTAGGTTTGCTGCAACGGCAAAAACCTTCCGTAGCCATTTTTATTTGCTTCCGTAATTTGTTATCCCAGATGGAGAACTTGGATTGCAGTCAGGAGAACGTGATAAAACCACCACACAAGAAACAAGATGCCGAAATATGAAAATGAAACAAATTTACTGCACAGGAAACAAAGGTCTTTTCATTCCTGTTGCTCCTCTATGGAGTCGCCCTGACTCTCTTCCTGCCGGACACTTGACTAACTCAGAGTGAAGTGGGTGGTCTGTGCAGTCCGATGGAGACCGGGCCTTCTGGAGGACATGCTGGGGAAAAAAATAGACATCAAAGAGGTCCGTTGGACACAAATCACTACCAGCCATCTTCACAATATGGCTCAGATGATTTTAATGATTGTACTGAGTAATATGAGGACAGATTCTTTGAATTACTTATTTCTGATGGAGAGAAGTTTACATCCATCCGCCATAACGTTATGACCACTTAGCTAATATTGTGTAAGTCCCCCTTTTGACACCGAAAACAGCTCTGACCTGGAAGCAGCGACCCAACAAGACCTCTGAATGTGCGCTGTGGTGTCTGGCACAAAGATGATAACAGCAGATTTTAAAACCAGTAGGTTGTGAGGTGGGACCTCCTTGGATTACTGTCAGTAATTGGTGCTACTGTAGCTCTTCTGGGTGATTGGGCAACCTGGGCTAGTCTTTCGCTCCCTACATTCACCAATTGGCCAATATGTACATGCTTTAAGGATGTTGCCAGTTCACCAGTTGTCCTCTCTTAGACAGCTCTGGTAGGTCCTAATCACTGCAGACCAGGAACACCCAACCAGACCTGCAGATCTGGAGATGCTCTTAACAAGTGGTAAAGCCATCACAACTTGGTCCTTGTCAAAAACACAAGCCGTCACGTTTCTCCTGCTTCCAACATCAATTTAGGGGCAATAAGTTCACCTGCTGCCTGATATATCCCACCCACTTATAGGTGCGGCTAAAATAGCACCTATAAGTGGATGATTATAATGCTATGGCTGGTCGGTGTCGCAGCAACACAGCAAAATAAACATAAAAAGATCAGATGGATTCCATAAAAAGAAAAAAAATCTTTCATTGGTTGCTGCTTTTGGCAGTCTGCCCAATCTCCACTTTCAGAGGCCCTGCCCTCCCGGACGTTCATAAAAGACAGGATTCTACAATTACTGTTAAAAAAAACTAACAAAACATGACGGGGCAACATCAGCGTGATTCTACAGTCGGTACCAGCCTGTCTTCCCTTTTGTTTTTACCACTTTCCTATCATTCTCCCAACCAACCCTTTTTTCTTCTTCTCGCGATACCAAGCACAATTCTTCTCATTTCTCTACTTTCTGGTTTTGAAAGTCCGTGAGGAAGTGAAATCCACAATAATAGAATCCGTCGGAGGCTGTCAGGCTCCTGCTTCTCCCGTAACACCTCATGAAACTCCACCCTTCCTCTGCAGAGGCCCAACTTCCCCTCTTTCTCTCATTACTCCCTCTTGACTTCTGTCCCCTTGAAACTTTTCCTTCCACTTCTTTTTCTCATCTCCGTCTTTTACTGTTCAGCCTTTTCTCTATTTTTGCCACGTTCGCTTTCCCCGCCCGAGGAAAATCTAAAGGCAACTGCGACAGCTAAAAAGATGGACAAACAAAGACAGAGCGGGTCAGGAGGGCAGTGATGTCACTCAAAATAGTCGGTTTCCCACAAATACTAGTGGGCCCCTCTGCAACACTTTGACTCATTGTGTTACTTAACCATTTCCTGACCTTGGGGACGATTCATTTGTGAGGGAAATCACATTCTTCAGTGATTAAGTCACTAAAGGGTTAAGTGAAGAACATTCTGCATACCATTCACTCCCAAGGAGGAGGCAAAATTCATCTGTTTTTATTTTCTGCCTGTGTTTTGAGAGAAAAATAAATTAATCAGATCCAAAAGGGTTTATTTCCTGTCAACGTCGCAACAACATTTGAGATCAAATGAATGACACACGATGAAAAGCTGTCCCAGTGTTCTCCCTTACAGCCAATCTGGAGTTTGCAGACCGATTCAAACCAAAATTACAGCCGTTAAACCTCTCCTACTCCACAAAACCCAAATCTTGGTAATTAGTGATAAGCGATAATACGTGGTCTTGCTTTGAATCAAAAGGAATCAAAGTTTGGTTTGTTTCTGTTTTTCGTTTGTTTTTTTATAGTACGGACGAGTTATTGCCATCCCATTTAATGTGATTGCAGGAACTAAGTGCAGATATTGAATGATTGATGCTTGAAACGTTGCAGAAATAATAATAATAATAATAATAATACATTTAATTTATAATGCACTTTACATTTGGATCAAATCTCAAAGTGCTACAAAGCAAAAGCAGGTAAAAGCATCAATAAAAAAATAAAATAAAATATACAAATACAGCTTAGAACATGGAGAAAAAGTAAAAGAAAATAGAGAAGAAATACATTTTCCCATGGATTCTGTACTATGTAAGCCCAGCTGATGGCTTATTTTAATGTCAATAAAAGAACTGCATCGTTAATTTTAGATCGGGTTTTTGTTTGTTTTAGTGGTTCAATGAAATTCTCCTGCCTGAAGGAAGCAATTCTCAAACAATTGGGTCCACGCTGGGAGGAAGAGTTCCATGGCGGTGAAGATGACAGGATGTATTCATGTCCTTCACAATATGAAGGCAAATTCTGCCAGAACAGTGTTTTTAAAAACATGAGCCTTGGATCGGATGTTCAGGTGTTAGAGCTCCGTTAGATTGATCTAATGTTGTCATGTGCTTGCAGACGACACGGTGTTCCTGGACGATGAGGAGGAGAGGAATGAGTACGTTCTGAACGACACCGGGAGGATTTATTACGGCACGGAGAGACAGATAGGATCTCGCACGTGGAACTTCGGGCAGGTAAGGACTGAGAAGACATGTTGTGTATGAATGGAGCTGAAGGCTTCGGGTTCTCAAAGAACATTTTTTATGCATTTTCTTAGTTCCACTATGGAATCCTGGAAGCTTGTCTCTTTATCCTGGAGAAGAGCAAGATTCCTGCATCTGGACAAGCGGATCCGGTCAATGTGGTCAGGGTCGTGTCTGCAATGGTGAGTTTGAATTAAAGGACCAGTTCAGCCAAATATGGAAGCACAGTCCTCACCTGCTCAGCTCCATACGGATGGAAAGTCGGTTGAAGTTTTTAAATCTGTTAATCATTTCTGGAGATTCAGTGGAGACTTTAAAAGAATAACTATAATCATAATTATATGCAACTAGTCTAGCGTGACAGGAGTTTCCTTTACCCCGAATTTATTTGAAAATACACTATTTACATCCTTTTTTTTAAGATGTAATCCTCACACTAGCATCAAAGCTAAACGTGTTAGCACACCCCGTCCACAGATGACGACCACAACTTCATGCTAGCAGGTAAAAAGTGTGAGTTCTAGTTGATAGTACTACGACTACTATTACTAACACAAATAATGATAATGAGCCGCTATATCAGTGTACAATGACATGTGCACCATGATTTTGTTTCATTTGTTTAGCTCACTAGCATGCTAACCAACAATTAGACACATTCAAGCATATTCCTGGATGGGGGGGCTGCTATAGCTTAGTGGGTACGACAGTCGTCACCCAACCTAGGGGTCAGCGATTCTATTCCTGAGTCTTTGCAAGTCTACATGTATATGTTATATACATGTGACAAATAAATGATTCTATTCTATTCTATTCTATGAAGGCGGACCTGAGGTCACATTACTTACTGATTTATTAAGTGAGGGTCTTTATTTGCACCTGCTAGAGGACATTCATTGTTGATATAGTGCATCAAAAATGAACTGGTTTGGCATAATTAAGAATGAAACTGCCAGTCAGAATCAGTTGGTATTTAAAGGGTGTTGGAGCACAAAAAAGTTTGGTTCTGGTCGGCTATAGCCCCTGGTTGTGGCTCAGGTGCATCATTTTTAGATTTTAGTTGATATTCAGGCACATCTTTGTGGATTTGTGCTCTGATTCAATGTATTCTACGAGAAACCACTATTTTCCTCCTGAACTACTTCTCTAATGTAAAAAAAACTCTTCCTTTATGATTTTTTAATGTCACTGATGATATTTGACAATGGAAATGGCGGAGGAAGGATCTCCAATTGCCTTTGTCTCCATTCTGTTCTCAGATTAACGCTCAGGATGATAATGGGGTCCTGGTAGGGAACTGGTCTGGGGATTACTCTGACGGTGTTTCCCCTACGGCGTGGAGCAGCAGCGTGGAGATCCTGAGGAATTACTTCTCATGCGATGGAACGCCTGTGTCGTACGGACAGTGTTGGGTCTTCTCAGCGGTCACTACTACAGGTGAGAAAAATCACAGTAGCGAGATCATGTGATAGAGAGCACATGTGCAAACGTCGAGTCCATGAGCTCTCATCGTTTCCTCGCGTGCAAGCAGGATCCCTCACATGATAGCTAGCTGACCCTTAGCACATGCTGCCCTGAGACCACCCTAAATACCTCACGCCGACATTCCTGCCATAGCGCCTACTTTTGAGCCACGTGTTGCCTTCATTCAGCCATACAGTCCTGCAAAACCCAGCCCAGTACAACATCTGGGATCAAACTCATTAAATGATTGTGTTGGTTCGGGTTAATTGACTCAATCTCCTTCTTTCCAGTTCTGAGGTGTTTTGGCATTCCGACCCGCAGCGTGACCAACTTCCAGTCTGCTCATGATACCGATGTGTCCCTGACGACAGACGTCTATCTGGACGAGAATATGGATCCGATCGACCACCTCAACAGAGACTCAGTCTGGTAAGATGTGTCACTTTACACAGGTCAGTTGAGCCTGGCTGCTAAATCCATACCTGAGGAATGTGTTAAGATCTGCTCCAAAAGCAGGTCCCTCGAACTTGGAACTCCAGAAATGCCAGGCTCATTAAATTATGTCCTCTCAGAAGCTAATCTGGAATCTGGCAGCTGCACCGTGGAATGTCTCTCCTCTGGAGGTTGACCAAAATGACGCCAATCAGCTCCTCTCTTTTCTAAAAGTTTTTTATTTTCGATATAAAGTTGATAATCGCAAAGTCCAGGCATAATATCAACCTTTTCATCTAGGCAAGAGAACGAGTATGAACATTTTACTGTTGCTTAAGGATGACACAGCATGTTCTTCGCTGATGCATCCTAAAGGCAACTTCTTTTTCATTAAGAGCATGTATGCAGGTGATGTAAAACTGTTTTCAAACGTCTGTAGAGGAGCATGAAAACAATGTCATTCAGAAATCCACAGGTAGATGCCAAAGTTAACGTGTAATTAGGGATTATTGAATTAATTATACAAATGAATCTGGTGTGTTCGGTCCTCCACACGGCATCAGAGTTCTGAATTTGGCATGATAGTGAATTTAAACAGCAGTAAATATGTGTGCAAAGGAAAAATATGACTTAAAATGAGTTCCCTTACAAATCAAATATGTATTATATATAAAACTAGTCCAGCTCTGTTGTCCTTCATAGCAAGTATATTTCCCCAAAAGGCCCATAATTCCCTACGTTGTACAAGCAGCGCCCCTGATTGAACTCCTGAAATGAATCCATATTGACCCAATTCAACCCTCCATCCATCCGTTGTCCTTCATCTCTTCTGGCGTTGGATCGCGGGGGCAGCTGACTAAGAAGGCATTCCAGACATGCCTCTCCCCAACAACACTCTCCAGCTCATCCTGGGGGATCCCGAGGTACTCCCATACCAGATGAGATATATTCCATCCAGTGAGATCTGGGTCTACCTCGGGTCTCCTCCCATTTTGGTGGTGCCTGAAAAATCTACCAGAGGCATCCTAATCAGATGCCCGAACCACCTCAACCGGCTCCTTTCAACGTAGCAACTTAGCTTAGCTTAGCTAAGGGTAGGACTCCAGAGACAGAGCTTCCTTGTATTGAATGGCCTAAATGTAATGTCATGCACAAAACTGAACAAAACAATCGGTTGGCTCCATCTCCAGTCTGGTTAAGCTAATCTAGCTAACTCCCTGCTTGTTATTCACAACTTTTCTAAATCTGTCTTTAATGGGATCTCAAATTTATATCTAGGAACTTCCACGTATGGAATGACTGTTGGATGGCCAGACCGGACCTTCCCCCCGGGGAAGGAGGCTGGCAGGCTGTTGACTCAACTCCACAGGAAACAAGTCAGGGCACCTTTCGCTGCGGTCCCGCTTCCATCAACGCCATCCGCTCAGGCCATGTCTACCTCAAACATGACACTCCTTTTGTCTTTGCTGAGGTGAGGAATCTTTTTTATTCAGTTGTATCATTGGTTCAAACCTAAATAGATCAAGAGAAGAGAACTGTTGGTCCTTTTCTCTCAGGTCAACAGTGATAAGATCTACTGGCAGCGGAAACTGGATGGTACTTTCAGTCAGATCTACAGCGAGAATAAAGCTGTTGGCCACTGCATCAGCACTAAAGCAGTGGGATCTGAGGAGCGGGCAGACATAACGCACCTGTACAAACACCCAGAAGGTAGCGGCAAGCTCCAGAATCAGACAGATTTATCTGTTCACTACCTGGGCTGACCTTAAATGATGATGATTTTAATGTTAAAAGCAGCTCCTTTGCTTTTTTAAAATAGGAGTCTCTGTTTGCTTTCTTTGAAGGACGGTGGACCACATGTTGACTTCACTTCCGCTCCCTCTTTATTAGGCTCAGAAGAAGAACGCATTGCTGTTGAGACGGCCAGTCGGTACGGCAGCAAGCCTCACGCCTACTCCTCACCCCTGGCAGAGGACGTGTCCTTGGTGGTGAAGGTGGATGGCGAGGGGCCCAGAATGGGTGCCGACGCCAAGCTGAGCATCCTGTTGAAGAACCTGAGCTCGCAGCGTCGGAAGACCACACTGCACTGCCAGGTTTCCGTCATGTACTACACGGGTGTGCTGAAGGGAACCATCAAGAAGGAGCATCTTCCTGTGGATCTTTTGCCCAAAGAAGGTGAGATTGGAGGTTAAGAGTTGCTGGATTCAATGGATGTGAGCCATAATCATTCTCTGACCCACACACACACACACACACACACACACACACTCACAGACACACACACACACAAGATTCAAGATTCAAGATTCAAGATTCTTTTATTTGTCAATTTTGCTAGAAGTGCAAGACATACAGCAAATTGAAATGGCGTTTCTATCTCTCCTTAGGAAATACAAAATGAAATATATAAAATACCCCAGAGAAATGAAATGTAATAAGATAAAAAAAAAATGAAATAGATAAATACCATAAATATATAGTGGTATAGTGGTTATAGTGGGCAGGGTTGAGCATTCTGACAGCCTGGTGTACGAAGCTGTTCAGCAGTCTGGTGGAGCGGGCCCGAAGGCTCCGGTACCTTCTGCCCAAAGGCAGGAGACTGAAGAGGGAGTTTGAGGTGTGGGAGCTGTCTCCAGCGATGCTGATGGCTCTGCAGGTGGGCAGAGGGGCACCCAGGCTGTGTTCACTAAGCGCTGCAGTGACTTCCGGCCGGAGGCAGTGCAGCCTCCACACCACACAGTGATACAGCCAGTGAGGACACGCATAATGGTGCACCCGGAGAAGGAGCGCATGATGGGGGGTGGGACTCGTGCTGTCCTTATACATTGTTTAAAAGTTTTTTATTCAAAATCTCGACAACCCTGAGAGTGCGAACATTTCCAACATATACTCCGTCATGTTCCCACTCTGAAGCTCACTTCTCGATGCAATTCTTGGCCTCGCCTCAAACTCCCTGTGGCACATCTTTCTTTTCTAAACAAATCTGTAATGGAGCTCAACTCCATATGATAGCAGTGCCTACCCCTGGTTGGAAACCTGCAAGTACAGCTCTTATCCATTCATCTCCCCGATGAGCACAATGATTAGTCAGCGTATCTCAGTGCATTGTGGGCCTGTAAGGATCCAAATCCCGGCAAAATCTAACGGATTGTTACTTCGGCCCACTTGTGATATACCCAAATCTATTTCAGGAATGAATTACCGACTTCTGGTTTAAGCCCAGGGTACTCATAATGTTGTAGTCGCCTTAAATAAACCAACGTGTTCTTTTTTGCAACCCCTACTGAGCAACTTTGATGGCATAATGCAACCGAAATTTAAAAAAAACAACCTTTTTTAATTGTGATGAGGTACGTAAACTAATATTTTTATATATTTTGTTCATGATACATCAGACTGCAAGAACAAATGTGCTAAAAGTGACATACTGAGAGACTTTTCACCTGACTTTGCGGTTCCCCTCATCTCTACAGGGATCGTAATCGTCAAAGTCCCTTACTTTGGATAGAGGCAGCTGTCCTCCTGCTTGTTTCTTGTCGTAATGCTAAGCTAAGGCTTTAATGGAGAGTAAAACCTGTTTCCTGCACCTCCCCTCACAGAAAAGACCATTGAGTGGGTGCTGCCCTTCCATCAGTACCAGAACGAGCTGGTGGACCAGGCAGCACTGATGCTGACCCTGTCTGGCAGAGTCAGTGAGACCCAGCAAGTATTAGCCAACCAGACCACCTTCAGGCTCTGCACACCGGACATCAACATCACGGTGGGTTTTTGATCTACTTTGCACTATCTTTTTTTTGATATCACTTTAAGATAAAATGAAAGACCCCCCTCATTAAGGATTTATAATGGGCGTGTACGTTGTCTACTAATTGAGTTGTTAACATTTTACAAATGATTAATAAGCTGCTATAACTCATCAGATATAAAAGCTATCAGAGACCTGACGCTTGCCAAATAGTGACCCACAATGATAAATTGAGAGCTATGTTATAAGCTGTTTATAAACATTAACTAATGACTTAAAAAAGTGTTTACAACCAGCTTGTAACCCAATTCTTAACCATTTATAAATCCTTTATAAAAGAAGTATTATTGTAAAGTGGTATCATATCGTTTTTTTAGGATAACGTGATGTAAATTGTTTGTTTACTCCTATTGACTCCTTTTGAATTACCTGGTACAGCCTGTAGGAGACGCTGTTGTGGGGAAAGAGATGGCAGCCAAGATTTCCTTCACCAACCCTCTGCCAGGCAAGCTAGAAGGAGTGCTGTTCAGGGTGGAGGGCCTGGGTCTGCAGACGGGCCATGAAGTGGTTGTGGGGTAAGAAGACGTGACACTCTTTCTTGTGCCTCTTCCACAGTGGAATCGAAAAGAAGACGATGTCAATGTTGCAATTAATGATGTTTCTGTTTTCCTGCTGTGCTGCGATCAACCGTCTGTTTCTCTGATTGCGAACATAACGAACTTGAATCTCCAGAATCACTTTTCTCAAGTGATGAACGTTACCGTAATACAAATACTCTCATCAGCCGTAACATTATAACCAATGACGGGTGAAGGGAATAGCATCGATTATCTCATTACAGTGGATCCTCTCCGTGTGGTGGGATATTTTTATGAGGATTATTTATTTATTTAATTTTTTATTAACATTGCTGCTTTTTGGTCATGTTTTTATATAGTTACTATTACATTTGTTATTGATACTTTTATCTGCTTTTACCTTGTAGCACTTTGAGATTTGATCCAAATGCAAAGTGCCTTATAAATTAAATGTATTATTATTATTTATTATTATATTCTGGCCAGCAAATGAACAATATGTCCTCAAATTTTATGTGTTTCGAAGCCGGAAAATTGGACTAGCGTAAAGCTTTGAGCAACTTTGACATTGGTCACATTGTGATGGCTAGAGAACTGGATCAGAGTATCTTCAGAACTGCAGATCTTGTCAGGTGTTCCCAGTCTGCAGTGGTTAGTACCGACCAAATTGGTAGGAGAACACGTGAATCTGTGAAAGGGATTTTGGACAAAAGTCTACTGGGAACCCTATAGAGAGACCTATACAATATTAGACAGGTGATTAAGTGTGCCGGGTAGATGCTCTAATTTTATTTAAAATTTTATTACTATCTTATATATTCATTTTATAGAAATCGGAACAAACCAACAGAACCGAAATACTAAAATAACAGATTCAACTCAAAATAGATCAGCATGACTAATTTGTGTGTCTCCCTCTCTTTCATCGTAGTTTCACGGAATCATTTTTCATTTTTTATTCACATCTATTAACAACAGCCAGAGAATTATATTTTTCTTAAATCCATCAGTTTTTAATAAGCAATATCAACAAAAAATAACTTTAAATTGCTCTAAATGAAATGGCTGGGATGACAGCACAATAAAACAGTAAAGGGTAGATTCTGTTCCTCGTATCTCTTCCGTAGTCAGGAGCAGTAGTCACCTCGTATCTCTTCCGTAGTCAGGAGCAGCTGCTCCTCAGAAAACAGTAAATGTAAGCAACTTCATGTGTTTTCTTGGTCTTAATGCAACAAAACTGACACATGTTGAATGGCTGGTGGATGTAAAGGCACCTCGCCAGTTAATTAAAATGTGCGTTCTATATACAGTACTAATACACGCGTGCGACTTACTAATGCGTTTATTATTCATCGTTTTATTTTTTTCTCTCTCATCTACAGTATATCCCCTCCCGGGCTCCGTAGCATATCTTTTAAGGATTGGACCAAGGTTCATTAGAGTGACTCACTGTATAAACGATGATATCTGACAAAAGCAGAGCAGGGAGAAGTGTTGGCATGCAGGCTGTCGCAGTGCATTCTGGGATTTGTAGTATCTGCAGTGTTAGGACGTTGTCTTGCGGGCCGGATGTAATTGTTTTGCGGGCCAGATGTGGCCCACGGGCCGTGAGTTTGACACATGTTCCAGCATCAGTGTATTGAATCTGTTCATTCCTCCCGTGTGTCACATGAGTTCATTTGTAAATGAAAAAAAAAAAAGACAGATTTTTCTTGTATTTGTATTTATTTAGAAGAATAATTCACAGTGCACTAATATTCTCTTCTCCCTCACAGTGATGTCAGCGGTCACGCTACAGTGACGTTGACTGAGCACTTCATCCCCACCCAGCCCGGACCCAGGAAGCTGGTGGCGTCTCTGGACTGCAAGCAGCTCAAACAAGTACACGGAGTGGCTGATATTTTCGTTCAAGGGAAGTGAGAGCGAGCAAAAGACCATCTCCTCTCAACTAACCTTGTCTTTTTACACTAAGAATTATATGAAAAGTGTTTTTTTTGTCTGCAAATATCTGTAAAACTATGGATAGAGGATTATAAACTGAAGCATTATCAGTGTTATTAACTTGAAATAACAAAAAATTCCCACCTAAGCTCATGCAAAGCAGATGAAATCATTTTACGAACAACGATTTTTGTAATGAAGTTGTGAAACGGTGTTTTTCAACCTAGCGAGGCAGTGAACGTATGAAGCGTTAGCTGAAACTGTAAATACGGAATGTGTTTTATTTTAATTCACGAGATGAACGGAATGTGAAAAGCACTATCAGACAAAATCAACCTCGCAGGAAGGAGGGTACTTCTGAGACGCGTTTAAAGATGGTGACATTGGAGAGGGTCACATGAAATTTCTATTTTAAATAAATTGATGTAAAGATTTTTTCACAGAGAAAAAATTCCACCTGTATGTTTGAAGCGGGCATGGCGACTTGTTTAAGACTTGCGCATAAAAAAAAATCGAAGTGCGAGAGTTGGGAGTCGACTCTGGAAAATGACTTTGGGCATTTCAGAAGGAATTTAACGGGGGCTTGCCTTTTTTCACACGAGACATTGAACTCAGGACTTGGCTACTTTTGACTTGAGGCTTGACTTTGGACTCGATTTAGGACGTGACTGTTTTAGCCTGAGGCTTGACTTGGGACTTGCTTGTTTTGACTTAGAACAGGACTTGCGACTAATGACTCGCCACTTTGACCCTGGGACTTGACTTGGTTTTGGGACTCGAGTATTTTTGATTGGGATTTGTTGTGGGACTTCATTTGGACTTAATTTAGGACTTTTTTTGCTTTGACTTAAGGCTTGACTTGACTCTTGAGTCTGGACTTTCGTGTTTCCAAGTATGACTCTTCTTGAGACTTGATTCGTAACTGAACTACTTTGACTTGGGATTGACCTTTGGAATTGATTTGGGACTTGCCTTATTGTCTGTCTGGGCTTTGCCTGTTTTAACTTCGAACCTCATTTGGTACTTGATCTGTGCTGCCTTATTTTGACATACGGCTTACTTAGGACTTGGGAGTGGACTTGGCTATTTCTGATTTGGAATTGACTTGGGTCTTTATTTAATGCTTGTCTGTTTTGACTTAGGACCTGACTTAGGACCTGACTTAGGACCTGACTTTGGACTTTACGGTTTCGACTCATGGCTTAACCGGAGACTTGAGTCGGTTTATCCTGTTTTGGCTTTAGACTTGGGATATGATTCGGTAGTTGCATATTTTGACCAGAGACTGGACTTGTGACTCGAGTGTGGAATATCTTTTGATTTTCATATTTTAGGCTTCACGTTGGACTTAACTTCAAAATTGCTTTTTTATTTCTTTGGACCACTTTTGGGACTTGATATTGGGCTTCAAGACTCAAGACTTGCCCAATTTTACCGGGAACTCGACGGAGGCCTTGACTTGTGGCTTGTCGATTTCAACTTGAAAAATTACATGATACTTGACTCAGAATTGATCCTTTTTTACTCTGGACTTGACTCTAGAGTTAGATGTCTTGACTGTGGACTTGTAACTTGCCGCGCTAAGAACCTGGTCCCAACTTTAGGACATTGGACAAAAGAACTGAACTAATCCAAACTGTGAATTCCAGTAAACCCGATCATAGAGACCTTAACCCACCTCAGCTTGATTCTCCAGTGTTTATCACCAGCACTCAAACGACAATGTGAAACATTTCAACGACGTTTCACTATTTATCTCGTATCTATGTCGCTTGTGTTTTTTTTTGTACTGTTTGTGCTAATAAATCCGATACTGACAACATCTCCAGAGTGATTGCATGTCTCTGTAGACAAGTCTTCACTGGATAGACGACAGAGTCAGGGCTCAGCGCAGCGGATCCGATGAGACAAGCGCTAACTTGTGTTTATCCAGCTCTGATGTTTTTCTTCGGTGCAGCATGACGGCTGATTTTCTCATCCGTGAGTCAGATTGAATGTGTTTCTTCAGATTCTCCATTGTTGCATTAATTCGATGATGACGCTGATGGATAACGCAACTCTGACCGGCAGGCAGACTGAGGTTCTCACTAGTTTGACATGTTGGGCTCATCACTGCCGGGTAAAGCTGGTAAAGTTACACATGCAGGATTTCAACATGAACACGTCCGTAGTGACGGCACAAAACCAAACAACGTGTCGTAATTAGGGTTGTTAGTTAATTACAGGAAAATTAACCCTGATTAATATTAATATTTGCTTTCTATCCGACTCTTGTCTCTTCCTTGCTTGCGGCTGAAACGCAGTCGTGTGAAACATCCATCATTTGTAAATCTATGCAGTACTTTAAGCATAAATTCACTATTTTAACTTAAAAAAAGAAGGTGTGTCTTTAGATTAAATGTAGTATTTCTATCCGGAGAGAAAATGGAGATATTTATAATTTGGGATCAATGACGGCTTGATTCTACTCGCATGATAAAATTCAATAAATACTTAATTTTAGGCGTTTGGATAAAGAAGAAGAAGAGTACACAGAATGTTATGTTTAAAAAAAGGGTTTTATATTATTTGAGATATTTGTGCTTCCCTTGAACATTTACATTTTGGCTCTAATTTTCAGGAGAGGCAAAGATCGAACATTTCGCTTCTGTGTGGGTAAAATCAGATCAACCTGCTGCCAAATTAAAAGATGAAAAACTCAGTTTTATGATGAATATATCGCTGATTAAGACATGTGACCTTCATGATGAGCACTTTTTTCAGTATATTTGCAGATAAGATCATGTGTTTATGGAAGGGCATTATTTTGAATGCAGTATTGACGCTTCAGTGTAAAGCTCGCTGTAAAGATATTCTTCACCGCCCCCTACTGGTCGGGCTAAAAAGTGCATCAAATCAAGCAGACGTGAAGGGAAACAGTTTGTAAAATATACTTTTATTCTTCATGCTAAAAAAATACAAAACAGTTCGATTCTTCAGGGTCGGAGTGTGTTTCAGAGTTGAAGACATGTCAAAGATGTAGTGGCTCACTTATTGCTGACAAATAAATCAAATAAATAAATCATTTGCTGACAAGGCCACATAGAAAACAACACTTTATATCAGCTTAGACATAATAAAGGTGTTTCCTAGATGTCATATTAGCAATGGTAACAAATAGATTCAAACGTATACGAGGTCTATAAATGCACAAATACAAAACGTTCCAGTGTTAAAACGGTCATGGTCGGGTCGATTCACCCGCAGGCGCTCAGGTAACGGAGTCACAGACGCTCTCCACCACTCTGTTGAACACCTCGGGTTCGTCGGCGTACACGTGGTGAGAGGCTCCTCGTATCATCTGTTCAACGGACGACGTTGAGATTTAGCACCATCGCATCATTCAATTCAAAGATTCTGACTCCTGAGTGGATAAAATCTCCCTCGTGACTCACCAGCACTTCGGTGTGAACGCCGTCCCTGATCTGAGACACCTTATCCCCGGATGAGCTGTCAACCCAGGATTCTGCTCCGTACATCATGGTGACGGGCATGGAGGGGGGCAGCAGGTGAACCCGGTGAAGCATGGGCCTCTTGGCCCAGCCCAGAGACTCATTCATTGCCTGGAAACCCACCTCGCCGCTGGAAAAAATGAAGAAATTGGTAGAACAGTCGTCAACTTTTGACAGGCTCTTAATCAAGTATTTGTAGCCATTTCTGCAGCCACTGGAGTATCGGTCTTTAAACCAGGCCTACGCGGTCGTCCTCCACAGACATGGTATATCCCCGAAAAAGCCCCCCCGGTCTCCTGCATTGTGCAAGCAATCCCACTGTTTGAATTCCCCAAATTAAATGTGATGTTATGGCTGAAAAATTGTGTTTTTCTTAGGAAAGTGAGTAAAATATGAACCACTAGAGTAAAATATGATCTTTACGCGATAGATCTTCTCGAGATGATTCATAAGCACTAAATTTAGAGAAAAAAGGACTTATCTGGTTGCCTCATGGGTGGCTAAGACTAAAAACTGGACACGTAGATGGCTAAGACTCGTGGATGGCTGGGACTCATATATGGACTCGTAATAATAACAATAATAATACAACATTTTATTTATAACGCACTTTCCATTTTGATCAAATCTTAAAGTGCTAAATGTCGTAAGGCGGCTAGGACTCGTAAGGTTTCTAGGACTTGTATCTGGACTGGTAAGGTGTGTAGGACTTGTATCTGGACTGGTAAGGTGTCTTGGACTTGTATCTGGACTGGTAAGGTGTCTAGGACTTGTATCTGGACTGGTAAGGTGTCTAATAATAATAATAATAATACATTTAATTTATAATGCAGGACTTGTATCTGGACTGGTAAGGTGTTTAGGACTTGTTTCTGGACTGGTAAGGTGTCTTGGACTTGTATCTGGACTGTTAAGGTGTCTCGGACTTGTATCTGGACACATAGAAGGCTAGGACTCTTACTCTTAAGGTGCCTATGTCTCATATATGCATGGCTAGGATGCATGGACGCAAACTATTTAGCAGGGAGAATTGTGGGTAAGCTAGCAACCTTGTTGAGCATGCGCGCATGTTATGCCCTGATTAATTGCACACGCCCTCCATTCACGTCAGACAAACCTCAGTTTTAGCTTGTTTAACTCTTGTTTTCTTACTAAACTGTGATTCAGTGATGCGTTTACAGACCTACCTCGGGGTTTGTGCGTTACAGTGGTAGATGTACTGCGTCATAGTGTCGTCATCAAACAGATCTTCAAATTTGGATTTGAAGTCAGGACGGAATCTGTTTACCAGGCCCGGACCTGCAAAGACATCCTGTGAGATGAGAGCTGGCTGCCACGCAAACGTCGTCTTCAGATCAGTCGACTCGTGTCTTACCCCACGGTCCTGCAGCTCTGATGACAGCCAGGGGGTTGAAGCGGGAAACAACGGCTGCAACGGCTAAAACCCAGCGTGGGGGCGGCTGCCTTCTCGTCTCTTCCGACCCCTGACCCTCTTTGGTGTAGGATCTCTCGGGGAAACCCCAAGGGTCCACTAGGATCAGGTGAGACACTCTGGAGGAAGAGAAAGGAATTCTTCATTTCTACATTTATGCGTCGTCACCCTCTGAATCCTGCTAGACGTCACAAAAATCAGGAAACGTCGACTGCAATATGTCAAATTGGAATCACGGAATGAATGAAGTATTTATTCATCTATCCAGCTATTGCTTGGATCAGACTCAAATCAGCCATAAAATTATAACCACCTGCCTAATATTATGTGTTGGTCCCATTTTATGGCCAAACCTGCTCTAATACCCCAAGATATGGGACTCCAGCAGACTTCTGAAGGTGTACTGGGGCAGAAGATACTTTAGGTCTTGCGAGTTGACTTGACTCAGCAAATACCACAACCGCTGGATTGGATTGGGATCTTGGAAATTATCCACACCGTCAATTCCCACAGTTAGGAATCTCATCGCAGCCCGACAGTCGTCCCTTCACTCGTTTGCCCTCTGGAAGGAAATCCATCAAGAAATCGATTCCAGATTCTAAAAGAGTTTTTATCCTCATGCCATTAAATCGCTGAACCCAACTCCAAAACCCAGAGGATGTCCAACATCCGACATCGGAACTGTGCAAAACAAATCCGACTGTGCATTATATGGATATGGGGAGTGTGAAAAACGGCTTTAGATCTATGTGGTGATCACGAGGACGAACAGAGCAATCTTAACTATTTATTGACCCGTGATGAATGTTTAATGTTAGGAATAATGCTGCTTTTATATATATATATATATATATATATATATATATATATATATATATATATATATATGTAAGCTCCACTGAGTGAAACACCTAATTTCATTGTAAAACTGTGCAAAGATGATAAAAGAAATCTGATTCGGATTTGGAGGCCAAATCAACGCCTTAAACTTCTTGTTGGGTTCCTCGAACATCCTTCAACATCCATCTCCAGTCCATGCATGTTGTGGGGTCCTTGAGCAAGATGCTGGACCCAATTTGCTCCCTGGGCGGCTCTGCTCCTCAGAGACGGGTCAAGAGAGAACTAATTTCTCAATTGTGTATTTTCAGACGAGTACATCTCGTCTTATCTGTAGGTGTCTTGAGCAGCAGACAGATAACAGGGGTCAGCATTAGGCACCCCGGCCGGTCGGTGGTTAAACAGCACCATGAGCTAGAAATATTCAATGCACTGTCCGTTCTCACACCTTTCTATCAGAACCAGCATTGACCATCTCAGCAATTTGGGTCGCAGCAGCTCCGCTGTAGGATAAGACGATTAATGCCATAACGCTCATCTGTTACGGCAGATGAGTGTGTATGTACAATGATTGTGTCTCTGAATATTCTTCTAAGTATGTTAGTATCATCACCTAGATGGGTGCTGGATGGCGTAGGAGGTAGCCAGGTACCCCCCCAGGCTGTGACCCAGCAGGATCATCTTCTCCAGGCCCACAGACTGCCTCCACTGCTCAATAGAGTCCACAAACTTCTCCTCCGCCTTGGCAGCATTAGAGGGGAACTGCGGCCTGGAACTGCGGCCGAATCCCAGGAGGTCAAAAGCGTGAATGGGCCGCGAGCGACTCAAGTACTCCAGGTTCCTGATCCACAGGCCGACCCCTCCCCCGAAGCCGTGGACCATCACCAGAGGAGTCTTCGTGGCTTGGGGGAGCGGAGGAGTTGGGTTAGCCTCGAGGCCTCCCGATGAAGAAACAGAGGGCAAGAGGAAGTGGGCGGTATCTTGTTGAGCAGGTTTTTTCACCACATTGTTGTTGAGGGTCAGAGTCCATATTCGATCCTGGTTGGGTAGGGTCACGAATCGGGCCCACAGTTCACTCTTGATACCTGTGGGAAGAGGAAAAACAG
Organism: Lophius americanus; assembly: GCA_037951165.1. Classification (NCBI taxonomy): domain Eukaryota; kingdom Metazoa; phylum Chordata; class Actinopteri; order Lophiiformes; family Lophiidae; genus Lophius; species Lophius americanus. The sequence continues at coordinate 416,728 of JBBDHG010000210.1, read as the reverse complement.
AACCTCAGCTCCAAACACAGATTGGAGATTAATCACAGGGGTCTTTTCATGGGGGGGAATGAAAAACATCGATCCTTTTTTACTCTGGCATTAGTTATTTCACACTGTATCGACTATAAATGATTAACTCTCAGACGGACGCTCGTTTTCTCCGCTGAGGTGACAGAACAACCCGACGGGTTCTCCAGAAACCTGCGGGGAGGGTGAAGAGCCCAATACTTTTACAGTTTTTTTTTAAAGATGAAGCAGCTCCCTTTAACATCACTGGATGAGACACACACACATTTATAAAATATTAACTACCAAACTGATTCTGATGAAACTGGGTAAAAGGGTGAGAGTCAAGGCATTTCCTGATAACGGATCTATTTTTTCTACTTTTTTTTTTTTGGGACAGATATGTCCTACTGGAATCAGAATTAAGGTGTAATCTAATTAAAAATGAACTGATAACTCTACCGGTCACCCTTCTACCTTTCTCTTGTGTTTAACAACTCATCCTCTGGATTGTAAATACTGTTTTACAATCTCCTCTAGTTTATATTGTTCCTATTTCTTATGTAGCCTCCTTGTTACTTATTGCTATTGTTTCTCAATGATGCTTATCGCATTTTGCTATCAACCGTGCTACAGTAACACTGCAAATTTCACCATCTTGGGTCTAATAAAGGAATATAAACTCTATCTCACCTTTATCTATTTATTCTTTCATTTCCTTAATTCTAACTTTATTCTCACGATTCCGACTTTATTCCAAACATTCTTAAAGTTAAGGAATAATCGGGGGAAAAAAATTAAAATTCAGAACTCTATAAATATTTTTGAAAGTGTGAAAAATTGATAAAAGAAAAAAAAATCAAGGGGAATAAAATTTGACATTTTTTTTAAGTCCGTATTTGCGGATCCGGATTGTTTTCACATTGCTGCCGTCTAAACCGTTTTACATCAAAAGGAAAGAACAGTTTTTCATTTCAGATTATCGGGTATCGTGTGAAGTTTGGACCCGGGTTTGACACCCGTCCTGAGTGATCTGATCAGTGGAACGGGATGTCTGATTCCAGATTACTGGAACCAGATTCTTTTAACAGTGTAAAGTCATGTCTCCTGGGTTACGCTGAGTGTAGAGTTAACCATGAAGACAGATCTAGATTAGTTAGAGGTTATATGTTGGCTTTGTCGCTGACGAAAAGTCAAGTACTTTTTAGTGGTTTTGCAACAAATCTGGGACAAACAGCTGTTGTTGACATGTCGTTTAAATGTTCTGAGCAGGAATATTCGTCGCCTCTGATTTGGTTCCCAACTTAACGACTCAAACCTCACGACCTCCTGAAAGTGGACCCAGCAGAGGAGCATGTAAACACATTTCATTCTATTTGGATCAGTTTCCAGGTTGTTGTGAATTTCCACAGTCAAGAAGTCATTTTCCTGTTTTTCATCAATCCACTAAGTGTGATGATGAAAGTATTGTTCTGCACGTACTTGAAAGAAGAAGAAGAAGAAGAAGAAGAAGGTTTTTAAGATGTGCATTAATGAAGAGCTTCCCTCGACCAGACATTCACTTTCCTTTCCTCCGCCAAACAAAGTTATGTTTTGGCTCCTGTGCATTTGTTTGTTTGTTTGTTTGTTTGTTTGTTTGTTTGTTTGTTTGTTTGTTTGTTTGTTAACAGGATTACAGGAAAACTACAAAAGAGTTTTACATGAAAGTTTAACCAGAGGCAAACATTATTATTTTTTAATATATCCTATAGAATCAAATCATAATTGGTTTGCAGTAGTGACGTCACAATGTGACTATTGCTACCTTTGTTCCTGTGATGACGGGGGGAGGTGTGCTCCCTGCTAAAGGCCCGTGATGCAGCCTTCAGAGCGTGGGATGAGGCAGCTCTCACAACCACAAGGAACAATCTGTCTCGGGGGAATCAGCTGAACGAAACAACAGCTCTCACAAAGATGTCCCCCTGTATCACGCCTCCAAGACTGCCCTCATTCTGAAATGCTTTGAGAAGTTGCTCATGCAGCAAATCAGGAACAACTTGCCCTCAACCGTGGAACCCCACCAATATGCATATCGGACCAACAGGTCCACAGATGATGCTGTACTCACTGCCTCGCACCCGACACTAACACACCTGGCCTCTCCGAGGCGTGTGGAGGAGGAGGAGGAGGAGGAGGAGGAGGAGGAGGAGGAGGAGGATGTGAGTGATAAATGTCACACCACCTTAACATGTTTCTGCATCTATGAAGTCAGTGGTGGCAAAACAAAGTCTTTCTCCAGACTTCCGCTTAACTTTCCAACTAAGGAACTATTTTTCCTCATTATTCTGACACAACATGAGCAAACTATTATTCAAAACATCCTTACAAGCAAGAATCTTGGACTCGGCGGTCTTCAAAAGGGACATGGAAGTAGGACGCCAGGTAGGCCACCAGTTCCAGACTGAGCTGGACCTGAGAGAGAGAGAGAGAAACAGAGACGTTAAAACTATGAAAGGATCATCCACGGACAGAAGGAGTCGGTCTCATTTCGATCATGTATCCGCGTGCAGCATCAGTGCTGCACATTCTGGGATGTTCTCACTTCACAGCCATCAATCACGCCGTCAGTCAAAGTCATCGGTATGTAGTTTCTAGCGGCGGCCGGGGCGAGTCAGCAAACCCGAGCGGTCGGTTATCTGTCAGGTAACGGGGGATGCCCTCTCTGAGATGCTGCCTCACCTGAGGTAACTTTAAGTGTCTCACATTCATCGATTACTTTTGAGATTGGTAGGGCAGCACTGTTGCCTAGAGGGCAGAAGGTTCAGGGTTCAAATCCACCTAGATCCTGTCTATGTGGAGAGTGTATTTTCTCCCCAAGTTTGCCAAACTTCCTTTCAGGTGCTCTGGCTTCCTCCCACAGTCCAAAACCATAGACCCACTCACAGCTCAAACACCCAAAGCGCCAGGTTCTCCAACCCGCACGCCCCTATGTAACACGGATCAGCAGTAACAACATTAACATTGTTGCTTTTTGGTCAGATTTATATATAATTATTATTATGTTTTTTATTGACGCTTACCTCGTAGCACTTTGAGATTTGATCCAAATTTAAAGTGTGTTATAAATTACATGTATTATTATGTATTATTATTATTAACAGAAAGAGGATGGATGGATGATACAGAACGAGCCAAGTATTATTTATATATGTAAATACAAAAAATACTTTAAAATCAGTGATACAGGTAAGAATGTCACCTCTATCCCATGTGGGATCGAACACCAGGTACAGAGCCGGAACCTGTTCTATTAAAATCTGCTGACTCACTCGTCAAATAGATGAAAGGTAGCGAACTGTAAATAAAAGCAGATCTACAATAATAATAGTTTCCTGTATGGTTCTAAAGCTGAAGCCGTAGTAAGTGATAAACCAACCGAATATTACAGCAGTGAGACGGAAAGTTTCAGTGTTTGGTTAATTTATTCTAATTTTTAAGTTGTCACAGTTCATCTTGGTAAACACGTTGGAGGCTACATTCGTCATTTGAACTTAATATGTGGTGTAACGTTGATATGAGCCATAAAATAATAATAAAAAGCGAGTTTATCTCACCTGGAAACAGTTTAAAAACAAAGATGAAGGACTACAGTAAAATCAACAACATAAACATTGTCCTAAAGAGATCAAAACAAGACACAAAACAAGTGGAAAGTTCCTGACGGACTTGAATTAAACACTCACTGTAGGTCAGTCTCGTTGTGAATGGGATCTGCGGTTGTTGTAGGATCCATCTGTGGACATATTTCACCGACAGCCTCCTCCGTACGCCTTTAATTACAGAGCCGACACCGGAGGTCAGCTATCTCATGTTTTGTAACGCGGAACATTCCAGCGTCAGCTGACCGAGTACAAAGATCGTCTATGAATAAGATATAACACCTATTCAAAAAACAGGATTAGTGTTTCTTAACCACTCTTTTTTTTCTTTTAGAATTCTGACATTTTAACTTGCTGTTTTTGTTAGTTAAGAATTAGATATAAATTTATCATAATACAGAATTAAGACAATTATGACTTTAATGTCAAAATTCTGAGAATTAAGAGTTCTCCGAATAGATTCAAGATGCCAACGTTTTTAGTAACTTCTTGCTTTAGTGTTTAGATTACTGAGTTGTATTGCTTACTTTTTCAATTTTTGGGAAATTCTTTCCTAATTTTCTCTGTCATGATTTAGAATGCAGAGTTTTTCCAGCTTATTTATTTATTTTTGACTTTATTTTTAAGTCTAGATTCTCAGATGAAAGATTCAAATACTAACTCTTACCAACTTTATCAAAAATGAAAAGCTTTGAGAATTAAATCAGGATTCTGACTTGACGCTAAACTTATGGTAAGTATACAGTGAGTATACAGTATGTCACGTAGCTGTCATAATAGGCTAAATAATATAGCTATGTATAAATAAGTATAGAAAGCAAAAATGCATTATGTACGCAAAATATGTATATTTTTCCTTTCAATTATTATTATTATTTCTATTATTATAATAATAATAAATTTGACCCTGACCATGTTCTGTTGTCAGACCAGCTTCCATTTTCATCATTAGAAAGTGTTGATCAAATAAATTGAAAACACATTTTATTAATTCAGGAACCGAAGATCGATTATTTTCCTCACGTAGTTTCTAATGCAATAATATGTATTTTTGTTAACATAGTAACATATATCTGTTCTTAAAGTTATTTATTAACATTAACAACTTTCAAAACTCGGGAAACTAGTGAATTTCTAGAATATCGTTTCATATAGAGCTTTGAAAAATTCAATTTAAAAGTTCTGATTAATCAAATAAAACAAACTTTAGTAGCGGTATCCACAAATTCTGTCAGAGTAGATCGTCTCTCCTGGTTTTACACCTACCTTTCCGTTTTCACGCACCCGGACGATATGTGTGTAACACCAAAAGCTGCTTCCGGTTTTTGAGGACACGTCATTCATTCGACAGAAGAAGAGCCGTCACTGACCCAGTTTTGTTCTAATTAAACGTTAAAGTCATGTCGAACTCCGTGCTGTCAGTCGTTTCTCGGTTCCTGGAGGAGTACAGCAGCTCGACTCTCAACAGGCTGAAGGTGGTTGACGCGTATTTACTTTATATCCTTCTGACAGGAGCGCTTCAGTTCCTCTACTGTCTGCTAGTCGGAACTTTCCCCTTCAACAGCTTTCTGTCCGGCTTCATCTCCTGCGTGGGCTCCTTCATCCTCGCAGGTAAATGTCCTCCAGTCCAACACACCAATTTTGTGATTGTAGACAGTTATTTTAGCTGGGTTGGTAATCAGCATATTCATGAATGTTGCCGTACGATTATGGATGAAGCCAATGGCTAGCTAAATTAAGCTAACCTAGCGTCTAACCATGTAGCCACCAGGCTAACCCTCGGGAGACAATCTATTATGATTATACTTTTCAACATTTTATCACATTTCTGTTGTATTTCAGCTCATGGTGCAGTTAGATGTTTTAGTTTAGCTAGCAAGTTAAGTTGGCGAAGTTATAATTCTAGCAGATTGAACTAGCGAAGCTAAAAATCTCATGGCGTGCAGATTTATAAAGAATCCTATTATTGCCTCCGTCTGAAAATGTACAAGCGCCTACACCTAGCTAATTTAAGTGGGCGAATCAGAACTTGACTATGGAGCAATGGAAGAAGGTGGCCTTCTTTTGATGTGTCAAGTTTTCTTCTACATCGTTTGGACGGGCAGGTATGAATACGTCACTTAACTGGATAAGAGATGGTACCAGGATGCATTATGGGAAGTAGTCAAGTCAGACGAGGCACTGATGCTTTGGGCCATGTTCTGTTGGAATCCCTTGCACTGCATTCATAGAAGATATTACATTGACACGTCAACATAGAACTGGATGATTAATCATAAAAATATTGCCTTCTCGATTCAGACATACATGCAGCTTCTTTTCTGAAATACAACAATTCTGCTGCGTTTAGATTCATAGTAGCTATGCGAGCGGCTGCACTCAGCCAATAAGAACACCCTGTTAGCTCTCGTGATGCTGAGGTGCAGGGCAAGCAAGAAACAGAGAAAAATGGCAATAAAAAATAATCCAGAAGAAACCCCCCTCGGACGCAGGTGAGATAAGGATGAATCCAACCGACTATGTTGCGATTTTCGGCAAATTTTCTCTTTCTGAGGAGAGGAGAATGAAAATCAAAATCCCGACGCAGCAGTGCAGATGTATAAATTCACCTTGAATGTCAACACAAATATATTCCCAAGTGTTACTTGTAGGGGGAAAAGATCCACGCAAGAATCTGTGTACCCCATTTACTAAACTTGGAGCACAACTGGTGTAGCACAGGCAGAAATTGGAGCGGCCATTTCTCATCACCCTTAGATTCATCAGGTCACTTAATTTCTATCATTTTACTGTCTTCCACTGTTTTTCTCCGTTATTTCACGAAGGCTGCTCATCTCTCTCTCCATAGGGTTTCAGATGCACCATCATTCATCCATGAATGTATTGATGATAAAGTATTTATTAGGCCTCTTGATGTTAAGTGTTCTTCATGGATCTAAGGAGAACCAAACTAATAGATCCTCGATCTTTCCTCTCAGTGTGTCTCCGTATCCAGATCAACCCACAGAACAAAGGAGACTTCTTGTCCATCTCCCCAGAGAGAGCCTTCGCTGACTTCCTATTCGCTCACACCGTCCTCCATCTGGTCGTGATGAACTTCATCGGATGAATCAGACGTGCCATCACTCAGACCCCCACAGATGGTGGGTGTTTCACTCTTTTGTTCAGTACACGCATTATCTCAGTACAAACTGGGACTTGCTTCTCGAAGACTTGAGTTAGAGGGGCTCCTCGATGATTTGGGATTTGACTTGCACTTTAGAGACTTGTCTTGGATTTGTACTTCACTTGTAATTGGGTCTTAAGATTTTAGACTTGTGACCTAAGACTTGGGACATGACTTGTAAAGAGTGACTTTTGAGCACCCGTTCTGCTCAGATTATGACACGTCCACAGCTAGTGGTCGAGCTGACCCCCTTGTTCGTGGGTCTTCTACCGAATCAAGTGTCTGCCCCAATCAACCACAACATTAAAACCAACTACAGGTCCTAATCTTGTGGCTGATCGGAGTATAACCCAGACCAGACCTGTCAAGGATATAACGGTAGTTCATTTTTTAAAACTGGTTTTGCACCGTTGTTGTCTCTGACTGATAGATCTCTGAGAGCTTTTGTTTGCATATATCTTCTATCTGCATTTATACAGACATTAAATAAGACTAAACAGGGTTTCATTAAACCCACTGTTACTGAATCTCATCGTCACTAACGTCACCTCTCTCTCTCTCTCTCTCTCTCTCTCTCTTAATTTTCTTTTTTTTTTAGATCACGACAAGCGACACAATGCTTCGGAGAGTTCATCCTTCCTTCAACACAGAATTAATTTCCTCTCGTCACTCATGATGCAGTAAAACCTCCTTTCACATATTGATCCTTTTTTTAATGTTACAAATTTGTAAAACATTCCGTTTTTGAAAGGAAATAAAAGAGAAATGGTGACTTTGTGAGAGTTGAATCGTCCTTGAAAGTCAGTTCAGACCTTGTCGTCATGGATCCACCTTAGACAAACACACGGTTGTTATGATGCTGACCCGATTGTTTGTAATGGATCTAATGAGCCTTTATTCTCTTCATTGGTGTGAATAATTAGAACTTTAAGTCAAAGTTAATTTTGCACATCATTGACAGAAAAGTTATATCTTGAGTTTTTAAGTCCCCTAATTGATTAGAAGAGGCTATTAAGGTCATTTCTTACTTCTGCCTGAATCTGTCTGTTCATAGATCACAAAAATCTGCTCTAAGGAAATATTCTGAAACTTGGTGGGAGGGTTGAGCAGCGGGACGGAATATATACAGTTTGGTGTTTTAAAAAAATAATTTTCTAGCTATAAAATGATCCATTTTTTAAACAATGTTTATATCATTGTAATTTTATGATGGAACCGTTATGAGAACAAATACAATTTTACAAGAAACAAAGTTCTTCTGGGAGATAATGTCCATTTTATGAGAGAATTGTAAGTCAAAGAGAAAAATGGCCGAGATAATGAGAATGAAGTTGCAATTTTATGAAAAAAAACAAAAACGGCTAATAATATGGGAATAGAGACCCAGTTTTTCAGTTGTCCCATTTTGATATTTAAAATTGTAATTTTTTCATGAAAAAGTAATTTTAGGTGAAAAAAACAAACTAGGAGAAAAAAGTTGCAGTTTTAGACACAGAATTTAAACTTTGTTGTCCCAAAGGGGAAATTTTCCTCTTAAGATTTTGGATTACAGGCGGTCTCTACGGGCTCCTTTTTTGTGTGACAGTCGTTTTCATGTCAGAACTGAGTCCGTTGTCTGTGACCCTGAGGTATTTCAAATTTGAAACTTATTTGAAACTATTTTAACTGTTTGGTCTTTGATGATTTGGAACAGTCCTCTGGGTGAAGTGTGTGAGTGTGTGGTGGTAGTCCAGGGCAGTGTGGTTGTCGGTTAGGAGGGCATGAATAGCTGTGCTGTCAAGAGTATTTGAGGAACGTGGCTACTGGTGCCGGACTGGTGCCGTCATTCTTGTAAAGTGTACAGAAAGGGGCCAAACACACGTCCCTGCAGCGCTCCGGTGTTGGCGATGAGTACAGCCAATATAATGAGATTAAAGTCCCAATTACATGAGAAAAAAAACAGTCAATATAATGATACTAAAGTAACAGTGCTATGATTAAAAACAGTGAGTATAAAGTTATGATTTAAGAAGAAACAAACAAAAAAAATAACACGATGAACACTTTCAAGGAAATGTTTCAATAAAAAGCCCAAATCCATATTACAATCTGTTAAATGAGACAAAAAAGGTTCAGGTGATGGATTCTTTGATTTTGTTGCGGCTAAAGGTGTTTCTGTCTTTAACACCACAAATGTGGGCCTTCATTACTTTTCTAAAATGATTTGTTGTACTACCTAATAGATTCTGATGTGATTTGTTGGCACAGCCAAAAGCATAAACGTTTCAAGAGGATCTGATACATGAATTTCTTCCTTTTATTGTGAGACTGGTGCTTTTGCAAAGTTTTCATATCTAACAGCAAATATCATCTAATCTATCAAATCAAAATTTGGAACGACTTTTCACGAAGGAGTCCGATCCATGGCAGTTTGGGATGTGAATAAGGTCAATCCAGATCGGAGTGAATAAACGATGACGGACTTTACATTTTTGGGTGAACTGTTCCTTTAATAATGAGGATCATGAAGAACTTTCTGGCATTTGAACACAGAATATTCTTATTTTTCCTCATTAATCTGTAAAGTAGAAGACTCAGCGTCAGACGCTCATTACAGGAAAAGAACCCTTATTCAAACTGAGCAGAGCTTTGGATGCGGACCATCTTGGACTGGATGTGACCCTGGCCTCCGCGCAGAGATGAATCGTGTGTGCATCCTCTGGAAAGGTCCGATATAAATCTCTCTATGCTGATTTAATAGCGCTGAGGTCGTCTATCCACCTACCGCCATATCCTACCGCCAATTTAAATGTGAAGATGTGTCCGAAAAACAATGTTTTTCATAAAGACGCTCCCCCTAGTGAGTAAAATATGAACTAGACGAGGGTCAATCTTGAAGGCGGTTCTGGTTTATGATGGATTGTTACTGCCACAGCAACAAAAGTCCAAGATTCTGACAAATGAAGTTGAAATAAAGAATTAATGTGATTTGGTATTTAATGAAAAAAATTTCGATTTAAAAGAAAAATCATATCACATATAATAAATCAATACAATTATTTTAATAGAAAACAGGAGAAATATTAATAGAATGAAGTTGTAATATTATGGGAATAATGAAGGAATGTGAGAATACAGTCATTTTATGAGAACAAAGCTGAGATCTTACCAGAATAAAGTTTAAATTTTGCGAGAATAAAGTTTTAATCTTAAGAGAAAGTTTTTATTTTTAAGAGAATAGAGTTGAAATTTTAAGAGAGTTTTAATTTTAAAAGAATAAAGTTGTCATTTTAAGAGAATAAAGTTTTAATTTGAAGAGAAAGTTTTAATTTGAAGATAAAGTTTTAACTTTAAGAGAATAAAGTTTTCTGCTCTGGAAACGATTTCCAGGGTCTTTCTGGCTCTTTGTTACTTTCTCAACCTTTTCAGAGTCCTGATACATATGTAGTGTAAATGATCCAAAAGATTTAATATTTCTTGATTTGTCAAATGTTTACCGAAGCGAACAGCTGGAAAAGGTACCCCACCTTCCCCTCCAGCGTCGACCTGGAGACCCTCTTGGTATGTTCCTTATAATAAACATAAAGTCTAAAATTACGACTGCATCCTCATAATATTGCAACATTATTGTAAGATTATGACTTTATTTTCATAATATTAAGACTCATTTTTTCATTTTTTGTTAGTGTGGCTCTTGCATTCCACTGCCGTGAAGTAATATAACAATAGAATTAAAACCCTATTAACACTACAAGGATAAAGTCGTACATTTACGAGAATAAGACACATTTATGATACATGTTTAAACTCATTGTTTCCTTAGAAAAAAATCACACTGTCATGAGTTTAAAGTGATCAAAACCATAAACCCAGTAAGTCACTAACCATGACAGAAATTGTCCTAAACCGGTTCTGCTGGGATTGTGGGTGACGTCACAGACCTGCTGGAAAGTTTTCTGAAAGTTAAGTTTCGATTCTGCCGATATTTCCCCTAGAACTGGTGACCATGTAAGGATTCGTAGCCAAAGCATGAAGCCGAGCCCCTCGGGGGCGTCCTTGAAACTCCTCACAGTAGATTGAGCGGCTCGGAATAATTGTTTGTTAATTCACTGGCTGTGTTGGAGCTTAATCCAACCAATGCAGACTGGACCACATCCAAAGTCTCCAGGCAGCAAAATCAAATAACTTCATTTTAGCCCTCCAAACGCTTCCGGAGAGGGAAGGTTTGGCATCGGGGGGGGGGAGTCTCATTGAATGGTGCCTAAAATGGAAATGGATGAATAAAAGCAGGAGAAATAAGGATGGAGATATTGAAATGTGTAGGATGCACTCCAATGGATACTTTGCCATTTTCACTTTCTTGATATCATTGACCGTGGGCTAAATATGGCAAAAATGCTATGCTAGCTAAATATACACAAAACTAATAAAGGAAAAAGCTGCGGTATCTCATGATGATCTCTTAATTATCACTTATTATCACTAAATTACAAGAAAAAGATTGCATCATCAAAAGATAAAGATTGCATACTCGTGAGAAGAGATAAGATTAGTTAGCATTCGTGGCTAACCCTGACTCCGCGATTACACTGTGCTCACTATGGCGCCATTTATAAACTGCTTTTATCTGCTTGTTGTTGTGGGACATTGCAAGATAATAATAATTACATAGGATTCATTTACATGACATGATTTTGGCAAAAAGTGATTTTTTTTTTTTGCTTTGCGATCAGCATTTATTGGTGAAATTGGTGAAAATGATCCTCCAGGCCAGTAGTTGTCGGTATAACTTTTCTTCAAAATCAACACAACAGAGAAACACACACACTTTTTTAGCACTTTGAGATTTGATCCAAATGTAAAGTGCATTATAAGTTAAATGTATTATTATTATTATGACATGTTTTTTTTTTTTTAAAAAGACCTGATGTCAAAGGTTCGCCTGATCAGACTCTGAAGGTGCCGTTGACACATTACAAACATTCAGTAAAGAAATTCCCAGATTTCCTAACGTCCCTTTTTTTTTTTTACAACACTTTTAAGCTTAAGTGTTCTCATTTGAATTAATTTGCTTTCACAATCAGGCTTATGAATTTAAAAGAAAAAAAAAAAAATACATTCAAATACGGCCGTTTGTTCATTTTCTAAATTACAATTTCTACGACCAGGATGTCGTGTTGATGGTAGAAGCAGTAAGACTTTAATGTACATATGATATGTTATATTTACTGATCTCCGACAGGAATCAGAAAAGAATTGCTTTTGTATGATATTTTCCTTAAAAAGCCCTAATTTTAACGCTCCCAATCCAGGTGCATTGTGGGTATCTGTGCTGGCCCTCATGTGACAAAACAACAGCTGCATCCGTTACCCTGTCACATGATGATATATTTAGTTATTTCCGATTTTTTCTGCAAGACTATAGGTTAAAGCTTACATGTAAGATTAAAAATGACCATTTGTTCCACATCGTACTAGCGTCTTACTGCTAACGGTGGCTAGCGCTATTAAAAAAGTAAAGTCCTGTATGACGTTGTTCTCTCTGTTTATATAAATGTTTTTTAGTTATTCCTCAGATACTTTAATATGGAAACCCCCCCAAATTCATACTTAGTCAAAATCCATGCTTAATACCTCCTCATCTGTGTTCTTTTTTGGAATGTGGTGTCCCTCAGGGACCTCACAATCGCCCCTTACTCCTAACCATATGCAGGTTTCCACTTTATTTCTTTCTTTTATTATTGTTGTTGTTTTGATCACTTTTGTGATATGTGATCTATTTACAGGAGGTATTAGAAAAAAGTTTAGACGTAGACTTAGATCTGGTATTTAATCACAATTAAACTCTACTCAATGTTCATTTCTTGCAGGCACCTAAATGGTTAACATGAGGAACATCTGGACACAACGCAGGGTCACATGACTGAGGGAAACCGCAGACCCAGGAGGGGGAATTTATCAGTGGGAAAAGATTCCACACGGTGAAACTGAGACTCCAACATGCCGAAGCTCTTTATACTCACCGCCAGCCTGTTAGTCTGGATCCCAGGTAATTACTACGAAGTCTTCTTGTTACTAATACTCTAAAAGAACTGATAAAGAATGGAGTTATTCGGAGGATCACTACCGTATCTCTTATGTGCTTTTTTCTTTTTTTTTTTTTTTTTTTTTAGAACAAAATGTTTCTGCATTCTTTAATATTTCATTCCTCTTCTGTTTGAATCACTTGTTGGAGACAGATTTAACAATTTTCTGCCGGAGGTTTTTGTGTATTTTATGAAACCCACCAAGCTGTTGTACTTTGTCAGTGAGAGATGCGTTTTGCTGAAAATGAAACTGAAAGCAGAAACTGACAGGGCACTTCTCTCTGCTGCTATTTGTGTTATGTTCTGCAAACTGAGGCACCCACATTCTAACATCTGCTCTTCCCCTCAGACATCCTCTGCATGGTGACCTCCTCCAGAGAGCTGACTCTCCTGGAGGGTCAGTCCGTCACCGTCGCGTGTCCGTACGAGCCTGAGTATGCCGGATATGTGAAGTACTGGTGTCAGGGCCGCATGAGGGAGTTCTGCTCCAGCTTAGCAAGAACTGATGGTAACTGCCCAGCAAACGCAGACAAAGCGATCATTTGGGATGACCCGGTCCAGCAGGTGTTCAGCGTGACCATGAACAACCTGAAGGTGGAGAACACTGGGTGGTACATGTGTGGCCTGGAGGTTGGCAGTGGGTGGACAGCGGATGTTGGCACATTCACTTACATCAAGGTCATTCACGGTGAGCGATAAACCCTTTCACCCCCCCAAAAAAATACATTTAACCCTTAAATGTCCTGTTCAACTGTTCATTTTGATTCCTTCTTTCTTATTAGAAAATGTGACTGGACCTGTTTAGAATACGACCTAGGCGCAGCATGTATATGTTAAAGAGTAAGGGGCCCAGGATGGAGCCCTGGGCGACACCAAAAGTCAACAGGGCCACCGAGGAATAGGGATTAACTATGGCTATTAAGAAAGTCTTAAGTTTTTTTGCGAGGTCATACTAAACGGACTTGTGCAACTTGGTACAAGAACAAAATAAAGTTAAATGAAGGTGAAATTAGTTCAACCTTAACCAAAAGTTTGAGCTAATCCAATGAAAATGGGCTATTTTTTCATGGAATACAAAATTTCATCTCGGAATGTTTCGTAACAGATTTTTTGTGTTGCAGTAATTGAAAAAACGATTGGTCAAACAATTTTATGTCATTTTATGGTGAATTCAGTAAGTTCTGTTCAGTGTAATAAGGAAAGGAAAATAACCCCAGTGTTGCCCCTTTGTGCCACCAGGGGGCTCCCTATCAGGAGAGGTCCACTAGTTTTATCATTGTCATTACCACACATTTTACATAGACAAGAATATTCCCCCCCCTTAGGGCTAAGTTATTCTGTGAGTTTAAGACACGGGGTTAAGGGGTCTGGACCTAATCTCAGCTGATTTTGGGCGAGATGCAGTGTTTTGAGAGTTTGAATTTAAAAGTACATCAATAATTTTCTTTTTTTTTTTCACAGCGAGTGATCATGACCTCAAAAGCATCAAAAAGTGATTTTCCAGCTTTGGAAATTCTTTAACTGTCTTTAAAAAAACGTTTTTAATTTTTTTTTTTAAACGTAGTTTTACTGCGATAAATACATATTTCTTCTTTTTATTGGTGGAAAAATCTGAAATTATTTTGTTCTTTCGGCTTTTTAAAACAGACGTTACACACTGTAAAAAGATAATTGTTGGTGATTTAAAAAGAAACTTCCACTGATGACACAATTAAAAAAATGTTTTGAGATTAAGTTATAGACTCAATAATCCTTTATTTAATAGTGTGTTACCTGTGAAGTAATTGTTACCTATAGTGTATTTTATAGTGTAATCTGTTGCATCTCTCCAGCTTCTTAAAAAGGAAGATATGAAAAGCTTAAAAACTTCTCTTTTTTTTTTTTCCATAATTATAGTAATAAGGTAAAACATTAAAAAAATATGTCTTAAATGAAACTTAATTCGGATTAAAATGCTTATGTCGTCTCTGCCTCCTAAATTAGTAAACGGCTATTTAACATCCTTCTGACTAAATAAAGAAACTTAATAATAAAGTTATTATAAGTTAATATAATAATAAATAATTCAAAGGTCAGTAGATTTTCTAGAGAGCTGAATGAAATAATTAAATTCACTCTGATTCTCCAGATGTTTCGGACGTGGTGGGAGAAATATTCATGGGGTCATCTTGGGCGAAAGTGATGCAAATAACCTCAAATGACTGGAATTCAAAAAAAAAGAAAAGATGAAAATTTGCTTCGTCTGAGGGCTGAACAGACCATAATTCCTCTCCTGCAGGTATGTCAGTGGCGAGCAACCAAGTGATAGGAGAGGAAGGGAGCAGCCTCTCCATCCAATGCCTCTACAGCGATGGACTCAGGTACCTGTCACCTTCATCGTATTCCAGCGGTTTTATTCTCCCGTCAGACCGTTCTCATGCGTCCGTCTCTCGCCAACAGGGACAGCGAGAAGAAATGGTGTCGGATGGGAAACATGAGCTCCTGTCTGCAGACGGATGCTGAAGGGGGCTACGAAGACACTTGGGTGGGCCTCAGAGATGACAGAAATAGGACGTTCACTGTCACCTTAAAGGAGCTGCAGCCGACTGATGCCGCCTGGTTCTGGTGCCTAGCAGGATCGGAGAAGATTCCCGTGCAAGTACTGGTCACGCCCCGACGCGCCCCGAAAACCACGCGTAGGTTTGCCCTCAGAATGAAGAAAATGTCAATGATACGTCGCAAGTTGATCATATTTGATGATTTAGAGCTGAATGAGGGAACAAGAAAACCAACACTGGTATTTGTTACCGCCGCCCCTCCTCTGTGTTTGTCTGTTTTCTCTTTGTTTGTTTGTCTGTTTATTTGTTTTCTCTTTGTCAGAAATGCATATCCGTCCATTTTTGCATGAAATTCTTTCCAGAAGGGGAAATCTTGGCATATCCTAGAGGTGGTGACATTTTGGTGATGTTACGTTATTCGTAGCAATAAAAATGGAAATAAAAATCAAATAAAGTAATATGCTTTTTGGAGTAGTGACGTCAAAACGTGGCCATTGCTTCATTTGTTACTTTGTTACTGCTCAGTGGGCTGAACAGAGTTGCTGAAGTGGAATCCGCACCAGTGTATTTGAGGGATACTCAGAGAGTCTGCTGGTGTTGTCGGTAGATTTAGAGGCTGGTGAAAACTAATCTAAATGAAAAACCCCCCAACATAAACCAGATGTAGGATCTTACTTAGATCCAGTTCCAACTTTGATGCGTGCTCAAACATTTACCACGGGGGTAGAAGCAAAAAACCGTCTAACCGCCTCTAGCGAACAATGTTCAAGAGCCCCGACATAAGATACTGGATCCAGAAGACGGTCAGGAACTTCGGGGGAAAAGTTTACAAACTTTGTTTGTACGAAATCCTGTAGTTGTTTATCAGCACCAGCTGTTCCTGTTCTAGCTCTAGTTTTTCTTCTTCATGGTCTTCTTCTTGTTCTTGTTCCTTTTTTTCTCCTTCTTCTTCCTCAGGGGTAGCCACAGCGGATCATCTGATTCATCATCTTGACCTTTCTTCTACACCTACCTCTGTTACACCAACCAACTGCATGTCCTCTCTCACCACATCCAGAAAATCTCCGCTTTGGTCTTTCCCTTATTCTCCTGCATTTCAATCTGTTAGATCGAGCACAAATTCAGCTGCTTATGTGACATTTATTTCTATTTCATGGTGTAAAACATCTTCTAAAAGTGGAAAGGAGAGCAGTCAGACCGCGGCGAGTTAAACCGGCGGGAAAAAAAAGTTAAATGAAGGTGAAATTAGTTCATCCTTCACCAAAAGGTTGAGCTAATCCAATTAAAATGGGCTATTTTTCACGGAATACAGAATTCCATCTCGGACTGTTTCGTAACAGATTTTTTTGTGTTGCAGTAATTGAAAAAATGATTGGTCAAACAATTTTATGTCATTTTATGGTGAATTCAGTAAATTCTGTTCAGTGTAATAAGGAAAAGAAAATAACCCCAGTGTTGCCCCTTTGTGCCACCAGGGGGCTCCCTATCAGGAGAGGTCCACTAGTTTTATCATTGTCATTGAATGAGACTCGACTGGCGACTGTTTCAATCTCTCTTTGTTGGCATGGAATGTTTCATCCACTCTAGCCGGTTCCCACCGCTGAAATGAAGACGTGCAGCTGCAACGATCAAAATGCGTTTGCGTCAGATGGCAGTGGCTGTTGGGTCCGCAGCTGAACTGGTTATTGATTATGCCGAGTCACTCATCCGGAACATCGATCTGATGAACTCTGCAGGCGCTGACCCAAACGCTGCTTTGCTTATCGTAGCCCATCATCTCTCAGCTCTGTCTGTCTCTATCCCCAGCGTTTGCTGCCAATCCACCCACATCAGTCCCGTCTGACGTTCATCTGCCTCCGCCCAGACCCATCCTGTCCCGGAGCAGCCAATGGTGAGAGAGAACTGGGATGTTTCATTGTCAGACTAAAATACAAAGTTTTTTTGTTAAAACAGCTCCCCCTTGTGGGTAATATATGAACCATTAGAGTGTGCACACAATTTGGACTAATTCCGACCCTCAGTTGGGAAATAATGGTCCGAAAACTTTTTGCAATAAAGCCCCCCCTAGTGGCATAAATATACAATTGCTCTTTCTCAAAATCAGTCCAGTTCTTGCTTGCACTAAAGTCTATGTGGATATAAAATTTGAAAATGATCCCAAAAAAAGAATAGAAAGGTTTACAACACACAATGGCTACTTCAGCACCAGAACTGGACCAGGGAGCGATGGAAGAAGTTGGCCCGGAACCGAGGAATCATGTTTTCATAATCACCGTATCAAATCATTGGATGGTCGGGTGCGTCCGTGTTGCTGACCTGGGGAAGAGATGGCACCAGGATGCACTATGGGAAGAAGGATACCTTTAATGCTTACCTGAACATTGTTGCTAACCACATGCAGACGCTGTATTCCCTCGTGGCAGTGAAGGGTTTTCAGGCACGCAACAATGTGTTCAAGGCGTTGACTTGGCCTCCAGATTCCCCAGAGTCCAAGTCCAATCCAGCATCCGAGGGATGTCCTCGACTCATGGCCTCACATCGGTTTCGCCATCAAAAAGGGCGGGAACTAAACTACATTAGACCGGTGGTTATAATGTTACGGCTGATGAGTGTGTTCCTCTTTGAAAGAGTTGAGCTCAGTTGTGGGAGACAATGATCATTCTTGCGTACGAGTGTTTTTAATGGCGGCGTGTTTGTGATTCAGGCCCATGGACCAGGCTTTAATGGTGTGCTCCTGTTTGCTGGTCCTCGTGGTCATAGCCACACTGGGAAGACTCCTGTGGAGAAAGAGTCGTAAGGAAACTTTCTTTTTCTAGAAATATTGAGACTGAGAGCCCTATTTACCCGATTACCATATATACTGTATCTCATGGACATACCTAACTTATGTCATGATCATCATCATCATCATCATTGGACCCCCTGTACATGGTGGTTCATTATGTAACTGTATTGTGTTGTGGAGAGACATCTGTGTGTGTCTGTGGCCCACAGAACTCCAGCATCCAGCCCCGTTGCAGGACCTGGTGATGAGACAAGGTCTGCAGGAGAAAATGATGATCAAAGTCAGGCACCGTTAAAATGTCTAAAATATCCAAACATCTCTCACTTGATAAAATAAACACATGCTCTTGAGTTGCTCAAGTTCTTTTCTCTCTCTCTCTCTCTCTCTCTCTCTCTCTCTCTCTCTCTCTCTCTCTCTCTCTCTCTCTCTCTCTCTCTCTCTCTCCCTCTCTCTCTCTCTCTCTCTCTCTCTCTCTCTCTCTGCCACAGATGCCTTTGGACGGCGTTGACCCGGAGAAGGCAAACGTGTACTGAGCTCGGTCAGTCCATCGTCTTTTTTCAGCGTGGATCAGGAACAAAGCACATTTGCTGAAGTCTGCGTTCTATCTGATTGTGTCGATTGTTTTTTTTTTACTCCACTACATCTCAGAGGAAAATGATGTTCTTTCTAATTAATGGGATTTCTCAGTCGGCTTTAATTACTTTTCAAATGATGCTTTCGGCTTCAAGGAATATATAAAAAATATATTCGACGAGGCTGAAACCGACTGATCGTTTGAAAAGTTTGCTTTTTAGACGTCCTCACACGACCACAACGTTACGCAGATTTTCTACGATGATTTTATTGATAAGACTACTCAACATCAATACAAAGTAGTTCCATTACCTCAAGGGTCAGCATCTACAGCAGGGAAATGCAACACAGGCGTAGCCATGAATGCATTAATCCCCAAACATCCTTTATAAAAGCACTGAGTGCAAACGTTCTTCCGCACAAGGAGTACTTTTACTCACGTCATTGAAGTGCATTGAAGCTGACAATACAGTAAAACTTTTACTCAAAGATTTTGAATGTAGGACTTCTAATGGCACAGGACTTTTTTGATATTCGTGTGTGTACTGGTGACAGGGGATCTGAATACTTTGCAAACAGCAGCTTATCCTTTAGTCTGCTTTTGAGCATTAAATACAGACACTTTTCTAAAGACATACCGAGGATTTCTGCTCTCGGTCGAAGATTTCATAATTGTGTTTCATTCAATAAAACCACATGATCTTCTATTTGGTTTGTTTTCTGTTGGTTATTTCTGTTTACAAGAAAATTGGGTATTTGATTCATTGTTTATCGTTCTATCTATCTTCTATCGTTTGTTCTATCTATCTATCTATCTATCTATCTATCTATCTATCTATCTATCTATCTATCTATCTATCTATCTATCTATCTATCTATCTATCTATCTATCTATCTATCTATCGTTCTATCTATCGTTCTATCTATCGTTCTATCTATCTATCGTTCTATCTATCGTTCTATCTATCTATCGTTCTATCTATCGTTCTATCTATCATTCGCTCTATCATTCTTTCTATCGCTCTATCATTCTTTCTATCGCTCTATCTAAACATCTCACACTGTGGACGTCTCTCACATCTGAGCAAAGTCTTCGCTTTCCTGGGGAACTTTTTACGTGTAACACTCTGTGATTGTCTAACTACATCCAGTCTTTCCTCCAGTCTTCACCTGAGTCACATGATTTCTGCTCTTCCTTCCATTTTAAAAACGATTTTGACCAGGGAAGGACAGAAGTCACACGATAGACGGGAAGAAGGTTAAAGTGACAAAACAGTGCGGTTCTGATCCACAACTCTTTCTCTTCAAAGAAAAGACTTGTGTTATCTCTGTGTAGGAAGGACTAGCAATCATTTCCATTAAAAGGCGTAATAAAAACTCCCCTATATGCAGCTTTGTATGTTTGTTTGCCTGCAGGATTACACAAACAGTTTTGAGGTTGGATGGCACACAGGACTGGAAAGAACCCATCACATCTTTGATGTGGTTCCCAACAAAGAGATGGAGCCAAGATTATTGTCTTTGTTGTTTTTTTTTGTTTTTTTTTTGCATTTTCCACTATTTCCCCTAATTATAAAAAAATCTACGGACCCGATTTCCACCAAACCTAGTGGGCCCCTTTAATATAGTGGGACGTGTGTTTGATTAGTCTGTTTTGGTAGAGGTATGAGAATTCTGGTGTTATTATTTTGTGAGAATTAAAACAAATCATGCCAATGTCTTAATTTAAATGTACCTCAATTAAATGTGAATTTATGTCAGAAAAACAGTGTTTTTGTCAACTATTACAGTAAAATCATATCATACATGACAAATCTCCTTGAGTCGCTTCATATGCACCAAATTTGGATTTAATCAGCCCCAACAGAAAGGATGGCCCTAAAACATTTAGAGATAAAGCTCCCCCTTGTGGCAGAATATTGTATAAACCACCAAAGCTTTTTTAAGGAGAGCTGCTGCGCTACGTTCCATAACATTACGATGACGAGAGCCGCGCTCATTTCTACACTGCAAAAACACCAATACAAGAGAGAAGCCAAACACTTAAAAAATACAATGAAATGATCTCGTATTGAGCAAAACACCGTACCTGACGGATGAATCTTTAAACCAACGATACAGTCTAACAGCTGATGGGCCACCATGAACATTAAAACTAACAAAAGCAAGAAGTTTTTTTTCTTGCTTTGAAAAAAAAACAACAAAAGCAAGAAAGTTGTGTCGATTAGAAACAATTAATATGCAGTTATTCAAGATATACTGACATCATTTCACCGCAAATACCTCTATAATTACAGCCCCAAATTCATTTTCAAATTTCGTAACATCATAGACCCTAGTGCGAGGAAGAATTGGATAGATTTTAAGGAAGGTCGGTTGCATATTTCTGCCATTAGGGGGAGCTTTAGCTCCAACTGTTTTTTCTGGCCATAATGTCTCAAACATTGGTCCGATTTGGTCCATATTTGGTTAATAGGATGAACTCATGGAGATCTATCATGTATATATCATATCTGACTCTAACAGTTCTTATTTTACTTGCTATGGGGAGGACTTTTACAAAAAACTGTTTCTTGGTTGTAACTTCAATGCCAATCATGAGGATTGCTAGTAGAATGCAGGGGATTAGGGGCTTTCGGGGATATAAGCTATAGGCCTAGTAATTAGTTCTTATGGAAGGGCTAAATAGATTATAACCTAGCATCCGATGCTCGTGCCATCATCCTGACATCAGGCCGTGATAATGACTCCTGACGCAGAACGGCGCATGGATCTGAAAGGAAGTAATCCGGACTGAGATGAATGTCGCTGCATTTCTGGAATGACATTGTTTTGCCGAGAGAAAGAAAGCGAGATGACATGTGTCGATTTGATAAATG
The DNA here is from genome assembly GCA_037951165.1 of Lophius americanus. Classification (NCBI taxonomy): domain Eukaryota; kingdom Metazoa; phylum Chordata; class Actinopteri; order Lophiiformes; family Lophiidae; genus Lophius; species Lophius americanus. The sequence continues at coordinate 395,088 of JBBDHG010000210.1, read as the reverse complement.
TAACAGAGCCCTAAATTGTCTCCTGACAAACAACCAACGGCCTGTATATGGATCCATCCACTCGTTTCTGTCATCATAGGAAACACAAAATTCTGCTATTCAAAACGCCAGAACTAAGACACTCAGACTTCCACACAGCAGTCATTAAGATTATTTAGGATTAAGTAGCTTTAAAAGGAAAACAGTCTGGTAAGATGGATATCAGAGAACTTGTTCAGATTTCTTCATAATCTTTAATTAAAAATGACAAATCCACCCGTGTATTTAATCATTTATGGAGGAGTCTCCCCTGCCGACAAGTTTCCTTAGATTCGTCCCAGTCAGGCAATTTCAATAACGACAACATCCCCTAAAAGTTTAAAAAAGATGTCACTATAATCACTGACTTTAAAGAAAACGATCTGCAATCAGAATCTTTCGTTTCCGTTTATTCTCATTCAACTTTCAAGCAGTTATGGTTGGAAAGTCCCTCCTCTCTTCAGCACCTTGGATTTACATTTCCAGCACATCGTTTGAGATTTGCCATTAAATCAAGCTTGAAATGCTAGTGGTCATGTCGCCTGAGTCTCCGTCTGGAGGTTTCCCTCTGAAGAAAGAGCCGAACCAGAAAGAGGTCGAACTGGTATTGTTGTTTCGTCATCGCAACAAAAGGATCAATGTCGTTCGTCTTAAGGTCGTCGTCCTGACGTCAGGGGTCATAATGTTATGGATGATCGGACCCAAACTAGACCTATGCTGTCGCCCCCAACAGCAAAGGTATATTAATACGTGAACAGTGGGGCCGAAAACTTTTGGAGTGGAATCAGCTTAGCGTCGCAAATATACAACCAATCTTACCCCAAATCAATCCAGTTCTTCCTCACGCTAAGGTCTATAGGGATATACAAATTTGAAAATGATAATGAAACAGCTTTTGAGTTGATCACGTCAACATGAAGGATCTACGGGGGCGGAGCCCATGACGTCCTCGACTTTTCAGGGTTATTAGGACGTGAATTCAAGTTCTACGGTACATATAGATCCTGAAGGTCGTGTCAAACAATCATGGGAATGTTTTCTTCGCGCTCGAAATGAAGAAGTACACATCAGATGGAGCCTTAAACCAACACAAGCTGTTTGGGAGGGTAGTAAGTCATCCACAATGATCTGAAGCACTCCATGAAATGGAGCCAAGAATGGTTCCGAGGTCAATAAAATATATTACATAATATTTTTTATTTTAATGTTTTATGGAATTTTTTTTTGCATCTCATTTTTTAAAGGTAGAGAGAACAAGAAAGAACTTAGTTGTTAGAATCTTCTCTATTCTACTCTACTCTATGCTATTTACTCTATTCTACTGCATTGTACTCTACTACTGTGTTCTACTACACTAATCTATTCTATTCTCCTACTCTGCTCTACTCTATTCTATTGTACTATATGCTACTATATTCTACTTTATCCTATTCTATTATACTCTATTCTCTTCTCTTCTATACTACTCAATTCTACTCTATTCCATTCTACTCCATACAATTCTATTCTACTCTATTCTATTCTACTCTCTACAACTTGATTCTACTCTTAGCTAGTCTATGCTACTCTACACCCACTCTACTCTACCCGTCTCTACTCTATTCTATTCTACTCTATTCTATTCTATTCTACTCTATTCTACTCTATTCTATTCTATTCTATTCTACTCTAGTCTACTCTTAGCTAGTCTATGCCACTCTTCACCCACTCTACTCTACTCTACTCTATTCTATTCTATTCTATTCTATTCTACTCTATTCTACTCTATTCTATTCTATTCTATTCTATTCTACTCTAGTCTACTCTTAGCTAGTCTATGCCACTCTTCACCCACTCTACTCTACTCTACTCTATTCTATTCTATTCTATTCTATTCTATTCTATTCTACTCTTAGCTAGTCTATGCCACTCTAGACCCACTCTACTCTACTCTACTCTACTCTATTCTACTCTATTCTATTCCCTGTGGGTTTTGTTCATCAGGCCGTTTCACCACCGTCTCATCAGACTGAATGTGCAGAATCAGTTCTGCCACTAGGTGGCGGTCCACCCTCTGTGAAACCTGTTCTGTCTTTATGGCTTGCTGGTGTGTGTCTGTGTTTAGGAGTGCATGTTTCTGTGCGTGTTAGTGTCTGTGCGTGCGTTAGTGAGTGTGTGCGTGCGTGTGTGTGTGTGTGTGTGTGTGTGTGTGTGTGTGTGTGTGTGTGTGAGTGTGTATTCATGCACTAACAATTTCCTTTGTTCCAGGCCAAGGCTGCGGAAACTGTGTGAAATAAAAGGGTGAAGAAAAGCACAAGAAGTGTTTTTGGTCCCAGTTCAGGTCTGTGCAACGAAAGCAGGATTTAAACCACTTTGTTCTGACTTCTACCAGCATCAGTCTTTTCTTTAACCTGTGAATTGAGAGCCTTGACAATAAATTTGTTTGTGCTCACCTGGTGCGGGGCTCAAACGGACAATTAAACATCAGCTGGAAATGTGGGGGACTAGAATGAAGGATAGCAGTGGAGCAGAAGGGAACTATTCCCGTTCGCTCAGACCCACAGATACGGCAGGATTTATAAAAACATTCATCATAATTTTAATACACAGATTTGCCATAACATTAAAACCACCGGCTTAATATTATGTAAACCCCCCCTTTGTCATTAAAACGACTCTGTGATGTGAGTGTGGGTTCTGAAAACCATTCTATCAGAACCGGCAGCTGCGTTTTCAGACAACTGTGCTTCCATAGCTCTTCTGTCGGATCGAACAACACGGTCTAGCCTTCGCTCCCTACACGCCACAGTAGGTCTAGGGCGCACACGACCCTGGCGCTGCTTCACACGTTATCCATTCTTAGACTAAGGCAGGTTTTAACCAAAAAAAATATGGACTAAATTGGACCAACAGTTCTGGAGTTACGTTTTAAAAACTGATTTCTGGGATAAAGCTCCCCCTTGTGAGTAAAATATGAACTATTGGAGTAAAATATGACTTAAACAACATAGATCTCCTCAAGTTGATTCATGTGACCCAAATTTGGAATAAATGGGACCAACAGTTGAGAAATTTATCCTCAGAAAACATTTGGAGATAGAGCTCCTCCTATTAACTGAAATATGCAATGGTCCTTTCCAGAAATCAATCCAATTCTTCCTTGCACTGAGGTCTTTTTGAGTTTCATGTTAACGTGAAGGATTTGCGGCGGTGATGAGGGTTCCTTAATATCCCATATTTTTTGGGTGATATAAATATTTATCGAGAAACGAGCATTACCATGGATTCCACACAGAGAGGCCCAAAGGCCAGAGGTGGATTTGAACCCTGAACCTTCTTGCTGAGCGGCCCTGAACCTTTGTGACGCCGTCAGGCTGTCATGAAAAAAAACAACTTGCTAACCCGTATCAGCAAATTAATCCGATTTGGACCACATTTTTTTCCTGCAGTGCGGGTGCAGGATGAACAGTCTGTCTCTGAAAATCCGTCACTCAGCACGACTTTCCCCACCTTCGTTTGTCATGTGGGTGGAGCTTAATGTCACCTCTGCGGGCTTGGATTAACACCGATGAGATCAACTTCAACACTTCGACACTATTTGTGTTAAATTGTTGTAAAAATAATAACGTCAGTGATGTTCACCTCTGGGTTATTGCAGCGTAAACAATGTGGGTGCTGGGTGTGAAAAAAAAACAACTGCACTGGTCCGATACTAGCATCGACCCAAACAGCAGTCTGCCACAGGCTCAACGGTCGGGAGGCTGTTGAGCTTAGAGTGATTGTTGTTGCTCTAAGCTCTCAGAAACTCCTCTGACCTGGAAATAATTCCCTGGATCACTTTTTTTTCTTTTTTTTTTACAGGTTTATCACGTATAATTCAATTCCTGTAAAATCCTCCCTACATATGTGACATGATTCTGGACAGATCTGGATGTAACCTGCTGTCTGATGCCTGCGTGAAGGTGTAGAACTCATTTAACGCCCCTCCTGGTTCAGTCCCTCTATCACACCTCCATGAGCTGCGTGGAGAACGAGGCACAATTCCCCTCAGTGTTTCTATAGTAACGGTAGATTAAAAACAAAACACAAACAGAATGAAATGGTACCTCTGTGCCAGATCCTATTCAACCATAAGATCCGCTGTGACTTACCAGAGTGCCTGCCGGCGGCTCTGAGGGCATGACGAGGCTGCAAATGAAGGTCCTGGACCGGCCTTGCTCCTCATGCGTCACTGCTGCAAGTCCTCAAACCAGACGGCACATTAAATCTGCTGCAGAAATAAGAGAGCTCACAGACGGAGACAAGGGTAGTAGGGTTACTTTATAAATACATCTAAAATATGTATTAGGTTGTGATCCTATTACCATAACATTAACGTAACTTTTCATTATTTTCAGATCACTTTGACGCTTTAATGTCCCGCTCAACTGTTTCGAGTTTGAGCCTCTACTTCTTATTGAAAAACGTGACTGAGCCGGTTTGTAATGTGACCCAGTTGCAGCTTGTGTATGCTAAGTAAGGGGCCGAGGATGGAGCCGTGGAGGACACCACACATCACAGGGGCCACTGAGGAGGAGGCATTAAACATGACTCTTGAGAAAGTCCTATTTTATAAGTAAGCTTTTTGATTGCATATTTTTAAGTATGTGATGGCTTACTAAACAGAATCATGACACTTGACTCAACCAAAAAAAGCCTCATAAGGGTCAAAAAGTTTCACGCTTTGGCAAAAACATTGAGCTAATCTAATTAGAATTGACTATTTCCTTTGAATTACAACAGTTCATAATGCAATTACGTTATAATTTCGGACTTTGTTGTTGCTTAAAAACATGGTGATGCCTAAGATGGCTTTTATTTTTCCAATGACTAAAGATGGAGAAAAATAAAAGAACACAAAAATGGGATATAATTGCAGTCTCAAAAATATTCTCCCTCTGCTCAGGATTTTCAAGAAAAAGCCTTTTCACCATTCAAACAATATCTCAGGCCTCCATTTTTAATGAACTGTCCTCTGAAAGAAACGTTGTGTATCTGATGGAAGTGAAAGTTTCCAAATTGAATCAGGCGGAATATTTCTGCAAGCGTTTCTTTTTTTTATTCATCAAAAAATACTGTTTAATTTAAACTCGATTCAGCTCTTATTCATTGAAATAGGTTTCGTTGGTAACTTTAAGGATCGTCGCTGTAAAGTTCTCATGTTTAATTGATGCCTTATAGCCCTGACAGGCACAGAAAAAGGTCTACAACAAAGACAATGACAAACTCTCTAGTTTGTACGAGCGCCTGGGTGATATTTCGAGTGTTAAAAAGTTAGACTGCCCTCTACTGGCCTGGCATGCATACTACAGCATTTTGGGGGACCGCTTGCTGGGGGATCATTTTCTCAACTACAAACTACATTCAAAGTGGGCAACCCTTTTCCATTTTTTTTGATTGGTGGGGGTGGCATGGCGCACATGAATTGTGACTTTGCTGTTTCGGTTTTCTATCACTCCTACTGCACCTCAAGCCAATAATAATGTCAAGGTTAAGCTGGTCGGAGTGGGCGCCCGTGAGCAGACAGTTTTCTTCCGGCAGAGAGGAATCCCATGGTCAGAGGTGGGAGATGGGGAGGGACGGTGGAGCGCAGCAGGTAATTGAACGATCAGAACGTGTAAGCATGGATATACTTGGTTAGCTGTGAAGTCCACATACCTGAATAATAATGAATAATGATAATGAACGAAGCATGAATGATGGAGGCCATTCTAATCATAACCCCGAGAATATCAGAATCTTTGATAGACTGTTACTGCAATATATTGGGATACATTTTGTTTCATTTTTAGACCTCCTAGTATTAGTAGTAGCAAAGATGACATAATTATCTGGACACAGCCAATGTTTAGGAGGTAAGGGAAGCACAGATTCATGTTACGTGAACCCTTAAGTGATTGAATGAGATTGGCAGCTATGAGAGATGCAACATTACACGCTTCACTATACAAGTATTCCTCCGTAACAAAGATTAAAACAGCTCAGCGTCTCTCTCTGATTGCATTCTATTATAAATGTAATTATAATGTGCCGCAGACATGCAGGTGTTCAAGGTTAAGCTGGTTCCCTTTCACAACAGTGGAGGAGCTGCTCCTTATTGAAACAGAAAAGGCTGTTTGGACCACTTAGTGATGCAGCTACGTCAGCTCCTTCAACAATGAGGGCTGTGATTTTAAATGCCAGCGGAGCAGCAATTTGGTCCAACTGGGTCAAGAAGCATTGTCCTCCCGCCATCTGCAGCGAACGCAGGATGATAACAATGAGCGTGAACAGCCTGTCAGAACGGGACATGGAAAGTCTCTATGCTCCTAAGTAAGGAGGAAAAAATACCCAGCGCTTGGTACGCATCAGAAAAAAAAAAGTCTCTCATTTTATTTTATTCATACAATTTCCTTTGAATGAAACTTTTCAAACGAGCTGCTTCTTTTTCGCAATCTTCTCCGCGAAGAAACCCTGCCGAACTGCTTTCAAAATCTGAGCTGTCTCCATATTCAGGGACAGGGAAAAACACCAATCCTTCCCCAGTTAATGTCTGGATGCTTGACTGAGCAGTGTCCTTGAAAAACACAACTCAATTATGTGTGAAAATACTGAGAGATTACCGCCCCTCCTGTCAGCCTCCGTCTGACAGGTCTGATGCGAAAGCAACAATGTTGGATTTTGGAACCTTATCAAAAACAGCATATAACAATCCCTGGTATTTCCACATAAAAACTTTCTCCAGGGACTCTGCTGATTAATCCTGCATCGACAACAAGCTCTCCTAAAGGATTCTGGAATGTGCCTGAAAAACCTGTCCTGGAAATACACCGAAAGCACCGAAAAAAGGTTGTGTATGTCCACGTTAGTTGCAATTCCAGTCAACATTCAGTTAACAAGACCCATAGGGATCGGCAGCGGGCCGTGAATTCAGCGAAAGCCAAAGCTCTCAGTTCACCGGATCTATCTTCGTTCCAGCCCTCACCTGTGGTCAAGAAGTCTGGAAAAAGACCCAAAAGAATGAGGTTGAGGACACAAGCGGTTGAGATGAGCTTCCTTCAAAGGGGTGGCTGGGCTCCGCCTCAGGGATAAGGTGAGGAACTCAGACTTCCGGAGAGAGTGGAGGACAGCCTCTGATCTTTCGCGTGGAAAGGAGCCAGTTGAGGTGGTTCGGGCATCTGATCTGGGAAGGCATGGGAACCCCCAGGATGAGCTGGAGAATATTGCTGGGGAGAGGGGTGTCTGGAAATCCCTTCTAAGCCTGCTACCACAGCGACCGGACCCCGGACAAAAAAATGGATGCATGGCTGGATGAACGTCATCTGGACCGCACTACCGCGTCTGAGAGACAGAAACTGTCAGCCATAACATGAAAACTTAATGTAAACCAGATATGGTTCAAATCTGGAACTTCGCCACTAGATGCCACCAAGGTCACCAATGCCATCATTTTTCAACTGTTGGTCCAATTTAGTTCAAATTTGGGTCAAGTGAAGGATATCTAACTTGTAGATGTCATATTTCCCTGTAATAGTTCATATTTTTCTCACTAAGTTAAGGAGTTAAATGAAAACAATGAACCTACTTTTTTTAATATGTGTAAATTGAACAACATGATTGTATTTCTATGTTAAGGCTTAAACTGGTATAGATCTATATTTTTCTATTTTTCAAACAAACCTGTTCCCCGAACTTCTTCTTGAGCAGAGAAAAATATTCTGTCGGCTCTCCTGACTACCAGCCAACACTCACTGTTGTACCAGTAGATTTATGGCTGTGCTGCTGGTGGTTCTGTTTGGACTGGCTGTTTTCTTTTTTTTATTGACTTTTTGTTCCTGTTCTAAAAGCGGTTCTAGCAAAAGTTTAGAATGCTGCTCTGTAAAGGAAATGGATGGAATGGACTGGGTGGAGGCAAATCCCTACTTTGAAGCAGACTTTCAGAAATTCATCAACAGAGATGGGAAAGTTTTGCTTCCACCATAAACCCCCATAGAAGGTCGGTAAATAAAAATGGGCCGGGCTTCAGTGAACATGTTCCGCCTCTGTTGGAGACAAAATGCAGAACAAAATGAGAGGGATCAATATCTATTTCATGCTCCATATAACCATTGGCAGTGTGCAATTTATTGGTGCAAAGGCTCCATTCTGACCTGAGAGTATGTTAAGGTGAGTTTAGTCATTTGGATACTGATGAAGCTCGACGCCGAAGAATAACCGAGCCGTTTCATCACCAGTTCTGCTGTGGTTGAGCGAGGCCCCGATGCTTTTCTAGGATGCGGATCTCTCTGTAGTGCTTCCTCACTTAGAAAGATTTTCTATAATTACTGAGCGATGAATTATAAAACAGTGTTCTGATTAAATACTGTACGCATTTACTGGAACATTGCTGATTCACCACCCACTCCCTCTGCCTCCGCCGCCTGAGGGAAGCCGGAACTTTGACACTGCTGAAGAATTACTTTCTCGTGTAATCTGTGCTGCCTTCAGAGCAGTCGAACAGTGTAATAAATCCTTAAAACCCTATGTCCGAACTCAGCGCAAGGGTCCAAGCAGCTCATTGGTTTTTATTCTGGTGGATCACCCTCACAAACGTGGAGGATGTTAAAGATAAAGACAGGCTTTAAAATCAAATTAAGGGGATGCTGTTGTTTTTGTTTGGTTTGAAATGAGAGAACCTTCTCTTTCTTATTCTAGCCATCTCTCCATCCTGCCACACAACAGGCAGACGATGTAGGAATGAGTTCAGCGCATCTGTTCATCCTTCAAACGGCACATCCATTCATCCATGTTCGTTGGTTAGGGAGGACGTCCTCCCGTGGAGTTTCATTTCCTGTGTTTTGGCCAATAGCAAATCAGCATGAAAAAAAAGAAGCACATTGAAATCCATTAATTTGATCTAGCAGATCCCGCCTCCAGAGGAGGAAGTGTAGTCTGTCGTCCTCTGCGCTCCACTTCGCACAGATTGCCTTTCACCTTGCTGCCCTGTAGGTGTCGCCGTTGAAACATCATCCAAATTCCAATAATGATTTTTTTTTTCCAGAGAAGATTTAATAATAATTTTCTCAAGTGTTAGTCTTTGGCAGATATGCATCTTACACGGGCCAATTAAATGACTTCTTTCTGTGTTCAGTGAAATGCACCGGTGGCGAGATACCTCAGTTATTCATGCTCGTTATCTGCTGTTGATTGAGTTGGAAAATTCCTGATGAAGATGTTGGTGGTGCCTTCATCTTAAATCTTCACGCACGGATATTCTAACTGAGGGCATTGGTGATGAATCCCTGAGGTGACATTGAAGAAAAGAACATATTTACAATGACCTAATAAGACGACGGAACGAGTCATTATCTGACGAGATAATTATCTGCTGGCCACGGCTTAGTACGGCATTGAGAGGACATTTTCTAAATTGATATATATTTTGGGAACATTTTATTAAGTTGTGGCCACGAGATAATAAGTCTTATTATATAAACGCCTCATGAAGTCCTTGACTCAAAAATAATTTTAGTTTTATTTAAAATTCACCAGAGGGGCCTCTGAGCATTTGAAAAGATAAGGAAAAGAGGATTTTTTGAAAATCCCCCAAAATAAAGCTATTAAATTAAATTAAATTAAAATGAAAAAAAGAGAAACAATTAAATCCAATCATGTCAAAAAATAAAATAACAGAAAATAAAGTTAAAAATAATTAAATTAAAAATAAATGAATTTAAAGTAAAAGTTGAAAAAAGTTGGAAAAAAAGTTGTTTGTTGCAGATTTCTTGGGTTGTAAACATTATTAATTTGGTTGTTTTATTTATCAGTATCACTGCTGATAACAGGCACAGGACTGTGAACTTATTAAAGGTAACTGTCCGTGTGTATCTATCATTCTTGGGTGTAAGGGTAGCCTACATCATTAGCATCTTATGAAAAAACTAAGTGTTGTTTCCAACATGCAGCCAGTGTTTCGCGTGGCTAAATCTAATTCTAGCATCCCTTGCGAGCGATCTTTACTTTCATAAGTGTGCACATCAGAAAAAAGCACCACATGGCGTGGCTATACTGACTATGTCTTCTTCTTTGGCACTCGGATCTCCCAATAAACACTGGATTTAACCTCTTGAGAGTTGGTTGGAGGTATTTTCCGATCATCTCCTCAGTGACGATTGACGGCAGCTTGGTGCAATCTCCTCTTGGCCAATCAGTGGTTGATGAGACCCTCTCTAAACGACTTAAGTGGCGGAGAATGACACTGCTGGTTCACTCTGAACCTTCCATGCATTTGTGAAAATTGTCAGCCAGAAACTCTAACACGTCAATTTTTCGCTTATGTCCTCTGTTCTTTCTCCTTGAAGTCAATTTGGAGCTTAACACTCTAATTTCAGTGACTTTTATTACTGAAAAAACTGCAAGTCTGGAAAGTTTGCAAAAGCATCAGACCTCCAGGCATGTCTTCATATGAATTTCGTTATTCCGACACATCCTGATGAGAAGCAGCAAATGCTTCTCATCTGAGATTGATGTAAATCAGCATTATAAAAACAGGCTCCTCCCACAAACGGGTCCCACACACGGATGTTCGGCCTGAGCCATGCTTCAACCTCCCCCACAGTTTGTAGAAATTAGTGAACAAGTTTTTTTTTTTGTTGTAATTATGGGAAATGTTGAACTGCTCACAAAGTTAATGAGTTCCGCCACCAACATTAGTTCAATCCGCTCCAGGATTTAATAGGCTATTTCTCAGCTCATGCTCCATCCTGATACCAAGTTTGTCGAATTCATCCAGTAGTTTCTGCTTAATCCTTAGAAACCAATCAAGGAATGGATATAACCTCCCGGGGGGGATAATAATGCGGCAGATAAACACTCCCTGCCTGTCATTCAGACTCAGTCTGCTTGAAACAAGGGGTTTCTACTCGGGACAAGTGATGGATTACAGATGTCCAATCTGCTGCATGGCACTGGTTATTGGTTCACACCGGCATGTCGGAGGCTCCCCCAGTAGAAATTACTTCACATTTAAAACCTTTGGCTGCACACTCATGCATTCAGTTCACTTTGAACGTGAACGCTTTCGTGCTCAACGCTGATTTTAAAGTGCCATAGAACTCACAGGTAATCTTCTGCTCAGTGCTACGTATTCTGATGGGGTATTTAAATCCCCCCGAAAAAGTTGGAGATTTTTTTGGAATCATCATCGCCGCCTCATCAGCCGCGGATCCTTCATGTTAACGCAATTCATCAAGAACTATTTCAAGGATCATTTTTGAATTTTATAAGCGCATAGACCTTAGTGCAAGGAAGAACAGGATTGAGGGAGCTTTTCAGATTTGCTGCGTATCAATGGAATCAAGGAGATCTTATCTTTTATAAAAGTCTTGTTCCAATGTTTTGGTTATTATGGGAGATTCAAACATAACATTTTTTGTTTTTACAAAAACATACCGTATAAACTTCACATTAAATTTGAAGAGTTCATCAATAAGTACGATCGCTTGTCCAGGGCAGGGGGACAACAGAATGGCCCTAGTTTATTTGTGTTTCTGGCATTTTGTTTTTGTGAATTTCAGAAAGACAGTTGTGCAGAAATGAAGTCCGAATTGATTTGAAATGAATTTCCTTACTAAATGAAAGGATTGATCTGTCACTGGTCGGTTAGGCGACGAAGCCTGTCGGGGGAGCGTTTGGTTTGTGCCTCTTTCCTGTTTATACAGCCTTGAGAGTCGGAGGGATGAGTTTGTGTTTCAATTTAACTTTGTCTTCCACTCGCCGGCGGGGATGACAAAAATACGCCCGACAAAGCTCGGACCATCCTCCACTGATAAATCTCACGTATCTGGAACAACATGGCGGGTGTTGAAGATGACTCACACAATAACTCTTCAAAGTCTGCGTGCGCGTTCAGAGGTCGAACAATCTCAGGTGAACAGCGAGGCTTGGGAATGTAACCTTCAGCTCGATTGCGTTGCAGCTTGTTTTGTGCTTGAGCTCCGTACCGGACAAATTCCAAAGATTCCGTGGCCACCGGTTATTAACGGAACCCAACAACTTCAGATCCAATGTAGAAAAAAAGTCAAAAGCAGCAGTGGGTGTTGGCGTGCTTCAAGTAACTCACTTTCCCTTTAGCGTCTTACGTGTAGCGCTGGAGTTCATCATCATCATGGAGATGATATCTGAGTGGTACTGAGTAGAGGGCCGTCTCTGTTCCACGTTCTGGGGCTCCACTGAGAGCATCTAGCACAAGGTCTGCAGTCCTGCACAACCACATTTCACCGCATGACACTGGCCTGCTGAAGGATGATGGGAAGGAGGCAGTCGGCGTGACGGTGAGCGATGAAGGACGTTCTGGTGTTGGAATATTACTTCCGTCAGTGTCACAAAGACGGCCACAGGTTTTCATCCAGGATTTATTTACAGTCTACGGACAACACTGAAAGGGGGAAACATTAATTATTAGCCGGTTTTACTCTTAATCCATCATGATCCATCATGGCGGCCGCTCTTTTTATTTACAGTATATAATTATATCAAGGTCATCGTATTACACAATAAAGCATATTTAGAATGATCGTAAGGTTTTTTCATTTAGAGCTCTCTGGTTAGCCAACACTGTAAAAAAAAAAAAAAAAAAAATCCATATAATTTACGATGAAAAATCTGTCAGCTTAGGTTCCCAGAAGTTTACCGTAAAAACATACGGGGACCATATACAAGACAATACTGTAAAATACCATGGGAACTCAGTATTGGGAATCAGACCAATACATATATATATATATGATGATATACAATGCAATACATAGATAATAAACCCAGCCTTATGTTTAACATCTTTTTGTGTAAACTGTAAAAAGTTGACGTTACAATTACGGTAAAGGACTGTCAAATGGCTAGAGCTAAAGAAGCTGAACTTCAAAGCTATAGATACCTTTATTTTTCTATGATCCGAATATGTTGAGTTTTACAGTGACAATACAGACGTTTGATAATATTATTCTTAAAATCTAAATGTCTAAATGACAGATTTTGATTGTATGTGGATTAAAGTTCACACTAAAAAACCTTTAAGCATTTAGGATAGTCCATCCCCTAATTTCTACAGAAATGAGACATTAGAAATACGGTGTAAATTTGTGAAACAATGTTGATTTCAAGTTTTTTTTTTTTTTTAATTACAGTCATCTTATTTGATGTCTTTGTAAAGACGTTGACAAAATTAGTTTTTGTTTTTTCACTGAAATTTAGTAAAATATCTTGTACAAGGTCACTGAATTTTTTTACGGCAAAAAAAATTACACTGAATATTTTTTAGAGTGTATATATTGTATAGCTGATTAGTCTGTAACAGCAGAACCCGGCCACTGATCCGTGGTGTGGAACCAGACCGCAATCCTTTTACTATTAGTTCAGCAAGGCATTATCATTAAAAACCAATTCAGAACAAATAAAGAATTTTAGAATCATAAATTTCGCAGTAATTAATGCAGGCCGAAATGAATGAAGTTCTAAGAGTATCAAAAAGTCTTTTAAATGCCAACCGTAGTAGGGTGTGATGGCCAAAAAACTTGCTCCTCCCACTTTTCCGTTACAGTCAGTTAATTGGATTTTGTCATGCCAAGAACTAACATTGATTATATCCAAATGACCATAATACTAGATACTAGCACCCCCCTACCTAAAAGAACTACTCACCCCACTGACCTCAACACAATCCCTCCGTTCTACCCACTCATACCGCCTCGTCCTTCCCTGGACTAAGCTCAGCAACATGGGTTATCGGGCCTTCTGTTCTGCTGCTCCTCGTCTGTGGAATACCCTCCCTGACCATCTCAGGGCTCCACAGACGACTGACGCATTTAAAAGGACTTAAAACTTTCCTTTTTAGCAGAACCTATACCTTTAATTAACATTGCTGCTTTTTGGTCAGGCTTTTATATAGTTATTATTTTATTTTTTTGTTGATGCTTTTATCTGCTTTTACTTTGTAGCACTTTGAGATTTGATCCAAATGTAATGTGCATTATAAATTAAATGTATTATTATAATGTCGTGCATTTTTCATCTGTTACTTTGACTGAGCCGGTTTATCATTTCTTATCTATCTATCTATCTATCTATCTTATCTATCTTATCTATCTTATCTATCTTATTTATCTTATCTATCTTATCTATCTTATCTATCTATCTATCTATCTATCTATCTATCTATCTATCTATCTATCTATCTATCTATCTATCTATCTATCTATCTATCTATCTATCTATCTATCTTATCTATCTAATCTATCTATCCATCCAATTAGGGGGACACTTATATCATACATCAGATTCCAATGAACAATATATTCAAGATAAAAATCTTAATTGTCATTCATTATGTAAATTGTTGAGAAAACAATAAGATAAAAATGGTCAACTCATTCACGCACTGAATGCTGGATTCTAAATAACAAGTCAGGACAACTCATCTTATACTGTGGCCGTCTCAGTGGTGTGACGGCCCCCACATGCCTGTAGGCACACCTGACTAGGACAGAGTCTTGATGAGAGGGAGCTCACTGGATCCGGGCTCCACTGAGCAACTGGACAGTCTGTGGTTCTACTGGTGGCAACAGATCAACCATGAGAACCTTACAGAGTTTTTCAATTTGTTTAAGGACTGAGGAATGCGAGGACCAGTCAATGGCATCAATACCTCCATCCTCCGGGACGTGCCTACACATTCTGATCACATAAGGCCGTGCATTATCCTGGACCAGTAGGAACCCCGTGTCCACTGGACCAGTGTAAGATCGGTCAGTTGGTCTTAGGATTTCATCTTAGTACCGAAGAGCAGTTAGGGTACCTTTGGCTAACACCTGGAGGGCTTTGAGACCCTCTAAGGATCTGCCTCCCCAGACCATCACTGACCTACCACCAAACAAGTCTTGCTGGATGATGTTCTATTAAGCAGAACCTTCACCAGACTCTTCAGGTCCGTCACATGAGCTCAGTGTGAACCTGCTCTTAGGAGAGAAGAGGCATCAATGGAGAACCTGCCCATCCTGGACTGTGAGCTCAGGTCCCACAAGAGGACGATGGGCCGTCAGGCCACATTCGTCTTGAGTCTGGTTCTAGCAGTTTGGTCAGAAATGTCACACCAGTAGCTCCTGCAGGTCACCTTTTAGGACTTGGGAGTGCTCCTCTGGCTCCTCCTGAGGTAACGGCCCATCTCCTGGTATCTTCTCCAGGCTCTTGAAACTGTTCTTGGAACAGCAAACCTTCTAGTGATGTTCCATCCTGGAGGAGCTGGACTACCTGGTCCACCTGAGCGACGATAAGTACCACATCATGGTACCAGTAGGACAGCAGCAAAATGCATGTCAAGAAGAACTTATTATTATTATTATTTTTTTTTTACCAATCAGTTTCTATTTATTTCAAATCCATGGTGCTTCCAGCATCCAAACTGCCGTTCTTTCAGCGACAGACACTCTTTGATTTAGTATTCCTTGTTCATCTCCATCATTTCAAAAATGAAATGACATCCGCCCACTATTAACACTCTATGTAAAAACAGAATCACACGCCGCAATAGACTAGAAGCAGTTTGCGCCACCTGATTGCGTGCACGTTAATGTTATTCCACTTCTTGCCGAACACTGTTTACCACAGGTGATCAATTACTATGATGTTTGTGCCGTGCAGAACTCAAATCCATTAGACAAGAAGGCACAGCAAAATGAAATTACTCTGCAGATATCAGGCAAAACATTCCCTTCACTGTGATTCATTGATGTTTTTTTTTTTTTTCCTCTCACTCGCCTTAGGTTTTCAATCGTGGGGGGAAAAAGAGGTGTTACTTGGAATTTTATGTGTTGTCTGTTTGACAGCCTTATTGTTGGGTCTTTAAAAAAAAAAAGAAAAAAAAAAAAGCTGGATTTATTCTCCCAGCTTTCAATCAAATAATCCCGGGCGAGCAGTCACAGGATGTTCATTCATGCCCTGAATAAAAATGAGCAGGCACTAAATTCTACATTCAGGAAGCTGGGCTTTCGGTTGAAGTCTAATCAAAGTGGGCGGTAACTGGACCAACACACAAAAGAGTTAATTACAGCTTCCACTCAAGCTTCACTGCAGGTGACCAACCTGCAACCTTTAGGAGACATATCAACATGCCATTAAATGTGCTGTAATTAACTAAATGTGACACCTGTGCTCAAATTGAGCTTAAATCGGAACAAATCCCTTCTATTAGGGAAAATCCATCGCGGATGCTCTGCAGAACTGCATCAATAATTCAGGGGCCGATATCTCGTTTGACCTCGTGAGAAAATTAATTCCCTTGTGTCGAAGCTCGTTCAAAGAGATGAGGACAGATATGAGAAAAAAGGTGGAATGGTGCGAGAGAAAAAAAAAACCCATCAGTATGAGAACCACAAGGTCTCCCACGTCTCCTGCTGCATCCCCACTCCACAGCTTGATTGATGGGATCACTGGCAGCCTTCGGTATAAATAGAGAGAGAGTCAAGTCTCCTCGGTAAAACATCCCATAAAAAAAATACTGGTATACATCCATTTTCCATGTTGGGAGAATTTAAGTCCATGCGGTGGCATAAGAATTGTGTTTAAATGCCTTTTTCCTCCTTTTTCTTCAGATCAATTGCGCTCCTGCCCTTGACTGAATCTGAAAGCCAAAAGCAAAACCTGCAATCTCCCCCACTCAAATTCAAATTAAACGCATTCCGATTTTCAAAACGGCTTTTAAACATTCATCACTTATTTCTACTACATACTCTGTTTTCACTGCTGTTCCGGTCCTGCAGACATCCGTCAAAATGTTCTGACTGAAAACTGGATGGTGAGGAAAGAAATGGACACGAACAGACCTCCAAATGACTTCTGTTTGCGGCCCCGCTGTCTTGCAATACCATAACATGTTAACGTTATTAAAACTTTAAATGGGTCACATGAGTCAGTACACCAGTGGGCTAAATTATCATTTTGATATCCAGAACGGTTTGGATAGAATCCCAGTTTACGTTTGAGAGTTTAGGGGTGTGCAGGAGTCTGTGGGTGACCTCATTAGGGCGATGGGACAATGTAGGGCTTCAGTGATGTCCAAACATTCAAATGTTATATTTAATATCTTTCATTTAATAATTGTTCTCTTCAACAAAACATTCTGGCCTCATTTTCTCTCCGTTTTGGTTTATAAGAGAAAGAGTTAACGACCTGAAAACATCAGTTATCCAATGAGATCGGAATAGATTTGGGATTGTTGTTGCCAGGCAGAGAAAAGTTTGGAGGAGGCTCAGTCTCCCAGAAGGCCTGGCATTCGGTGTTAGTTGCCAAAGTGACAGCTGAATTAATCACATTTTGATTTATATCGGATGGATCAAAAAATATCATCCCTGAGGCTTCCCAGCGGGCTAACGCTAACCGTTCAAATGACGTATCTACATGTTGAACAACTAATTTGGACGCTATCTGTGTGCTGGTTCTAATAATGTAAGCTACAGTTTTTGAATGAGGCTATCTCATTGAAGTGTGGCTCTATGGGTTCTCTCACTGTCCAGCACCGTCAAGAACCCAGTTAAAGTTCTAAAGTTTCTCCGTTCGGATTGGTCCATTCATGTTCAGATAAATTATTTTCGCAGTTAAGAATTGCCCTTTTAAATATGGATGGACCCAAAACAACTTAACAACAAAGCGTTCCAAGGCACATTACGTACCCGAGGCAGACATAATTATAATAAGAATCAATTAGATCACTTTATTTGGGAATATTTCCTGCAGGTGGGTCCATTAATTTCTGAGTTGATTTTCTCCAGGACGTGCCAAAATCTATGTGTGGATGAAATTTCAAGCAAATCATTCCATTTGACTTTCTGCAATCTAGCTCAAAACAAAAACACACTGATAATAAAATTTCCTCCTTGGTGGAGGTAACAACTGGATCTTGTGATACCACTGCCAGAAACTACTGCTACTGCTACTATATTCAGGAACATTTCATGTAAATGGCACCAAATCATAAAAACAATGTTTTACTTGAACGCACCAGCAGATCCTGACTAAAAGGTGGGCAGCCCTCTAACAACGCTATCCATACGTAATACTGACAATTCTGATATTAGGTCACCCACCAAATTCATCATTTCTTTGTCCTCAGATGACCCTTCAAAGAAAAGTCTTCACTCACTATTCATGTCCTTAAAGAAAATTACCGATGCAGAATTAGAAAGTCTGAATGCATAAATGACACTTGAGCCTCGTCGCAGCAGCAGCAGCAACTGAAACCTTGATTTTCAGTTTACTGCAATCATTTCAAGTATTTCTGCACGGTTAATTTTAGACACCTCTAATCAACGGCACATGTTTAGAGGTTCCCTGGCGGGGATCTTTGGAAATAATAAGCAGTGATTAGCGGAAGTATGCGGCGAATGGAAATGTCTGGTTGACTCACTGTCGGTCTTGGCGGAACTGTAGAAAATAAAACCCATCAAAATGACAAGCTCTTACCAAAAAACGGGACGACTGTACCCATGACAACCATTGTACACAAGATTGTGTTGGACACGTAACAACAGCGCCTGAGATTTGTACCACAGCAGACACAAAAGAATTCAATTTGCATCCTGGGACCACTGGGGGAAAAAGAATATTCCACATTTCATACTGTGAGAATGTTAAAGAGGAGCTGTTGTGATGGGCTTCAGTCACGTCAGCTTTTATATATTCTTTTCAGCGTTTGGGAAAATTTTGTCCCAAGTCTGAGCTGAGCTGTCTGCAGTCAGGTTTCTGCTGTGGAATCATAAAGTGTCTTCTCAAGTTTTTACAGAAATCCATCAATTTACTCCGATTTGCCACTATTATCATTACATATAAGGCATTTTCAGCTCAGCTGAATCTTCTCATAGATCTCACACTGCAAAAACTCAAAATGTTACTAGGAGTATTTGTCTTATTTCTAGTCAAAATATCTTATTACGCTTGATTGAAGACACAGTCGCTGAACAAAGTAACATTACAATCAGATATAGGGACTTATTTTTAAACAGCTTAACATCTTGTTAGGTCAAAGAATCTTGAAAATATCACAAATGTTCAAAATGAGTATTTCCAGCTAATTTCAGTTTAAAATTCTTTAAGATATCTAATCTTATTTTAAACTCCTAATGGACATAAATCTAGAACAGTGTCACTACTAAATAGAAACTTTATTAATCCCAACAGGGGAAATTTTTAGGGTGCTTAAGAAGATAGGATTTTAAAGAAGAGAGAGAAAATGTGCAGAAATGCATATATTAAAATAAAAACAAAACAAAAAAAAAGGTATACGTTGTAATCTTGCAAAAAAAAAAAGAGGGGAAACATAAAGTTTTAAGTGTTATTTGCTGATTTTGAGACGCGAAACCAAGCAAATCTTCACTAGGTCTGTTGGAAGATTTTTTTAACTTAACACTAAAAACACCTTGTATTTATTACTTTTTTTTTTCCAGTCTGCTGTCTAGATTTAGTTAGCTACACTTTTATTTAGTCTACTGTGACAAAGAAACTTAATATCGTAGTTAAGGCTGTAAAGTTATTACGAGATGAACCTTTTTTTTTACCTACTTTGTGACTTTTAATCAAGATTAATCGCATGTTGCTGCGAAAAGAATTTAAGAATATTAAAGTCAAAATGGATGAAATCCTGGAAAACATATTTAGACATTATAAACCTTAAAGGTCAACTTATTTAATTTGAACTGAACTTACTTTAGTAGTTTGTGAGTTCTGGTTCTTTTATTTCTTTATTTTTTTATAGGAACTGGTCTGGACTGGGATGAATGTTCTAATCAAATATGATGGTAGCTAGTTGGCGAAAAAATCTGTTTTTAATGATTTTTCCGATTAATCATGGTTGAAAAAGCCTATTCCCCTATGAGGAAGTGATCCACTACACAGATCGGCCATTATATTAAAACCACCTGCCTGATATTGTGTTGGTCCTCCTTTGCTGCCAGAACAGCTCTGGGAGGCACAATGAACACAGAACCCTTGGAATAACCTTCAGGGTCTGAGGTCATATTGGCATGAAACCAAACCTTTCATAATGTAAATCTATCATCCAAAACATTAAAACCGGCTGCTCATTATC
This sequence comes from Lophius americanus, assembly GCA_037951165.1. Taxonomy (NCBI): domain Eukaryota; kingdom Metazoa; phylum Chordata; class Actinopteri; order Lophiiformes; family Lophiidae; genus Lophius; species Lophius americanus. The sequence goes on along the minus strand of JBBDHG010000210.1, from coordinate 374,963 downwards.
GTGTTGATCCCCTATTCCTACAAAAACCGCTCTGCGAGGCTCCATGTGTTGTGACTCTTTTCTATACGAACCAGCCGGAACCTTTTCATCAGTTTGTGTTACAGCAGCTTTTCTGTGTGATCAGACAACACACACCGGCCTGAACCTTTTAGCCGTTTCACCCATTCTGTCCTTCTTTAGACCACCTATTATAGGCCTTAGTTCTGGAAATGCTCTGACCCAGTTGTCTAGTCACCACAACTCTGTCTTTGTCAAAGTCGATCGGATTCCTACATTAGCCCATGTTTCCTGCGTCCACAACGACGCATTCAAAGACAAAAATGTTGACTCGCTGTCTAGTAAACTAGGACAGGTGCCATTATAATGATAGGTTTGTTATTCTGACATCACCTGTCGGTGGTTATAATGTTATGGCGAACCGGTGTACACTTATATAAATCTGTTGGGGGTCTCGTTTGTGTGCTTTGTCAATATGTGGCAGGTGCCGATAAAGCCATAAAACAGATTCTTCACAAGCGGTATTAAAAAAAACCTTTAAGTTGTTTCTTATTGAGTTCAAGGCACAAACTGAAATCTCTTGAATGTATTCGAATATTGACGTTTTTAATCAATTTGCCCTCTGGTCTAGATATAAACCAGCGCTTTGGAAAAGCTTTCCCAATAGAAGTCTCCTATTGGACGTCTGAGAGTCTTATCTGATTCCAAAGCACTCAGTAAAGGAAAATAACGATGAACTTGTTTTGGATTGACCTCAACTCCACTGAAGGCATAAATCTCGCTGCGGAAACACGTCACTCACACACTCATGCAAATAAGAGTCTGAAGCATTGGCCGAGTGGCTGAGTGGCTGCGTGGCAGCGACCTCGCAAGAACAGACACAGTGATTCCTTTAAAATTTTATTATGTAGAAACCGAAGAGAAAATGTATTCACATTGTCAAACGGTCGTTACGCACTGGTAATGGAATTAATTCTGCCGATTTTCAGACAATAGCAATGTTAATCCATTATTATTATTATAGTGTTGCAACAAACAAGTATCAAAAAACATCGTTGACGTTAATCAGTACAATTTGTGACAAGAAAAAGAGAAAGCTCTCAGAACAAAACCCACTCGCCCACTCACACACACGGCTGATGACAATGTGGAGTGACGTTTGGGTCGACTGCGACAGGGTCCACGAGACATCAGTACTTCACAGTGAAAATTCTCTTTTATTAACACAAACACTGACCCAACAGACACGACCGAGAGGAGAGAATCAAACAGGAGTCGCTGATTTGTTCTGGAGTCATACTTTCTATTCCGACACAGCATCCTCTGTGATTTAGATAAACTGTCACCGTGGTTGACGGGCCGGGCTCAGACGACAGGAGACCCTAAGACCCGAAGGGATTTAATAAGTCATGGGGAACTTCACAATGAAGACAATTTTAACACTATCGTTTCAACAACTTGCTATAGTAGGCTGAGAGGGAAGTTTTGGCGCTCAGCTTACTGTGTTTGTCATTTTCACCGCCATCATCCTCATTATTTTAAGGCATGAGGGTGTCTGCAGTGACAGAAGTATGTTGGAGTGGCAAAGAATATGTATGAGAGCAGTATGACAGTGGTGAGGTTTGAAGCAGGAGTGACGGATGGGTTCAAGGTGGAGGTGGGACCGCATCAAGGATTGGTTCTGTGTCCCTTCTTGTTAGCTGTGGTTACGGACAGGCTGGCAGATGAGGTCAGACAGGAGGCTCTGTGGGCGATGATGTTGATGTATGACATTGTGATCTGTAGTGAGAGCAGAAAGGAGGTGGAAGAAAACCTGGAGAGGTGGAGGTATGTGCTGGAGAGAACAGGAGTGAAGGTCAGTCGCAGCGAGACAGAATACATTAGTGTGAATGAAAGGGAGGCAGGTGGGACGGTGAGGATGAAAGTGAAAAAGTTTAAGTACCTGGGGTCAACTGTTCAGAGCAACGGGGACATTGGAAAAGGGGTGGAGAAGTGAGTCAGGAGTTATCTGTGACAGATGAGGAGCAGCAGGAGTGAAGGGAAAGGTTACCAAGATGGTAGTGAGAGTAGCTCTGCTGGATTGTTTAGAGATGCCTGCTCTGACCAAAAGAGAGTGGGCAGAGAGGAAGATGTTCAGATGTTCTTTGGGAGTGACGAGGATGGACAGGATTAGTAAGGAGCAAATCAGAGGGACAGCCCAGGTTAGACGTCTTGGAGACAAAGTCAGAGAGGCCAGATTGAGAAGGTCTGGATACGAGGAGGAGGAAGAGGAGGGACAGTTGATCTATTGGTAGAAGGATTCTGGAGATGGAGGCCATTCCCCTTTTTCTTCTTCCTGGCAGGAGAAAATGGGGAAGACCAATTTGGTGAGAGAGGACATCCAGTTGGGGTTATTTCTGGTATATAGGCTTGCTTTGGGGGACGACAGCGTATGTATTCCCTGTTCTGATCAATAGTCGGTTAAACATCGCTGCATTTGCTCGTTTGTGGTCAAATAGAGTCGCTGACGGGAGACAGAAGGTCCAGCAGGGAAAACCCTTCTGCCTCTTCCAGTTTTACTCACAGCTTCTTTGAGGACATGAATGTCCTTTTATTGAACGGCATAAAATATGAAAATATACTAATGTACAATACTTACAGCGGTTGAACTAAAATACCTCTTTGTTTACAAAACGTTCCTGCTTTTTAGTGACTTTTTAACGTTTTCTATTTTCTCTATTATTTTTCTGTAAATAGTGTTTAATATGTCACTGATAAGCAATAACAGTAAATTAAATACATTAGTACATTTTGTTCAGTATCAGATATTTTATTATCCCTTTACCTTACAGTAGAGTAGATCATTTTTTTTTTGTAGTTTTAACGGCTTTAATGGGGACATTTCTGTCCTTAAAGTGCTATGAGGGACATTTTTGTTTTATTTCTTTGGGGAATTTATTAAATTAATATCTTAGACACTCTAAATTTACAATGAAATAAAAAAAAGTTTTGGAATGTTTTTAGAAATCTATTTGATCCTTATAAGACTCTTTATTTTCTTCTACTTTTATCATGTTACACAATTCTGTTCATTTAGTCCTCACAGAATTTAATATAGCCATGATTAATTCCTTTTCTTTTGTGGCCCCTTTGACCTGTGGTGTCCCCCAGGGTTCCATCCTTGGCCCCTTCATACATGCTGCCTCTGGGTCATATTATAAACCGGTTCAGTCACATTTTTCTATAAGAAATAGAGACTCAAACTAAGCTGAACCAAACAGCTCCTGTCGCCTGAGCCTGCAGTCCATTATTTATATTTAAAGGGTTGTTTTGGAGGAGAAATGTAAGATCTGATGTTGTTGTCCCTGTTCATCCTGCGGGCTCATCTTAAGACTCTTACAGTCAATCAGATGTCTGAGAGGTGGCTCCAGGTTTCCCCTGGCAACCAGAACTCTCTCACATGATATCCTGGTGCTTTGGATCTCTGCACCAAGGTGATTTCTGTTTTTTACATGAACTCATCTACATATTGTCCACTTTAGCAGTGGATCTCGTAGGCCACCTGGGACCCGAAGAGGAGACTCTGACTGAGGAAAAGCTCCTCTGGGTCCGTCGTCAGGGGTCCCTCACCGCCGTCTGCTGGTTTTCGGCAAAGCCCCATCCCCCCTGATCTGGTCAGTGTCTGCACCATTTCATGCTCCAGTAGAGCCTCCTTCAACCCATTCTGCTGGACAAAGCCGCTCATCATGGGACACCTGGATGAGGTGTTCAGGATGGGCTTTGTCCTGTCCAGTACGTACATCTCGTGGCCGTGGTCGTCGCGGTACTCCTCCAGCTGTGCAAACGTGGTGGGTCCATCAGAGTAGTCGTTGACATAGAGGATGCTCTCCTCCTTGCTGGTGCAGTAGGAGCCGCTTTCTTCTTTGTGGTACTGCTGGTGACGGGTGTAGATCATTATCAACAGGAGGATGGCGGTGAGCGCCAGCAGGGAGATGCCAACAGCGATGGCGGTCTGCGTAGCAGGACCCAGAGCGTTGAAGTCCATGCTGTCCTGCTCATAGATCGGCTCCTGGCTAACATCCAGAACCTCTGGCTGGTAGAAGGAGTTGGACATTGAGGAAACAAAGGAGTTCCTGTTAATACGAGGCCAGAACTGGGATGAGTATGAGGAAGAGGACATGTTGACCGCCAGATGAAAGTTGACACGAGCTACACCACCGGGGTTCCAGGCTTCGCACTCGTAACGCCCAGCATGAGCAACGGTCACATTGCTCAGGAACAACATTCCGCTGCCTGTGTCAGGATCAAAACTATCCCTCTCACCGCCCTCCTCAGCCCCACGCACAAGCGCCAGGACTCCTCCACCTCCTCCGACTTTGGCCCCTCTGTTGCTGGGCAGGGCTGTCGCCACTTCTCCAGCTCCGGGTTTGAAGAGCTCTCCGTTGGGTCCCAGCTCCTGAAACAGTCCTCGGGGCGATAGCTGGGGCTTTCCATGGGACGCTTTCCTCCAGGTGACCTGAGGCTGAGGGTATCCGGAGGCCTGGCAGGAGACCCGGAGGCTCTCCCCGAGTCGTACTGTCAGGTGGCTGGGCTCCAGCTGCACCACCGGCGGGATGCAGACCAGGCTATTGGGAGCCACCTCCACCAGGCTGAGGTGGGAGAGGCGTGGCGGTTCGGAGCACATCAGTCGACGCTGTTCAGCAGAGCTCAGCAGACGCTGTCCGTCTTCTCTGATCCAGGCTCTCAGCCAACCCAGAGCACAGTCACAGCGCCACGGGTTCTCTGGAGAAGAGTGGAAGTAGAAAACAAACATGTCAACCAAGAGCTGCTCAATGAGGTGGTTTGACCCCCTAAAACCATAAAGGTAAATTTAGTTCCTGACATAGAAACTAATTAGACGACTTACTGACTTGATGAAATTGATAGGAAACGTGACGGACAAAAGTAAATGTTAGATAAACCGTTTTACTAGCTCCGCCTTCGAGGCTTAGTGTTTCACTCGTCTCCACTTGTTTGTTGGTTGGTTTGTTTAGCAATAATTACTTTACTGATTTCCTCAGTAGATGGAGTATCGGTCAGGAAAGAATCCATTCCATTGTGGTTCAGAGCCAGATAAACTTCCTCCTTTTTCATTAAGAGACCGATAGATAAGGCAACGTTTTCCCAAATTACTCTCAAACAGCTAAACTTTTCGGAATTCGGCTGGGAACCATTGTCCTTTGGATCTGTTCTGTGCATCTACAGTCATCCAGATGACCTTAAACAAGTTATTTATTAGCATCAACCCTGCTAATGAGTCAGCTAAAGCAATAATTGAGTAGCTTTAGGGAATGTTCTGGTGCAGCACATTTACTTTGGGATAGGTAGGATGGGGATGGCAGTGGTTGGGACACCGAGAAGGGTGATGTCTTTTAGCGTAAACATTTTCCTCCTCTCTAATATGGATTTTAAATTGCGATGAAAACATCTACAAATTGCTCCTTCACAAAGCTATTATTCATGTCTCTCGCCAAAAAACTACATTTTAAAAGTTTACATTTGAACACATCTTAATGACGATGACGTAAAAATTCTGCACCGCCCGAAACCGGTGGATACTGAATAGACATTGAATGCATCATGCAGTATATCTCGATGTAATGTGTTGCTGGCAGTTCAAAGGGACAAATATTATTTTAGTTGTCAATTCTCGAAATTTGTGGTTAATTTGCGAATAAACTTTCTCTTTTTTCAAGGATCTTAAACTCAACTTGACATCCTGCCGTCTATGAATTTGTGACCTTGCTCATCCTACCTGTGACACGGAGCACCTGCAGGCTGACGAGCGGCTTGAGGGACGAGGCTCCCAGGGTGCGGAGGTGGTTTCTGCTGAGGTCCAGAAGGGCCAGAGATGACAAACCAGACAGAGCTTCCTCCGCCAGCAGCTCTATGCTGTTTTCCTGCAGGTGGAGCTCCTGCAGACGCTGGAAGACAACGTGAGGAAGATGTGAAAGCAGCGATGGTTCCAATAGGAATGCCCTCAATTGTACGCCGGAATATGAGGGCCACATTGAGAAAATACATTTTTTTTTTTTTAATTTTCTCGTAATTTTACGAGAAGTAGGAATTTTTTACCAGGGACATAATTGTATGATAATTAAGTGGTATTTTTAAGAAAATAAATTCCTATTAGGAATAAGAGAAAAGTTGTAATATTAAGCTACTCATTGAAACGGAAATGAGGAATGTGGAAAATCTTGTCAAGCTATAAATCAATAATAATGTAATGTTTCAAATCAGATCATATTTGATCTTTTGGCAGGTAAACACAACATGATCATAAGTATAAGAACTTTGAAAACGACGTGTAAAAATAACACATTTGTTCAGAAGAAAGATCCGGACCGACTTGGTGGAAGTCGTCTTGCAAAACTTCAGGACTTCTCGTAAAAGTTACATTTTCTTAAATTTTCAAGCTGGACATTACACTCTTTCGTACAACTGCCATATATGGCTGAACATGAATTAATCAATCAGAACAGAGGAGAAAGCTGGTTGGAGGCTAATGAGCCAATCATCTGGCACCTGAAAATGCTGCCTGTTGTGAGCTTGACAGTGAAAAAGTCTCTAAAGCGCTACAGGAACAAGACGGTCCAACCCAAAAAAAAAAACTACTGGTGATATTGTTCGGATGAGCCCACAGTCAGCATCTGAGGAAGTTGCTGAACATGTAGATCTATAATTTCTATGGTTACAGTTATGAATGGGAACATTGCAGCGATAGCAGAAATTGCTTTCCACTAGAATTGTTGTGGCAAGTTAAATTTGGGGCTAATGAGGCAGTTTGTTGGAGGTCCTGATGCTCAGGGGCCTCCCGGAAGTCCGTGAGGTCCTTAATCAACGGCACCAGAACCAGCACAAAAGTTCCCCGTGTTTTCATGAACAAATAATGGCTTTGGAGAGAAAAGTGAGCGAGTGTGTACAATTATGATAAGAGTAGAATTTTTTTTTTTTAAGCGACTTACACCCTCAGGATGATTTTAACCACACTGTAAAAAAAAAAAAAATATTATTTTCTCTTAACACACTAGTAAAGTAGGTTGTTATTGAGTTTAAAATTGAAGTCTAAATCTAATTATTTTAAGTTGTAAATGCGCAATTAATTTGACTGTTAACAGTTGAAGTGATTTTCTTTTTTTTTTTGAGTTAATCAAAAATTTCTCTTTTTTAAAACAACAATTAACACCCATCATAAAATCTGAAACCGACCCAAGATGAAACACTTACTGTCCCAAGTCTAACCAATTCAAATATTTAATCATGGCTTTTATATGAAGATATGGTGAAGCAACCTTAAATTAATTTCCCACTATTTCTTATGAGACACATTTTCTTTTGTTTCCCTGGCCATTCGAAAACTTCTAAAACCTCAAAAACGCAGCACACCAGTCTTTAATCATCCCCTTGTTGTATTCTTTTGTACATGGGTTGGGAATATTTAGAAGCCCCTCAAAAGAGCATATGTAGGAATAATAATCAATATTGTACAGTTTATAAACATCATGAAAAAAAAACCACCCAGTGAACCTGAAACAATTTGATAAGTACTGCATCAAATGTTATAACAATACAACAAAGCTCATGTTATTCTAAACAGTTTTTTGGGGGAAGGGACCTGGAGGACTCCCCATGTGGACCAGCTGGATAGACAATTAACTTAAAAATGGGATTTTGGTCACAAAATACCACCTAAGTCCTCTAGGTGGTGCTACAAACACATACTACAGCACTTGGCTGTCATGTATATTCAGTGCTAAATCAAAATCTAGCATTTTGCGCTGTAAAATAACAGCAAACCTATAAAGAGGCCCATATATGGGCCTTTACGTGGTTATTAAACATCCCTTCCCTCCGTCCTCTAGCCAACCTGCAGTCCCCTGAAGGTGTAGTCCTGCACTCGAGTGATCTGGTTCCCGGCGAGGTACAGGATCCGAAGATGCTCCAGACCCCGAAACATGTCAGGGGTCACCAGGTGGATGAGGTTTCCATTGAGGGCCAGCTCCAGCAGCTGCCCCTGGCGGAGAAAGGCCCCGGGCTCCAGTGCTGAGATGCTGTTATTCTGAAGGTAGAGGTAATGCAGGCTGCCCAGCCGGGTCAGGTCCTGCAGACGGATCTGCACGATGGCGTTGTCCTGGAGGAAGATGGTCTGAGGGAGGAGATGGGGCGAATAATATATTATTAGTGGAGTGCTCACGAGTCGATGCATCGGAGACACAAGGGAGGGGATGATGATGATGATGATGATGATGATGATGATGATGATGATAGAAGAGATGTTTTGCACGGAGTGGGTGAAGCGTGTGGCTGTGTGCGGCGCTCGCTGGAATACAGTAATATGCTAGCGTATATATCTCCAGCTGAGTGCAGAGAGCTTTAAGAGCTTCCTGTGGGTATCCGGAGATGGCAGAGTGAAAGATAGACACCATACAGAGAAAAAAAACAACATTTCAGACTTGTTTTTAACGGATTATAAAATGTTATTTTAGGGATTTACTATGCAATCAAATGTATTTAATTAGTCCACTGCTTATGTGAGCCTAAAATCTTGGTAAAACCATTTTTACATGATTTAAAGTGTGTTTTTATGAAATATTTGAAGAATTTCAGAAGCAAGATCAAAATTCTTTTTTTTTTTTTAAAAGTCTTTAGCTCTAAGACAAAGCTGAGCTTCATCTGTGTTTGTGCTTTGCATTGTAGAAGAATACTTATCTCCTATATGTTCTGTGCTAGTGTTTTTTTTTTTAAATTCTAGATTTTTAGATTTGTAAAAAAGAAACAAGAAAATGTGTTCGGGCCTGTGAGGGTTAAAAGTGACCCCTTGGTGCATGTTGGCAACTAAACACTGTGAATTATTATCTTTCAGCTAATTCCTCCAACTGTTGTCACGATACTTTAAATTAGCTTATAGCGAGATATTAGCTTGGTATTTCAAAACGTTAAATCATGACTTTTTTGTTTTGCCCTTTAGCTAACCCCTTTAAAATGTTTACCAATTAACTCAAATAAGCTGGTAATTAGATTGATATCTCAAACATTATTCGTGAAAACCAAGCTCGGACACAAATGAGATAATGCAACCAGAAGGAAATGAAGAAGTGACCCTGATATAATCGTATAATCAACTCCTCTTTGGGTCCAAATCCACTCAAATGTCATCAAACTGTTTCTTAGAGAACAATATCAAAGATGGTTGATCCCATTCGCCAACAGAGGTACGAGGTCATTGTGTTTCCGGCTGGTTGTGACACATGATAATTAACAGCTTTGAGCAATTATGAAAGAACTCTGTGAAATAATCAGGAATCAAAATGCTGAACTTCCTGTTTCGCATTTCTACTTTCAAATATTTGGTGCTGTTGATGTCTTCCTGTGAATTTCATAGAATTCGTGCAAAAGTATGAATCAGCCTAAAACATGACAAGCTAGCTAAGTATGCAAATTAACATTAACTTACTATGGATGACCCAGAATTACATATTTTGTCACGTTTGTAGGATTGTTACATTTTTCATTGTCACTGTTAATGGCGGAAGAGAAAAATGAGAAGGAAGTGGAAACAGACTTCAAATAAAAACATTACAAATACCTTCATTCTAATCTGACGGTAAAGAATTCAAGGGAAATTCTTTGTCCCTTTCAAATGGGTCCGCCTGAAAGGGAGGTTACGCCGTCGCTACTGAACGGATTTCTACTAAACCTGGTGGGATAATGGATCTTGAGCCCGAATAGAGCCCTTTTCAAGCCCCAAATTCTTGTGTGGGTCTGGATGAAGGGGTGGATTCAGGATTTATATTTTCACTTTCCTCAGCATTTTACCGTGGGTTCTTTTTTAATCATCGACTTCAAAACTCTGGGGATTCTTCTTTAGTGGTCTTTCGACTGTTCCCGTTCCGGGTCACCACAGCGGATGATCCATTTCCATCTACAGGCTGGTACCCTGTTGACCCGAGCCTCGAGCGATCCATTTTGGAATCAGTTTCGTGTTCCGCATACTGATTCGGCATGGGCATTAAGACGGATGTCCCTCCTTATGAAGCCCATTCCATTTATCTGGGCCTGGGACCGGTACTAGAAGAACAATGTCTCTTGACTTTTTCTTATGAAATTTGGTTTCTAACATCTCTGGGAATAATGAATGGATATAGAAGGAATAAAAAGTGGTCACATAATATGGAGTTTTATACCATATTAGTCATTTTTATGCAGATAAATAAAGATATAGATCCACCCGATTAAAACTTTATATTAGGGTCATGGCTGTATAATGATTATAAATAAGGATCAAGAGTACAGACGATGAAGAAATCTTTTGCGTTTCATTCTTCTTTCTTTTTTTTATTTTTATTATGGGTGCCAATAATTCTGGAAGGAGTTTGAAGGTTGGTGTGATTCAAAATGAAGATTTAAATCCACCAGATTTAAAACAATGTGGCTGTTCCAAACCTTAAACTTTTTCTCAATGTGTAGTGTCACAAATAATTGACCCTTATATTACTTATCCTCTGATTATTAGCGTAATATTACAGAGCCCTAGGATGTGACCAATTTTCCATCCCACTGATTCACGTCTCTTTTAATGGCTGCGGAAATCAAAACTTGTCAGCGAACACATTCCAGAGGAAAGTTATTTCAGCTGGACGAGAGCCGGATGTCTGTTTGGTTTGGTGGGTGTGGCGTCGCTGGCAGAGTTTCCAAAAGGGCCACGAGGTGAAGCATGATGGAGGAGATAGCCCTGCTGATTGAGGTTAATGGAACACTTTATCTAGGAAATGCCCCTCATTAACATTCATTAGCTGCGGTCATGTTGGGGGGCCCGAACTGGAGAGGAAGGAGCGTGCGTGATGTTAAACATCTTCTCAGCTGATGATCAGAGGGAGCGCGAGAGTCATTCTCTGAGCGAGAATGAATAATTACACAGCCAACAGTCCCTCAGGCTTACTTCAAAGAGGGTCATGGCAAATTGATTAACCGCGACCATTTCAGGGTGATAACAATGGATCACAGAGGGAGGCGACCGTCACAAAACCCCTGATGTGGGACGCCGTCTCGTCCAGCCAGTGGCAAGAACTTCGAGGCGCTCGGCCAACTTACCTCAGCGGCGGAGGGGACGCCCGGCGGGATTTCTTTGAGGCCCAGTGAGCCGCACTCCACCGTCAGGCTGTAGCAGCGGCAGTCGGAGGGACATCCCAGAAACGGATGAGGGAACCAGGCCAGGGTGATCAGGACGAGTCTGGAGAACCACAGCAGGACCATGGTGGACCTTTAGAAGAAACAAGAGGACGAGACACATCAGCTTGACAAGATTGACATTTACCGCAGACGGTTAAAAAGGCAGTGTGAGATTGTCTCTGCTTGGCTTCCAATCCCCCCTGTCTGGGCTCAGAGTGGGAGCAGAGCTTCTATTATGGGTTACAATTAATTAAAGATGTGATAATGGATGTTCAGTTTGCCGGAAGGAGGTCCCTGTTTTTAATGCAAACACTATTTCAGCCCCCCTCTTTGTCTCAAAGAGTCACACCAGTTCTACATCCAGCAGATGCAACGCATCAGCTGTTCCATCAGGAGGGACTACCAGTCCAAATAACCGGACCCTTAAACACGGTCAACTAAATTACACTACAAAAACATCCGTATCATTTACGGTAAATTAAGAGGCAGTTGTGGCGACCACAATTTTGCCTTTAAAAATATACGGTGAGCATTTAAAAGACGGTAAATTATCCTCTTAAACCGATTAAATATCCCCCAGTTTTTAAAGTCACATAGTTAATTATATAAAATGAGAGTAAATTATCATAAATTCAGATTTTCTTTTTTCAACGTGAAAATCTAGATTATTTCACAAATACAGAACAATTTAATATTTGTAGATGTTTGTCACGGTGGAATTGTTAAAGTCGGTTATTGAAGTTTTCATACCAGTGAAACATGTCATTTAGACAGAATAATACTTTAATGGTAATGACTTACTTTTGACATAATGGTAATTAACAGGTTCAAAGTAAAGTTCTGGGATTTACGCATTTTGTGAAGGGAAAAAAAAGTTGGTTATTTACCGTTTTTTTAAAATCTAATATGAATCACTTTATCTACTACGATAATAAACTGTACGTATATATATAAAGATATATATATATATATAATGTTTATCATGGTAATTCTTCTTGTCTTGGTGATGACAAACACAGCTGCCTGTATTTGACCGTGAAGGACAGAGTTTATTTATATATGTTCAAACTTGACCAAGTCAGAGGACACCTGGGTAGAAACAGCTATGACCTCCTGAAGTTTATGGTGATACAGATCATAAAATGATAGTGGGGTGTTATGCAGAGTAATGAGCCGCTCGGTCAGAACTTCCAAGAACCATTAATCAGTTTTAAGTGAGGTTCTACTCTGCAGGATAAACGGGTCCATCTTCCAGGAAACAAATAAACGTGGTTCTTTAACTGTAACCTTTATAACTGCTGCTCAAGAAGACATTTGTGGTACATAGCAGAGATCCATGGAGACAGCCTGGATTTTTCTGGTAATTTCGTGACATTCAAACGGTATTTCAGTTTGAAATGTTACGACTAATAACCTGATTTCTTAAAAAAATACCAAAATGTCATCATTTCATCGTGTAAAACTAGACTCAACGAGAGGATAATGTCCAATAAATAATGTCAACTAAATACTGTGTGATTAAGAACTCATTAATCAAGAAATGTTGTCACTGTATGAACCTGGACCTTTTCACTGCATGAACCTGGACTGTTTCACTGAGTGAACCTGGACTGTTTCACTGTATGAACCTGAACTGTTTCACTGCATGAACCTGGACTGTTTCACTGTGTGAACCTGGACTGTTTCACTGCATGAACCTGGACTGTTTCACTGTATGAACCTGGACTGTTTCACTGTATCCATAGTAATAGCGGGGGAAATATTAGTAATAGTTTGTATTGCCACGTCGTCATGGTTACCGATTGTGGCATTGAGCTGTTTTCAATCGTTTCTTGTGAGGATTTTCAGTTTCTTTGCCGAAACAAAGTGATTTGTTACTAAAACAGAGTTTCTGACCACGCTACATATTTGATGCATAATCCGAGGATGTGCTTTCAGAACTGTGGGACTGGATACACAAGTATAAATATCAGAACTCCACGCCAATCAGAATACTTTTAGTGAATAGAAGTCAGAATCAGGACATGTGACGGAGGTTTAAGATTACATTGAAAAAAAAGCTGCGATCTTCGTTTGCCTCCTCAAACAAAATCTTAAGCCGGTCAACAGCCTCAGCTCTGCCTGCTCTCTGAACCTTAGCATCCATGCATATTTCTGGTTCCGTACGGCCCAAAATGGATTTACGGCTCTGCTTGATTGTTCACATCAAGTTGGCTTCGGATTCGCCGTTCGCCAGCCGCAGCCTGGCAGCAGATCACATCAAGCCACCGCTTTGCCGTCTGTCCTAGAAGACGAGCCACATAGTTCCTGCCTCATATTACGTGACGTCTTGATTTGAACCCGGGCCGCGTCACAAATCCCACCAGGCCCGTCTGTCTCCTAGATCGCTGGATAATCACACAGAGAGATAATTGATACTGTTTGCATCTCGCTGTGATGATTCGTTCATTATTTGAGTGCGGAAGGATTTCATTGTCCCGCGTTGAGAAAGAGTCCTTTTACCCGGTTTGAACTATTCTTTCAGGGATATCACGCGTTTTAATCCGGAGCAGGAATTTAATGTCCGACCGACGCAGACGGATTACGGCTTCAGTGGCTGCTGGGATATATGGCATGTTTGATGTGTCGCATTTAGGAGGTTAGCCAGCTAGATTAACACAATATGACCTACATACAGGGTCCAGTCGTCTCCTCTCAGCGAAAGTCACATATCACAGCGTGTCATTTCCTCTCAGGAGTCTGCAAACAAGCATGGAGACAAAGGATGTGTTCCATTGTTGGGCAGAGAGAGGAGAAAAAATGGAATTCTTTTGAAAAGGGCCTTGGATCGTAATTAAGCTTTTGTTTCCACAGAAGAGACGACTTTTAAATGGCTCTGACTCAGAGGGTCTGCGAGTGGGAGTCGGTTTGGAAGCCTGACTCTACATTCCCTCCTTGATTGAATTAAGCCCCTTATCCAAATTGCAGAGAGAAACGTGCCCCACCAAAATGACTGGCTTCTGTGAAGTAATTAAATAAGAACTGAAAATCGACTGTTCAGTTTTTGGCCCACGCTCCACCGTTCCTCTGGGTTTCATGCTAATCTGCTTATATAATACGCTCGTATAAATCAACTCAAGGAGAAGAATCACGTATGTGTCATATTTTTTTCATCAGGGGGAGCTATTTTATGAAAAAAAAACTTTTTTCGTCACATAACCTCACATTTCATTTGAGGAGTTCAATCAGGGGGATTGCTTGTACAATGCAGGAGATTGGGAGCGTTTCAGGGATGTACACTTGCTGTCGGGCTCGACAGTATATATAGCTTATTTTAACGTTGGATGAATTGTCGATGAAGACAAACGTGCAACGTGCAATTTATCGTGCTATGATGATACCCAGAGTACGTAAATTGAGTAATAACCAACAGGGAAATACTACATCTCAATGTAGGAGTCGATGGGGATGTTTCTTCATCTTCTCAGGCACATTTGACACCACCGAGGCAGTTTGCTGTCTCAGTAGTGTAGATAAGAACTTGTCTCTGTTGTATTCATTCATAGAATGCCGCATGCTTAAATTCCGCCGGTTAATTCATTTTCATGCAGATTTGCATGTTGAGTGACGAGCGACAACCAGTTTCTCCGGCTGTTCTCTGCTCTTTGAGCAGCTTCCTCTTCCTCTGAAGCTGCTGTTGCAAAAGATTTACGGGGTGCCGACTGTGAAGTAGCCCATAATGAAATAGAAAGCAACATATGTAGTTAACGTATCGGGTAATTATTAAACTCGTTATTCAACTGAGCAGTAATGTTGATTGCCATGTCAGCTTTTAGATTTCTCTTACACAATTATGTGTATGTATTTATTAATTACATGTGTTATGTATATATACATATGTGTGTGTATACATATGTCTGCATATATGTTTATGTATAATATATACAGTATGTGTAATGTGTGTATATATGTCTGTATATATGTATATATGTATGTACATACATGTGTATTTAGGTGTTGTGTACATGCATGAGTTGAATGTTACGTATGGAGCTCGTATCATGTGATGTTGGTTTTGGTGAAATCATTTCTCGTCTGCGTCTTTGTACTTTCTGTGAAATTGTAGTTGGACGGAGTCCAAAACAAATTTCCCTTCAGGGACTATAGGGCATATCTTATCTTATATTTAATTCAATTAAACGTTTTTGTATTCATAATTAATATTAACATTAAACATTTATATTTGAACATTGAACATTTACATTTAATATTTAGAAGGATACTCTCAACTGCCATAACATTACAACCGCTAACAGTTGACGTCAAGATAACATGATTATCTTGTTAACAACAGCAGCTGTGAGTGGGTGGGATATTTCAGGCGGCGAGTGATCCTGTGCTCCTGGAAGTTCATGTGTTGGAAGCAGGAAAAAATTGCGCAAAATGTGAAGATCTGAGCAACGTAGACGAGGGCTAAACTTTGATGGCTGGAGGACCGGTTCAGAACATCTCCAAAGTTGCAGTTCCTGTTGGATGTTCCTGGTCTGGAGTGGTTATAATCTACCAAAGGGGACAAAGGGAGGACGAGTCTTGAAACAACGTTATGGGTGCTAAAGTCTAACTGAAGGTTGGCGGATGTTGTCTGATCCCACAGAAGAGCTCCTGCTGAGCGACCAGTACAAAAGTTGTTGAAAAAGATCATGCTGTTTCTCATAGAGAAGCGTCAGAGCAGACAGTAACACGCATTTTTCTTCAGTTCTTCAAACAAGTGGAGAGCAGTGTCTTTAAATATTGCTGGCGGCTGTAACATGCCTCGCGGTTATTTCAGATCCAGTTTGCCCTTTGTCCCATGCTTCTATCATGCTAATGCTGGATTCTGCTTTTAAGATGTCAATATGTTCATTTCAATCTCACTAATCCACTGCAGAACATTTATAATCTGCACAATCCGTTGCTCGTTAGCTAAGCCGCTCCAGGCGCTTTCAGAACAGAGGGTCGTGCTTTGTTTGGTTTTTAAAAAAAAAAGCCCAGGTCAGCAGAATCATCTCTACTGGCTGCCTGATAAACCGGCTGATTGGATTGTGCTGTTGTGTATTTAAGTGTCAACGGAGAGCGAGCTGCTGGGCCAGATGTCAGTCAGCGCACGGCGAGCAAAATCTAATAAAGTCTACGTCACACAAAAGCCTGTTCAGCATTCAGGATCAGCAGCCGACTCCTCACATGCATCAACACGCCGCCGCTCTGGACCGGACTTCCCAGCAGATTGCTTCTTCTTCAGGCGTTTCTGGAATCACTCTCTGTTCTCTCAAAGCCTCCACAGAACACACAGCCTGTCGAGCGTGCGGCAGACAGCTATAGGCGCTGAAAGTCAGAGGCAAAGTTCACGTCCTTGTGTTGCCTCCCGTTCGGGTCGGACTCCTCCGTTGTTATGGTAACTCCTGTTATGAGGGAAAAGTCCGTCCCCGAAGGCCAGGTGAAGTTCCTGTGAGCCGCATATCGGCAGAAATAGAAGCTGTCATCTCTGCAGGAAAATTGCTCACAGGAACTTAAGCAAAGATATATCAGTCCAGTTCTGAACCCCAATTATCCCCCCCGCCCCCTTAGCCTTCGCCTCCTCTGACCTCTTTCCTCCCTCTGTCCTTCTGCCCTGACTGACAGGTGCTAAATCATTTGTATCCCAGCATGCCTTTGTCCACATATAGACCGCGGGCCAAGGCGAAGGGAGAACTCTGTGGCACTAACCCAAGTATAATGCGATGTGCACGCCAACCCTCACGCACGCTCATAAACATGCAGAGCACGGCCAGAGGTAGCACTCGGATGCCATCGCCACCATCACTCACAAGTCAGACACTCCCATATCACTGTGTCAGTACAGGAAGGTGTGCTCAGTTAATAAGCCTCCATTGATTTCTTTATTTTTACACTACAACAGCATCCAGCTGGGCTCTGCACACATTGATTTCCAACATGAAAGCAGTCGCGGATTGTAAAATGTCTCCTTTAGATGTGGCGTGTGTGTGTGTGTGCGTGCGTGTGTGTGTGTGTGTGTGTGTGTGTGTGTTCAGAAACACTCTGAGGCTGCAGCAGACCTCTTCCAACAATCCCAGCGGAACATTCAGTCTAAACTCCACACTCTGTCCCCTGTGCCGAGACAAACTCTTCACATCTTCACATGATAAACTGCTGTGACAGCCCTCACTGTGACTGTTGCTAATGCAGGAGGGTCAGACGGGCAGAAAACTCAAAGGTTATTGATATAAACGGCCCGCAGGCTGACAGACTTTCTTTTTTTTCTTTTTTTTTACTGGGTCAATATGAAGCTTTACAAGCTGCCCGTGGTCCCGGACACGCTTTTAACTCCAGGCACAGAGACCAGCAGCACCATGATGGCAACGATTCAGTGGAGTCTAATCAAATCAATATTCATTTTGACCACGTCGAATTTCTTTTTTATGCACTAACTGTCCAGGAAGGGTGACTTTACTCCATCATTGTTTAAGGAATACAGTGAGATTTTAAACGGCTCTTTTTTTTTAGTTCAGTTTGAAAGGAAATTCTTTTATCTGCAAGCACGGCTGAGCAGAGGCCGGCCGAGACTTCAGCATGAATCATAAAGCTGCTGGGGAGGAGTATGTAAGGGAAATTAAGATAATGAAAAAACACGGGGGCTTCCTTTGTAGCAGACAGTATGAAACTCCCGTGAGTCTGTTTTTGGTCGATAGAACCAGGAGAAGAAGAAAACACTAACGTGGCCATGAGTCTTCATCTGCATTCTGGACAGCCTTCATAGCGTTAATTGATTCATAATGACTGTCTTCGTGTTAATTCATTCATTAGCTTGCGCTTTTTAGATTAATTAAGAAGTGCGTGATTTTTATCTCTAAACTCATGAAGCCTGCATTAAAGTCTTATTAACATTTATGACACCGATCCATTTAAAAAAAAAAATCAGGCAACGAAGGATTTATTCATCAAGATATTTCTGCTTCGTAGGAGCTTTATCAACAAGATCAAGATTTTAATAGAGCAATTAATAAATATGCAAATAATACCAGACCCCAGGTGACTTTCTACTGATTAGAAAGTGGAACCCAAAAATGAAGACTTCTGTGGTTTTATTGGGGCAGTCATAATGCCTTATAAACACAAATTAACCCATCATACTGTCCGATGCACTATGTCAACAGTCATAAAACATTTTGCGTGTGATTCGTCATGAATTAAGTGCCTTATGGATGCTCTTGTTTTGGTATAACGAATTATACACACAACATTCAGCTGCAGCAAATACTCTTCCTATTACAGTTCATATAGTCCACATAGGGATTTCTTTGTGAATGCATGGATTGTTATAGCAAACATTGAATCCTTCCTACCAGATTAGGTTTAGGTCTCATAATCTACTATAAACTCATCACTCATCATACTATATTCATCTTAAATCATTTCTGTAATGTCTTATAACAGTTGATAAACTGCATTAGAATGAATTAAGTGTAGCTATAAATAGTTTGTTATGAATCCCACTGTATGGCAATAGATGCAGAGCCAATGAAAATAATAAGACACAGGGATAGTCAGCCAAAATGTATTTGTAGTTAGATCATTAACATTATAAGTCCTTATTATTGTTTATTGAGGCTGCATAGGATGTCATAATGCATTATAAGCATCTCAATAGTCAACCTAAATTAGGACTGAGGCTATAAAAGTTATACCCATACAGTATGCACAAGTGTGTATTGCTCTTTAATAATTCATAATAAGTCATTTCTATAAAGTCTTATAACAGTTGATTAAGAACATCAGAATGAATTATGTGCTTTTATAAAGCAATACAATATAATTATTCACTCTGAAAGCCCCTAGATGCAGATCCAATCAAGATAGAGAAGAGGTTTGATCTCCTTTGAGTTGATTCATCTGCAAACAAGTTGGACTAAATCAGACCAATGGTAATTAAAAAAAAAAAAAATGTTTCTCGCGAAATATCTCTCCCTGGTGAGCAAAATATAATCCATACAAGACAGAGCTAAGAATCGGGT
Source organism: Lophius americanus (assembly GCA_037951165.1). Classification (NCBI taxonomy): domain Eukaryota; kingdom Metazoa; phylum Chordata; class Actinopteri; order Lophiiformes; family Lophiidae; genus Lophius; species Lophius americanus. Next base: position 355,752 of record JBBDHG010000210.1, on the reverse strand, counting down.
CGATTCTTAGGCACAAAATTTGTACTAAATCGGGCCAATGGTGAAGAAGTTATGTCAGAAAAACTGTATTTTTTTATTCAAAAAAGCCCCAACTAGTGGGCAGAATATGAACTATTAAAGAATAACATAATGTATTGTAGATAGCTCTCCTAGAGTGTATTCAAAGGCAACACATGTGAACTAATTTGGACTAACAGTAAGGAAGTTATGTCCAAAAAACAGTGGGTTTTTTTTTTCATATGTACTGAATTTGGATTTAATTGGACCAACAATTGAAAAACTAGGGCCTTAAAACTTTAAGAGATGAAGCTCCCCTTAGTGTCTGAAATATATAACCGAACTCTCCCAGAATCACTCCAGTTCTTCCTCTCACTAAGGTCTATTAAGGTAGAGAATTGGAAAATGATCAATGAAATTGTTTTTTCAGGGATATTATCAAAAGTGATTTTTTTTTTGCTTTTGGTCCTTACTATGAAATCTGAAAGTTTGTAAAAGTGTTGATAAACATGTCTAACTGTCTTTCTCTAAATATAAATGTCGCTGCTTCCTTCTCTTCGTAGAATCTCAGTAACTTACTAACGATATGAACACTGTCCGCTCCATCTGTCAACGCTGGTTGAAGAGATCCATCAGAGACATTTCATTCATCTGACAGGCGGCGCAATTTATGAGTCGGTTAATCATTTCAGAGCAGAATGAATGGTTTGGTTTTTACATTTCTTTTGCTCCATTCTCATCATTCATCTGGCTGCGCTGCTCCCGCTCTCCTTCGCCAGGAATTGGATGTCGCTGAAGGAGAGAATCGACAGTGTGTCGTAATTAGGGAAGCAAGAATGGACACACGCGCTCCAATTACATCAGTAACTTTTGGTTCATGTTGTGATGAATGGATTAGGTCAAAAAGGTTGGAAATATGCTTGAGAGAGAATCTTTTGGCTCCTCTCTTCACAAACAGAACAATAACTCCCACTGTTCTCTCATGAATGAATTTATATTCTGCTTTTTTGTTAAGCTTTTGCATTACTGTGTTTCCTTCAATCTTCCAGCTGCGTGAATCTAAATTGTAAATAAGGCTGCTCTTTTTATGGCACTTTGAGTTGGAAGTGCAGTTATTACTCACGCGGCAATGTTTGTGTATATGTGTGGGTGTGTGTGGGTGTGTGTCCAAAAAAGAAATGAATGCTTTGCAATGCTCCAGTAACAATTGCTTATCATCCTGGTATATTACATTTCGGTAATACTGGCTGTGCAGTAGCCGCTCCAGAAGGCATCATTGAATCCTCATAAATTACGTTTCTTTGTTGCCATGGAAGTGACAGCATCCTCCGACTGCAAGTGATGGATGTCAGATGTATGTCACCGGCTATCAGTGAAGCGGGAAAGGGAAATAATGAAACTGTTAAAGTAATACATTTTTTTTTCTCTTCTTCTTCCTCATGCATGTCTTATTTCAGCGGATATTTTCAGCCTCGCACTTATAATGCTCCGGATTCAGAACCGGGTTTGCTATGCAATTACAGCCAAGAGAGATTTCAGTCGTCATGTAACGTTTGGCAACAAGACCAACCTGTCGGCCATGACTTTTAGCCTTTTAGTTTTGGCCAACTATTTCAACTGTTTACCAATTAGCTTACATCGGCTTGATAAGCCACAGCTTTCAGCTAATATGGATTCATTACTCTTTCTCTTATCATTTAGCCAACTCTTCTGTTACTGTACTGTTAACCAATTAACTAAAATTAGCTTATAGCCACATATTAGCTTGATATCTCAAACATTTATCCTGACTATAAGGCTGGTCTTTGATATATACTATTCACCGATTAGCTCTCATATGCTTTTAGCTGAATATTAGCTTGCTATTTCAAACAATCATCCGTGACTTTCACTGTGTCTCTCAGCTAACTATTCCAACCATTAACATCCATTGTTCCCTCAGGGATGGGTCAAATGCAGAGATAAATTTCACGACGTTTCACTGTATATATGTATTGTGTAACATGTGATAAATAAAGGAAAGATTGTGATTTACATCAGCCCGTAGCTACATATTAGCTCAATATTTTACACTTTTATCCATGACTTTTAACCTTGTGTTTTAACTAAATCTTTCAACTGTTTGCCATTTAACTCACATAACTTGTAGCTACATATTAGCTTCAGTCTTTATTTATCCATAACTTTTAGCTAGGTGTTTCAGCTAATTCCGCAAAATGTTTTCACGATACTTTAAATTAGCTTTTAGCTAGATATTGGCTTTGTATTTCAAACATTTAGTCATGACTTTTTGTCTTGTATATTAGCAAACTCTTTCAAATGTTTACCAATTAACTCGAATAAGCTTATCATGAGGTTCTCATCTCAAACATTATTTGTGACTTCCAGATTTGTGTTTTAGCTATCTCTCTGAAATGTTTCCCAGTTGACTAAAATTAGCTCAAAGGTTGATATTAGCGTGATATGTCGTACATTTATTTTGACTATTAGGCTTGTCTTTTAGATAACTTTTTCACCTGTTTACCAATGTGCTCACATCAGCTTGTAGCTACATGTTAGCTCGATATTTCATTCATCCATGACTTTTAACTTTGTGTTTTAGATAAATCTGTCGATTGTTTGTGAATTAACTCTGATCAACTTGTAGCTACATATTAGCTTTAGTCTTTATTTATCCATAACTTTTAGCTAGGTCTTTCAGCTAACTCTTCAAACTGTTTCACAATACTTTACATGAACTTAAAGCTAGATATTAATTTGGTATTTCAAACGTGTATTCTTGCCTCTTTCTCTTATCGTTTAGCTAACTCTTTCAACTGTTTACCAATTAACTCAAAATAGCTTATAGCTACATATGAGCTTAGTATCTCAAACAATCATTCGTGACTTTCACATTTGTGTTTTAGACAATTTTTCAAACTTTTTCCCAGTTGACTAAAGTTAGCTCATGGCTGAATGTTAACTTGATATTTTGTAAATTTAACCTGACTATTGGACTTATATTTTAGCTAACACCTCCAACCACCTCCAACACATCAGCCCCTAGATACATATTAACCTTCTATTTCAAACATTTATTCATGACTTTTAACCTTGCGTTTTGCCTAAACCTTAAGATTTTTCCATAATCAACTCCCATTAAATTGTAGATACATGTTAGCTTCAGTTTTGTTATTTATTCTTAACCTCGGTCTTTCAGTTAACTTTTCCAACTGCTTTCACAATACTTTGCTTCCGCTTATTGGCATTGGCTTGAAGTTGCAAAATATTTAAAATATAATAAATACATTTTGGCCTTGTGTTTTAGATAAAACACAAGACGACTCTTCACCAATAGTTTACATTAGCTGGTAGCTAGACATTAACTTGGCAATTCAAACATTTATCCATAATTTTTAGCATTGTCTTTTAACTATTTCAAACGTAGTACCAATACTTAAAGATATCTTCTAGATAGGTATTAGCAAACTATTATCCATAAATTTTACCCTTGTGTTTAAGCCAACTCGTTTAATGGTTCATCCTAGTTTTCCTGAGATTGTTGCCAGATATTTACACTGTATTCCAAATATATATATATATTTTTTCTGTGTAGACTCTCATTCATCAAGGTCTTGGCCATCCATGTGGGTGGAAGCCAACGCAACAGGACTTTTTGTTTGACTTGAAGACGATTCACCTCTAATCCAATCTTTTAACAAACTCCTTTAAACATTTACCTGTTAGCTTATAAAAAGATATTTCATACAACCAATGCTACTATTTCAAATATTTATCCTTTAGCTTAGCTTACATATAGGTTTACACAATAGCTAGTTATTTAAACCATTTACCCATAACCTTTAGCTAATGTCAATCATTCCATGGAGGCTACAACATCTACTGACTGACCTATGTCACAGGATATCAATAGAGTCTGGCATGCAGATGTAAAATAATGAAACTCTACAATCCATTTTTTTTCCCTCTTCTTCCTCATGCATTTCTCATTTCAGCTCCTATTTGCCGTCTCCCCCGTATCCTGCTCAGGTCAGGCAAGAGCAGAGGCAGCTATACAATTACAGCCAAGAGATATTTTACTCATCATTGTCTGGGAGACGGTACTCAATGAAATATTCAACATCTCTGCAGACATTAGAAGTCAGCTTGTCTGTACTGATATGTCCACACAAGACTGATACCGTGTCCTCAGAGTTAACAAACGAGGTCCTGTCTAGGGGCCCCACTATTTGGCTCCACGATGCTGCATGTGCAGAATAGCAATTAAGCAGATGGACGTCCGATAAAACATCTGGGTCATCTTATACTGTGGCATTCAGGACTGAGAATGAATTAAAAGATGACGCTCTAAAGATAATGCTGTGAGCTCATAAAACTATACAGTATCCTCCCTGGCATCTCCCACCATGCCACTGTAATATTCCTGCCAGGCTCCTGCAGGGTGAGTGTGCTGTGCTCAGCAGTGATCCTTTCATTTTTTGGGGTCACTGTAATATATTCATATAATTCGAATACACCAAGGCTCTGCAGAGGAATAGTTTGTGTATTCCAAGCTTCAGACGGCTGTTTCAAGGTTGCACTTTTGCGGCTTTGCTTGTTCAAACAATACACAATCACTGCTGGCGCAAACGTGGTCCAAAAATTCAAAAATAAACCTTATTTATTTTGTCTCAAAAGACCCTTTAATACACGAGTGGGATTATGGGATTTTAAGTAATGCCGGTATACTAGGAACACTTTACCAAAAATAAATGAAGTTAGAAACAGTATTTAATATTCTTGATGTGATTTGGTTCAACTCTGCTGTCTCAAGCAATCTACTACAACTGTTCTGCCAGAAAATCGAAGTCGACGCATAATGTCATGTGACACAGAGGTCATATTTATCCGTACTTGGCTGCATTATTATCACTCCGAAGCAGCTGGATAGCTCAGTGGGTTACACCAGTGACTTTGATCCAGGAGATTGGGGTTAGTATCCCAGTAAAAACAGGGCATGGCAGAAATCCATAATAATAATAATAATAATACATTTAATTTATAATGCACTTTACATTTGGTACCAAATCTCAAAGTGCTAATAGTGGACCATTAGGCAAGGTCCTTAGTGCTACCAGCCTAACCCATCTGGTGCTGCTCCCAAGCCCGGATAAATGGGAGGGTTTTGTCAGGGACGTAAAAACCTATGCCAATCAATAAATGTGTAGCGAGAGGATCCGCTGTGGGATCAGGGAAATGGCCAAAAGAAGTTGCTTGCTTGGACTGCATTATTAGCTCAATACTTGACCCATTAGCTTCAATGTGCTTGTGGATATCTTAACTATTTGTCCTGATTATTATCCTTGTCTTTCAGCTAACTCTAAGATGTATTATCATTAGCATTAATTAGCTTGTAGCTAAACATTTATGCCTTCTTTATGCTTTGCCTTTAGGCTAACTCTGTTTGTTAGCCTGCCTGTTCACAATTTAGCTTCCAGGTGCTTGTAGCTGGATATCTTAACTATTTAAACAGACTTATAGACTTTACTTCTAGCTAACACCCTCAGCTGACTCGATATTAGCATACATTAGCTTGTAGCTATATATATTTTGATAATTTTTCCGCAATGTATGCTTTGTCTTTCTGCTAACTCTGTTTGTGAGCCTGTCTGCTCACATATTAGCTTCCCTGTGCTTGGAGCTAGATATCCTAGTTATATATCCAGACTACATACAGACAATACATATTTCAAACATTTATCCGGACTTTTATTCCAGTCTTTCAGCTAACATCAGCATAAATTAGCTTGTAACTATAGACTTTCATCATTTATTCACAAGTAATGCTTTGCCTTTTGGCTGACTCTGTGTGTTAGCTTGTTTGTTTACTTACCAGCTTCTATGTCCCCTAGCCAGATAGCTTAACTATCTATCCAGACTTTTATTTTTTTCTTTTAGCTAGCAGTTTCACAAATGTACAAATTAGCTTACATTTACGTACAGATATACATTTCAAACATTTCTCCTGACTTTTATCCTGTCTAATGATGACTTTTTAATTTAATTCAAGCATTTATCAGTGACCGTGTGCCAACTCCTGAAATCTTTTGTCCGACAGATGACTTAAACACTACTTAGTTTGCAGTTACAATATATCGATGCTTTGATTCGCTTTTATACCTTTTAAAACTCAAGTTGCAAGAACCCATTAATATATACTCTAGCGTTCAGAAATGTTTCATTTATACAGGACCCCTATTTAAAAGGGGATGACAATAAATTAAAAATGCTTTTTGTAAAATAAATGCCAGTTCCAAATCAATGTTTACTATGATCTCAATATTAACACATTATGTACAATAGAGAATATGAGTCTCCTACAAACCATGATGTTTATTCAAAGAGCTCACTGCCTCCTCCTGAATGGTTTAATGAATTTCTGTGGTACTTTCAGACACAGATCAGCCACAACATTATAACCTAGTATTTGTTTGCTCCACCTTTGCCTCCAAAACAGTTCTGCAATGCACCATGTGTTTTTTATATCAGAGTCAGCATTACGTTTTTCAGCAATTTCTGCGCCAGTAGCTGTTCTGTGGGATCAGAAGAGACATGCACGCCTTTGCTCCTCTTATGATTTAGTCACCTTAGCATTATTTCACCAGGTGTCCTTCCTTAGACCAATAGGGAAGGTTATAACTAACTGGCAGGACTAGCCAAAAAGACCTGCAGTTCATGAGATAATCTGACCCCGCCATCTGGCAATCACAATTTAGACTATGCCAAAATCGCTCAGTTCCTTTCACTTTCCCAAAGACGGTATATATAAGGGAATGTTTTTTTACCAATCACGGATAAGTACAATTACTATGGGACGTTATACTGACTTCATCTGTCTGGGGTTTCAATGATATGACTGATCAATACATTTGATTTGAAAAAATAGTTGTTTTTTTTCAGCTCATTTTTTTATATTTACACATTTGTAAGTGTGATGTCGCTATATATCGTATTTATCTACTGTTTTTTTCAAATGTCTAACTGCTTCTGTCAAATATCAGATTTTGGATTAAACTAATTTCCAGAACAAAACGTCCAGATAGTGACAAATAAAAAATATAAAAAATATCAACATTCCAGCTTTTGGGGTGACTTTAAAAAATTTTTTTTCGACATAACTCCAGGACAAACAGAAACAACATTCCACTCCTCTATCTTTTTTTATGCAACATTTCTATGCAGGTCCATTAAAGATTATCTTTAGAAGATACGCAAAAAAAATAAATAAAAACAACCCAGATTTCAGATTGATATGTCATTTAATCCTTCTGCTTAATTCAGATCTCTTGTTCCACTCTCACAGAGATCCTTACGACAGATCCAAACATAAACTGAATACATTTATCTTAAATTCCTGTCTTGATAACAGAGCTCTCTCTCAAACAACCACTAAGAACCTGGGCTCCTATCCCGAGCGCACACTTCCCCCTCTATTTCCCACAGAATTAAACCTACCGTCTCCGTGTGCGTGGACTTGATCCGGTCCCCCTCTCTCTCTCTTTCTGTCTCTCTCTCTCGGACCTGGAAGCCAAAATAAAATGGATCCCACTTTAAATCACTGCAGATTGAAGATCCGGATCATTGTCTCCCTCCCTCACGACTTGATGCTTGAAGAAACTGATGTTAGTCGACTATCCTCCCTCCTCTCATATTGTTATTCCTGCCTTCCCCTCTTCTTTCATCCGCCAACCCACTCCTAATTATCCCTCCCTCTTTCTCTCTGTCTGTCTCTCTCTCTCTCTCTCTCTCTCTCTGTGTGCGCGCGAGTGAGGGAGAGGAGGGACAGTGAGGGAGTGTATTTATTATTACACTTTCAGAGCCTAAATGATCATCTCAACCTGAATCTTACAGTAGACCGAAACCAACTAGCCGTAAACAGCGTCACACCATTATGAAATGTGCAGCGGAAGTATTTCAGCACCACGGACAGCGTCCTTGTCTTTTATTGTGAAAGGTTAGGGCCGTGAGATTGGATCGTAACGAATCGGTGCGTGAAAAAGTATCAAACATATTCGGCCAGGGGCAAGTGGCCCTGTAATATCCCACCGAAATATATTTCTCACTATAGCTGGCAGCTCTGGCTGCGGGGGGAGAAGATGAATTAGAGATTAAAAAAATAACAAAAAACTTTTCTGGCCCTTTCTTTTTTCTTTTTTCCAGTTAAACTTTTTCTCCTTTTAGCTTAAATGATCTTGTAGCTATAAAAATTAAAGGCACATTGAATACAATGTAGGCATATCTCTTTGAATAAATGGAATATAAAATTCATATTCAAGTTTATTTAATGAATAATAATCTGAACCTAAAAATATTACCTAGCCACTTCCAGGGATCGTGCACCAAGCGCTCGCTGTCTTACCTCCTGGGGAGGATCACTCCAGCTACAGGAAGCCGTCAGTGGCCTGCCAAGTTGATTTCCCCGGGTGAATTGGACATTTTCACAGGTCGGTTTTTCATGCTGTCACTCCATGGTGTTTCCTGCTCACTCGTTTTTTTATTTTGCTAAATAATAACTTTGTGCCTAGCCGGGGGTCGGAGGGGAAGTGGGCAGGAACAACGACAACAATGCTACCACGATGCTGAACAGATAGTATTCATTCCCTCCCATCTTTGACAGGACCCATTAGACAGGATACACAATGACATCTTTTTGACACTTGAAGGCCTCCATAGCTTCTAAGATAAGGAAAAGTGAGTGGATGTGTAAAAAAAGTTGCACACTGGAACTTCTCTGTTAGATGTCACTAAAATGTACCCTTAAAACCAATCATCAATGACTTTTATCTTTTATCTTATTCATAAACTGTTAGTTAAAGATCAGGGGTGAATGGTTGACCTATTAACTAGAGGCTAATGTAAGCTAACTCTTGAAATTGTAATTCCTTTTAGCTTACATTAGCTTATAGCCACACATTTCAAACTTTTTCTCTGACTTTTAGCTAAAGGTTAGGGTTAAAAGTCACAGATAGGGTTTGAAAGTGTAATCTCAGCTGTTAAGATAGGTAAGGTATAGTCAATAAAACATTTTTGCATCTCATTTAGCTAATATTTTAAAAGATGTCAATTATTCTGGAGGGAAGTATGAGGTCTAACTGACTTTATATTCTTGACCCTTTAGCTTACGTTAGCCAATAGATTGATATTTCCATTGTTTATCAGTGACTTTTAACTAACACTTCAAAATGTTTGTCCCTTATCCCACATTAGCCTGTAACCAGATAATTCCACCATTTATCCAAGTTCGGAGGGTAAAGCTCCTGTACGTCATGCTTTTCCCCAATGCGAAACCATTTTTTGTGGACTTTTTTCCTTTTTTATCTGGCTGATAAGTCCTTTTTATCTGCTTTTGAGTGTTTATCCGCACACATACGTGAGGCTGAAGATGTTTCAGAATAATGGACAGGGACCTTGCCTTTTATTATGAAAGGGTCGGACAGGGAGATTGGATCGTAACGAATCAGCATATAAAAGCGTGGATGGACTGACTTGAAAAAGTTGCAAACACATTCACCCAAGGGCGAGTCACACTGAAGCTGAGCAGCGGCACTGTAGTATCCCTTACAAATAAATTTCTCAGTCGTAGTCGGCGGTTCTGCATGTGGGGGAGAAGATAAATTTGAGTTCATGCATCATTTGTTGCTGACTGCCCTGCATTTCCACAGGAAGCAAGACATTAAACTGTTAATTTTCAGTGGAAAAAGTCCGCAGATACTTCCTGCACTTCACAAGTATACTTACATGCAGTATAATACTTAATAGTACCACATAGTGGTAAACTAATGGAAATGTGTGATTTGAGACACAGCATTCATCGTTTAAATAGCTGTTGTTTTTTTTACGTCAAGCTAACCATAAATATTTCTAAACACTGAAACAACACAAACATGTGAAGGAGTTATTTACAATACATGGCTAAAAGGTCATAGATAGTTAGTCGAAATAGCTAGCCAATGCCCATTTGAAAGCTAATCTATGCTAGAGTTTAAACTGTTGAGTTAATTAAGGTAATGGGTAAAATAAAGAATAAAAAATACAGAAATAAGCTAATGTAAGCTAATATTTTCCTAGTTAATAGAGTTGGCTTAAAGTCCCGGCTAAAATGTTAAAATATATAATGAATAATTAGTTGTAAGCTAAATGATAAACTGTTTAAAGAGTTAGCTAATAAGGTTAATAAATGTTAAACTACCGAGCCAGATAAGCTAATGGGTAAAATGGAAGAATCAACTAAAAGTCAGTTGCTGAATGTCTTGGAAATGTGGTTAGATATGTTGTAGCCGAAAGCTATGAGCTAATATGCAAACAGTTGAAAGAGTTAGCTAAAAGTAATGTCTAAAAGCGATTGATAAATAGCTGAAATATACAACAATTCCTCCGTCCCCGGACTAAGCTAAGCACCATGGGTGATCAGGCCTTCTCTCTGCTGCCCCTTGTCTGTGGAAGACCCTCTCTGACCATCTGAGGGCTCCACAGACGACTGAGACATTTAAAAAAGGACTTAAAACTTTCCTTTTTAGCAGAACCTATAACTTTATTTAACATTGCTGCTTTTTGGTCAGGTTTTTATATAGTTATTATTTTATTTTTTATTGATGCTTCTATCTGCTTTTACTTTGTAGCACCTTGAGATTTGATCCACATGTAAAGTGCATTATAAATTAAATGTGTTATTATTATTATTATTATTACAATTACCAAGCTTTAAGCTAATGAGCAAAGAGTAAAGTATTTAGCTGAGAAAAAAGGGCCAAAAGTCTTTTGTAAATCATTGAAATTTCTATTTGATATTTTGCTTAAAACAAATGGTTAAAAAGTTTGTAAGTATGTCTTTTCCTGTGGCCCGGAATTTAGCCCCAGTGTGAAAATTTTTGCAACAAAGTATTACAAAATTTAAGCAGGACAATCGGTAGCAAATTCAACATGTGGGTGTATTTTTACACATAACATGACATTTCCCATTTTTAATGAGGTAGGCTACTGCAACATTGCGAGATGGACCCTGGGAAAACACCCACACCTTTACCATTACAAGGTTAGGATGGCAGAGAAGCGTTTAAACCTTGGCTGACCCACATTTAGCATCTTTTGATTGATGCTGATGCGCCGCAGCTACATGCAAAAAGGTTCCCATACTTGAGTGGGCCCATTAGTTGATGTCTAATTGTGTGTCTTTGTGATGCTGCGAGCATCACAGTGTGAATCCGTGTGTATATGTGTGTGTTTGAGCTCAGCGTTTTAATGATCTCCTCCTTCCCCCTGCGGGCCAACACGAGCCTACATCAGGATAATTAACATCGTACTCAACTGTCTGTAAGAGCGGCGTCGACTATCAGTCCTCTCATCCACCCGCTCTTAACTCTGCCTTTTAGGCTCACCGAAAAACAACAAATTGCAACTCATGGGCTATTTGTGTAGATTGAAAGCCCCATCTCATATGTAAATTGGTCCATACTCTTTACTAACAAGTATCTTTTTTCAGGCCATAAAAAAAAGTACCTTATTAAACATTGGAGTTAGACAGCCGAGCTCATGGCTACTACTTTCCTTGATCTAAGGGGAAATTAGTCACATGCACATCTCACAAGTCTACCCAACATCTAAGTGCTTTTGACAAAGACACTTTCACAAAGCCCACAGAACCTTGGCTAAAGCTCAGTGCTAATGGATGTTTGAGTAAAAACCGCCATCCCTTTGTAGCTACTCCCACAAGGTTTGACAGTAATTAGGAATGTTCACTCTCTCTGCCCTCCTTGTAAACACCTCTGTATCAAAGCGGGAACACACCGTGTGCGCCCCCGATATGGATTTATATCCTTTAATATTGAAATGACGAGTCTTTCTTGCTGTGAACTTCTCTTGTTGTTCATTTAGCTCGAAAAGGAAACCAGGAGTTTGTGAGATGCCTCACGCGAGAGATTGAAGAAGTAGAAGGCTCCAGCTCTGTGTCAACGTCAAAAACATGATGTGACTGAATCATCCGTGTCGTTCTTCCCAAAATTGATAGTCTCTTCTCAAAATGACAGGGAAAATAAAAATTTGACGACTTGATTCGCAGACAGATGGAGATGGGGCGATACGGAGGAAGCCAAATTACCAACAGGGCAGTGCCATTTGCATATTTCGCAGAGCAATATAAGTGAACAGGTTACAAAATGGTCCTTTTTGTTTTCTAACTGTGGATTTAACATCAGAATCAATAACATGCACTGACAGATGCAGTGGAGATAAACACACACACAAAGACAAACACACACACAGTGTAATGGGATGATCTCGCACTGAAAAACAAGCAGGACATTAGAGGTTTACAAATGGTTGCCAAAACAACAGCTGTAAAGTGACATGCAGACATTTGTTTTACTAATCACTGAAGGGATTGTCTAATGCAGCCAAACAGAAGCTGAGAGTGTCTATGTTATAATGTTGAACACACACACACACACACGCACGCACGCACGCACGCACGCACGCACGCACACACGCACACACACACACACACACACACACACACACACACACACACACACACACACACACACACACACACACACACACACACACACACACAAACACACACACACACACACACACTCTTGGCTCTCACACCTTGACAGATGTTAGTCATTTTGACATGTTAGATCACCTGATAGAGGAACTTACACTCAGATGTTGATGGTCCCTTCAGATATTTTCCAAGGGTCAAGACTGGAATGAATTTGACTGGGACATAACCTCTTACACTAAAAAAATATATCAATTTTTCAATCAATCTTTATTTATATTGCGCCAATTCACAACAATGGTTGTCTCAAGGTGGTTTCCAGAAAGAGGTCTAGACCAAACTCTTTACTTAATTATCTACAGAGACCCAACAAATTCCTCCTTGAGCAAGAACTTGGCGACAGTGGCGAGAAAAAACTGCCTTTTTAACGGGCAGAAACCTCGAGCAGATCCAAGACTCAGGATGGACGGCCTACTACAATGATCAGTGGGGTTTGAAAAAAAAAAAGACAGAGAGAGTGAGACAGAGCGAGTGAGAGAGAGAAAGAGAGAGACACAGGTGAGGAGAGATACAGACGGGGAAAAAGCAGCAAAGATATCAGCTATAATCCACTTTCTCCAACAGCTCCATGGTCGGGCCGCGGCAGCAGCAGGGATCCCAGGTTGATAATAACATTAATATTAATGTAACATTTAGCGATAGCTTATGGGGAAATACTATACAATAATAATAATAATGATAACAACAATAATCATCATCATGAGCATCTTGTGATCACTGGACATCCAGCAGGTCCACAGCAGCAGATGCAAACACCAACCATGTGACCTTACAGGGCGAAAAAACACAAAGGCTCAAGGGAAGAAGTCAAGTTAATAGAATGAATTTATCCATTAACATGCATTAACCCATTTAACATGCATGAAACCATTTAACATGCATTAATCCAGTAACATGCATTAAAGTGAGAGGCATGTATAAAGAGGGACAGTGAGAGAGGAAAAGAGAAAAGCTCAGAGCATCATGCGAGATCCCCTTGCAGTCTAAACCTATAGCATCTATAAGTACAATTGTGTGTCATCTGCTTAACAGCGAACGTTTATGGAGTGTTTCCAGATAATGTTGCCTAAAGGGAGAAAATATAACGTGAATAATATTGGCCCAAGCACAGACCCCAGGGGAACTCCGTAGGTAACTTTGCTATGCATGGAGGATTCATTATTAACAGATACAAATGCAAACCCTTGACCCTGTCACCGGTTTTAACCACTGAAGACCAGGAACACCCAACAAGATTTGTAGTTCTGGAGATGCTCACACTCAGTCTTTTAGCAATCGCAATTAAGTCTTTGTCACTCAGATCCGTACTCTTGTCCATTTTGTCCTGCACACTAGACATCAATTTCAGGCAAAATCTTCACTTCCTGTCCGACACACCCAACCGACTGATAGGTAACAAGAGACTCATATTTATTTACTTCTCTTGTCAGTAGTTATAATGTTATGGATAATAAAAGAAAATACAGAAAAGGCTGTATTTTCTCAACAAAGATGCATAACTATGATTGGTGGTGTCTGACTGACCAGGTTGTTATTTTAATGCGCTCGCTGCCATCTGCGCACCCATGGGAGTGTTGGTTTTAAAACGAGAAGCGGTGAGTGGAATTGTAGGAGCGTCATTTTCTTGAGGCAGCAGAAGGAGATTGGACCATTTACCCAAAGACGGCTCTGTAGATAATGGTGCAGTATTTTTACTGCTGCGAATACAAACGCACGACACACGCAGGCTCTGACATCATCCTCAGATTCATCCTCCTGAATGAATTCATACGTTTCAGTGATGCCTCACATCTATATGGACATTTCACCGCTCCCCTAATGCCTCTGGATTTATCCGCAGCATGGCCGCAATCGGGCGCAATCATCTGGAACCCTTTCACACAGTAGTGGTCACTACAGTGGACAGCTTTTAAAAAGCAATTTCCAACTATATTTCTGTTGCTTTTGATGGAATGACTGCACATCAGCCACTCCGATGGACGTTAGCGACTAGTGGCATAATTCTGAAGCTCCACAGGGGAGGTGGGTAGGAGTGAAGAGCTGAATGAGGGACAGGGAGACAGAGGGGAGTGGCTTAGGAGGTCGTTTTCGACATGGTTCTGCTCAGCTGTTTGGTTGAGCACATTCTGAGTCGCTACTTGTTATTAAAAAATGTGATTGAACAAGTACGGGCCGAGGATGGAGTCCTGGGGTACACCACACGTCAAGCGGACATTAACCATGGTTACGGCAAGAGTCCTGCTGGATAAGTAGGATTTTTTTTTTTTGGGCCATATTAAAGCATGTGAGGACTTCCCAAGACAATTATGTAACTTGATACAACCAAAGAAGTCCAATGAGGGTAAATAATAAGGGTGAAATTTTCCATGATGCACAAATTTGAAATAATTTTACGAGTCAATTTTCTTGTTTTCATTGTTTAAAAACTTGCTTGACCAAACTGTTTGTCATTAATATTCCACTTAGAGTGACTAAGATATTAAGAATATCTCTAATATATCAAAGTGATTCTGGAGATAAAAATCCCCTTAGACTTGGAAATACGCAACCAACTCTTCCAAGATCAACCCAGTTCTTCCTCATATGAAGGTCTATGGGGGAATAACATTTCAAATGATCCGTGAAATTGTTTTTCGAGTTATCGCTCGAACATAAACGCTCTGCGGCGGCGACGCCGATTTCATGACGTCCCTCGCTTTTTTTTGGGACATAATAAAATATGCGAATAAATGTTTGCGGTGGATTTTTTTTCTCTTAGTGGGAACATTAACGGGTTGATAATGGGAGTACAAATAGATGCTGGGAGAGAAAATTAATTGAGGTTGTCCTAATTTATGCAGGAACAAAAAACTGAAATAAAATCCTGACTCAACATGTCCTCATTAGATGTAAAAATAACATGTAAAACAAAATATCGCTCTGCTTTTTAATGAGTCGTGGATGAAAGGGCTGGAGATGCATCTCCTTCAGAAATGGCTGGAGTAAAAAGCAGGACAGCAGCCAAACAGAGTGGAGCGGCTGTGGAGCAGTGCCGCGTGAGTAACCAGATGATGAAATGGAACAAGCAGCTAATCTTCCAATCCCATGGATTAGAAAGCAAAGGGTTCCTTAATTTAAATATTACGCACATTACCGAACAAAGGCCCGGGAAAGGATTCCAGGATGTGCGACATCAAAAACCACTGCTGTGTTTCAACTGACTCATCTTCGTGTGATTGCTTCCTGTTCCAAATTCTTCACCATACGACCTCATAGATCTCATCGTTTCTGCAGCAGAGGCAGCGCTGCAGGTGATTTCAGTTATATTTTTCTCATTAATGAATTATTATTAAAAACCTCATTAATGTTTGAAACACACTGATGAACCGGAATAGCTCTCAGTAGGGCTCATACATGGCCGCGGCCCCACATTCTTTTTTAATTCAATCGCAGTCTAACTCAAAGATATGCGAGGGCTCCTCGCCTCGTGTCGAATCCTCATTATTTCAGCCACATTAATGACGGTCGCAGCCCTATTTGTTGTTTTTTTTTACAATAGATCAGAAGAAAAAATGCCATCCATTTATTTTCTGGACCTTCTTATCCTCTTCAGGGTCACGGATGGAACCTATGGCAGGTGACATTTGGTAAAAGGGCCAAAAATAAAGCTCAACAACCACTCACTTACAATTTTCAACCTGTCACTCACAATGTAGCGTCACCAATTCCCCACATAGAACATGGTTTTTGGTTTTGGCATTGTGAAATGTTGAAGGTGGATTAGTACCCACAACCTTTTTATACTATAACAGTGAGCTGCCCAGTTGACAAGAATGGAATGCCACTATTTTATTTGGATCAAGACCACATAGCCTTTTAAATATACCTTTTTCTCATCGAGATCAAACCTTAAAAAAATGAAACAAAAATGTTAAAGAACCTCTGGTCCAGATTTGAACCAATGCCAACTCTCCATGAGCCCGCGCTGACCTTCAAGCAAATTTTCATAGAAATAAAGCTGTAGCTCCAGGGGCGCCGATGGCCCGGGAGGCAGAGCGGTCATCCACTTCCTTAAAGGTCGGGGGTTTGATCCCCTGCCCCTCCGATCATTTCAAATTGCCCCTTGAGCAAGATACTGAACCCCAAACCGCTCCAAATGGCTGTTCCGTTGGTGCGTGAATGATGGCATGAACGGTTAACGCTCCCGATGAGTTGGTTGCTTTACACAAACTGACTCAGTCGCCATTGTATGAGTGTTTGTGTGAGGCAGAGGGAAAAAAAGCATTATTGAAACACAGTCCATTTGCTTTTTAACTCCTTCTCTGTCGCTCCTGATTGCGGTCCTTACAGTAAAGGGTAGCTGAGTAATCCTGCTGCAAACAAACCAAACCATTTGCACAAGTTCAACTTTTACCACAAACCCAGATCGTACCGAACTGAGCCTGACACGCCAGAAATGAACGTTGCACCCTGACCTTTCCAACCTTCATTTAATTTCATGAAACAGGCTCCTCTGATGTACAAAACAATCAGACATGCGGCGCTGCTCCTCATTTGCACATTGCTACTGACTCACAGTTTAAAGGATCAGTTTTGAATTACCTAAACAAAATATTTTCCCGTCCATCACCTGTTTTTTTTTTTTGTTCCAATTATATTTCTCTCCGACGACCCGGTTTAATAGGGATGAATGGAATCTCATCTGTACTGCTGATGCCATTAAATATTTATGAACACCAAACGAACACCAGCATGTCCCAGAAAAATGCTCTAATTAATCAGTTGACCCGTTATCACTTTTCAGAGGAACTTTTTTCTCCAGGAGCGAAGTGCTGACAGTGTGCTGGACGGATTAGCCTCACAAAGATTTACTAATCAATATTCTTATTTTAGTGATGCCTGATAGGGATTCAGTCACCAAACAAGAAGCTCAATACTGGATAATTCTGTGGATTAAACGTAAAGAGTAATCCAACTCTCCACAATCCCAATTTGAAGTGTAGTGGTGGACGGCAAATAAGTACATTTACTCAAGAACTGCCCTTTGGTACACATTTATGGTACTTCAACTCAAAGGTTCTCTATACTTCTACCCAGCGGACGTCTCACAGGGAAATAATCTTCTCTCTACCCCTTTTGTCTGACTGCTGTGGTTACTATAGTTACTTCTAGTAGAGTTTTTCATTCCACTCCTCCACGGTCACAGCAAGTATTTCCAAAGGCATTGATTGAGAATATTCGTTTTGAATCTTACAGAGTTTCTGCTGTTTGCGGTTCCTAAGGTGGCCACTTAACAACTCAAAAACGCTGCGGCCCCATTTGAAATCCGAACATTTTCTGAAGCCCACCAACACCTTTAACCATAATTCTGACCAATACAAGAGACGATAAAACATTGCTTTTGATGTATTTTGTATATCTTAAACAGAATCATGAATGTGGGTGTTTTATAAAACTGCCTCTTCAGTCTCATGAGGGACTGCATGAGAATTGAATGCTGGGAAACGAAGCTGATGTCGTTCCAGAACAGCTGGCAAAGTCTTCCCTCTTAGCAGCTTTAAAATAATGCAGTTATAAAATATAAAACCAGTTCTACGCTGTTCTACTCAACAGCGAGGGTATATCCCCGAAAAGCCCCCAGTCCAATTGCGTTGTACAAGCAATCCCCCTTGATTGGACTTAAATTAAATGTGATGATATGACAAAAATAACTGTACTATTATTGCTAGTGTGTAAATATATTAACTTTTAGATCAAAGTTTGCCGTATTAAACAGAAAACGTTCACCAAATTTGGTCAAAATCGGACCAACGGTTAGGAAGTTATGGCCCCAAAACTCCCCCTAGTGGTGGAAATATGCAAGTGACCTTTCCCAAAATCAATCCAGTTCTTCCTCGCACTAAGGTCTATGGGTTCAGAAAATTTCAAAATGATCAGCGGAATCGTTTTTGTATCATGGCGTTACCGCAAAGATCTTCGGACACGGCGATGACCATTCCATAATATCCTCCACTAGTTATAAAACAAAAAAGGTTTACAAAATAAGGTAGCCCTGTATACAGATTGAAAAAAATAAATCCAGCATATGATGAAAAAATAAATGAATAGGATAAAAATCGAATTAAAACATAGACAAACAATGAAATGAAATGTGTAATTTGGTGTGATGAACCGGCGACTTGTTCGAGGTGTACCCACCTCTCCCCGACGGTCAGCTGGGACAGGCTGTAGTTCCTGTGATCCCGAACAGGAGAAACAGTTACAGAAAATGAATGAATGCAGTATAAGACGCTAATTAAAATGATTGCATTCCAGCTGCATTACCCTCACCACCCACCAGGGGGTTACGGCTCTTTTTTAGGGTTTAGTTCAAACTTTTATGCATGTATTTTTTTTATTTTTGGAAAATCTTACCGGGGAGAATTCTGTCTGTATCAGATTGAATACGGGACTTTTCAGGTAGTCCATTACTGTTTCGGGCAGGCAACGTACGTCTGCGCCACGATCAATAGTCTTCAATTAAGGTGATGAACGGCCCGTTTCCTCGACCCTCTACGGTCCAGACAAATTCTCAAGGCTTGCTGATCCAAATCAGTCAATGTGGGCATGACAGTACTGCAAACCTGAAGAACCCCCCCCCCCCCCCCCCTCTGATGGACCTCTGTAACGCATGCTGTCCAAAACAAGTCCACTCCTACAGCTACATCCATTTCGCAAATACAGACTCAGGGATGGAGATTCATCTCGCAACTCTCTGAGGGGAAAAATCTTCTCTCGGAGGTGAATTCAAGCCAAATGTGAAAAGATACATCCTGCTCACCAAACGTTCCAGTTTAATAGAGGTGAAAAATGCCTTCAATCCAAAAATGCATTACTCACCAAGTATCAAGATATAAAAAAAAAACTAATGCAAGGTGCTGGTTGTAGGACAAACGTTCTAATTTCTTAAGATGAAGCAATTAACGGAGACAATGGTGGTTGGCTTTACGCCAACAAGGTGAGAAAGTGACCTGGCAGCCGTTGATGTGATATTTTCTCCACAGTGGTCATTAGAATCCTCGCCTTCCAGCTGACATCAACTCGCACTGTTAATTTATTGTAGAAATGCAAAGTCACCATTCAGGAAAAACAAGAATGACCTTTCTAATTTTCAGAGATGGACAAACGTTGGCAAAGGAAGCGCCGTCTTAATTTAATAAAGCTGGTGCATTCAGCTCGCCTCAGAAACTTTAAAATTTACCAGCTGGGATGTTTGACTATCTTGTTGGTCGTCTGAGGAGAAATAAAGTAATTACAAGCGGAGTGACAGCTATAAGTTCAGCTGTGCTAACAAAGAAAATATCATTTAAACTCAGCTCACTTTGTCCGGAGGTTTGTGAAAGGCTGGATCAATCAAAGAAGTCAAACCAGGTCAAATAGCGTTCGTGCCAGGATGCATCTTTGAAATTAAGCGGATGGACTGCCAACAAAAACACAGTTCCTCAAACTGCCGCCTGAGACCGGCTCCAAAAACAAGTCAATCTCCCCGGATCGCTATATTATGATGATGATGATGATGATGATGGTGATGATGTCATGAAGTTTTCTCACGGAACTCAAGTCAAACTTTATTTCTAAAGCAGATTTAAAAATCACCAAGGCTGATGAAGTATTTTACAAAGTGTAACGGCACACCGGGAAAACAACAATGCATCATAACTAGTCATAACCCGCCGCTCTAGCTCCTCTGCACTAAAAGTGATAGAGTTGTTTGGTTC
Organism: Lophius americanus; assembly: GCA_037951165.1. NCBI lineage: Eukaryota > Metazoa > Chordata > Actinopteri > Lophiiformes > Lophiidae > Lophius > Lophius americanus. Next base: position 335,418 of record JBBDHG010000210.1, on the reverse strand, counting down.
CATTGAGGTTCTGAATGAAGCAGCACCCTTTCCTACGTTTTGAATAATAAATTATGGATGAGGAGTCAGAATTGCGGGATTTATAGCGAGTTGTTTGGAAAACTTCCAGACGACTCTGTCAGCTCCGCTCCAGTCCACCGGTGCGCAATACACACTCACTCTAAAATCTGAAATGGAGCAAAAATGACTTAACTTAAAACGATGGTGTGAAAAATGGTTTAATTTATCAGATGGTGACTCAGACGAATAGAGACCCAGTTGGCGTTACTTGTTTGAAATTTTAAGGAGGTTTTTCTACGTTAAGGGAGGGCGAACTTACCGGGCTTTAAAGAGGGGGGGGGTTTGAGATCTTTTCTCAGTTATACAGGAAAATAAGACTAGACCAGACAATGGTGAATAATATAATCAGTGTGCTTCTGTGCTTCGCAGCTCAGGCAAACAGAATAAATCAAAGCAAAATCTGTTGAGATAGTAAAGTTCTCAACTGGAAGGGAAACCCAAAGAGAAGAGATGTGACGACAAAGATTTAAAACATTCTAAAGAGACGGGGGGAAGATCTCATTTGAATATCGGGTGAAAAATGCTGCATGATCCGGTTTCCAACCAAACACATCCATCCATGTTGTTTCTACTTGAACCCATCCGTAGGCCCACGAGGAGATGTGGAGAGGAAGCAGAGAGAAATCCATTGTGAAGTGTTTAATGGATATTTGCACCATTCCTGCCGTAACAGTGAAACTACCAATCTCATGGAGCGAAGGTCAGTCTGGCTCCTACAACAGCTTTTGATGAAGTTCTGACACCTTTTTCATCAGAACCAGCTTTAGCTTTTTCACGGGCTAGCCTTCGCTCCTCACACACATCATTGAGCCTTTAGTGCCCATGGTATTGGCACCACATAGATTCTAACCACTGCAGACCCGTAGACCGCAATTCTGGAGATACCAAGCGGTCTGACCTGTTAACCAAAACCAACATGTGTGCAAATCATCAATCAGTTGCTAGAACCAATCATCCGATGGGTTATCAAGGCTATCAGACACCTGGTGATGCCAAATAGTGAGCCCACCTATCTGTACAGCTACATTTATGTTCCCAAATAGTGACCCACATTGATAAATTGAGAGCTATTTTATAAGCTGTTTATAAACGTTAACTAATGACTTGAGACAATGACATAAGCTGTTTACCACTTTTATAACCCAATTATGAACCATTTATAAATCCTTTCAAAAAGTAGTCTTATAGTTAAGCTGTAACAGACGAACATAGAAGTGAGCTCAATTATATGTAGTCGCTCCATCCCCTGCACCACCTCCTTTCTGTCTCCACCAGAGCGGCGACATTCCACGTCTGTAGAACCAGGAGATGGAACTTCCAGGAGCTTTCTATCAACTGTCACAGATAAGCTTTTCCACCTCACTTCCTGTCCCTTCAAGGGGCTGACCGGCAGAAAAGCTTTATTGTTCCCCATGGTCAGATGGCTGACCATTTACAAGACGGTAGCGAGAGTAGCTCCGCTTGATGGTTTAGAAAACGGTAGCTGTGATCGAAAGACAGGAGGCAAAGCTGGAGGTGTCAGAGCGGAAGATGTTCAGATGTTTGGGACTGAGGAGGATGGACAGGATTAGAAAGGAGCACATCAGAGGGACAGGCCAGATTAGACGTCTTGGAGACAAAGTCAGAGAGGCCGGATTGAGATGGTTTGGACACGTGAAGAGGAGGGATAGTGGATCTCTTGGTAGAAAGATGATCAAGATGGAGTTACCAGGGAGCAGAAAGAGGAAAAGACCAAAGAGGAGGTTTCTGGCTGGGGTGAGAGGACATGCAGCTGGTTGGTGTGGAGGGGACAGGGCAAGATGGAAACATTGGATCCACTGTGTCCCTAATCTGTGCGAGGTGATCATCTCCATGATTGGTCTTCAGAATGTGATCCGTGTGCATCACCTGACCCACGTCACCCACAGGAATGCGTTCAAACATTCAGTAATTAAGAGACTAAATATAACCTGGATGATAAACTGTTTAGATGCAGCTGCAGTTGAATGAGTTCAGACTCAGAGTCCCTCGAACCAGAACCTCTGGATCATGTGGATAGCAACCTCAGTCGTAACCCAATGAAGCACGGAACCAACAAACAGGCCAGTGATGGGCTGACACCTGGATGATGAAGTGCTTCTGGCTGCTATCAGTTAATCTGAATAGCAATAACAGCCCCCCCCCCCCCCCCCCCCCCCCCCCCCCTCTTCACCCCCCCCTCATCACTATTATTAATGAAGGTGTCACACTGAGGCGTAGATATTACGGCCCGTCTGCCTGCTCTCTGCCACCGCCTGAACTCAGTTCTCCTGAGGACAAAGGCTCCGAGACCAGGAGTCCCCCTTCAAAATAAGAGCAACAACTGAATTGGTTCCTGTGGTGGAAATGTCCTTCAGCCAGCGCCGACACACAGGCCGGAGCACTCCAGCGCTCTGAGGGCTGCATGGGTTCTATTCTAAGGGCTTATTCTCTGCATCTTGTTGTTTTCCTATCTCCAGCGAACAGGACCGCTGCCGCTGATGAGTTCGCTGATAGCAGACTTATGTAAATAGAAAAAAAACAACCAAACAGTCAGCCAAAACAGAGAATAAGACAAGATAAAATGCGTTCATTGTGTCGCTTAAAGCTGGCGGCCGGTGATAAAGTGATCGGGCCGTCTGCCGGTTCTTCTGTCCAGGACCCTTGCTGCCCTCTTCTGGTCTCGTCTGTGCAGAAAGTAGCAAGCTGTCAGTTCTCAGCTGACCTTTTGTCTTCCACCAGCGCCAGGTTGGGACCGTCTCAGGTGTCTTAGAGCCTTCAGCTCGTCAGAGTGTAAATGTCAATTGTTTTTCTGGCGACGCCCTGACCTTTGATCGAGCGCCGCTCACTCAACGTAAAGACAACGACTGACACTTTATGAAGAAGGTTCACGGACAGACTTTGTTCGGCAGCATCAGACCCATAGAGTGCTGCAGGAGACAACAGTTAATGCTCCCGTCTATTGGATGTCTCCATGGAAGTTCAATTAGTCATACAGTAATATGAATTTAAGTCTGCCAATTTAAGTTAATATTGACTTAATTTACATTCAGTTTTCAGTTTTGGTCCTTCTGTGATTCTGTTTGACACCGCTGTTGTACACCTTATCCACCGCCACCACCACCTGCCTCGGATGATGAGCCGGCATCTGCTCGTCGGTGTGGAACTTGAACTCCAACAGGATCTTGATTCGGGTTTTCCAATATGGTCTCTGTGATTTCTGGTAAACACTCAGCACAGATGTTTCTCCCCACTGGATGAGGCTCCTCCGAGTCTGCTGTCTCAACTGGACTCCCTGGTACTATCTGCTGGTTCTGGGTCCTGCGTAATGTTTTAAACCACTACATGGATCAGGTGTGATCTCTTGACGTCAGCTACATCCTCTACTGTCGGCGGTGCATCACATGGACGGGTTCCTCATCACCCTGCTGCCTGAGGCGCTCTCTGAGCAGTTCATCCTGTGGTGCTTTACTCCTGATCTAATCATAGATGCTCCTTACTTCCTGCTGAACCACAGCTCTGACCTTCACCGATCCTCTTCTCGTTCCTCGTAGAACCTCAGGGTTCTATATTTTTAGTGGAACCCCCCCTGCGTTGCGAGGAGTTTTCGCGTCTTTGACACCAGCGGTATATATCTCTTCCAGCGGAGTCAGACGGATCCAGCTGGGGTTCTGATGACTGGTACATGGAGATGACCTGAGGCTTCCTTGAGCTCTCCTCTCTGTCTGTCTCTGATTTAAAAAACACAATACAGTCAGCAAAGCTTCCTCCTGTGTCCTTTAAATGAAAACACAGCCGTTATTACAACCAGCTGCTGGATTTTACTCATCTGGCGCCATCTAGTGGCAGAATTCTGACATGACATCAGGACTCAGATATAAAACTGCTGCTCCACATTAACATGCAGATCTGTCAAAAACACATCCAGAAAGATGAAAGCAATAATATCTTTGCATATTTAATTAAGGATATATAACGTATCCAGCAATATATACTATTCTGTGTGTCAATTAATCTCAGCATGCTGCTTATAGGCTTTTATAAACCTTCGTGATCATGAGATAGTCAGAAATATCCGCTGTATAGAACATGACACACAGGTTTGTGTTTGAGATTTGGATTTTTAAAACCCACAAGAACTTAAGTTTAAATTCTAATGATTGACTAATCAGCAGGTGTTCCGGACGATCAACGTGAAGACCACCTCTGATCCCTGTCAAGAGGACACGAAGGATTGAAAGCAGCTTGATTCAAAATTTGACACCACTACTCATTTAAACCCTATGATCACCTGAAGACCAGGAAGAAAAAAAATCAGAATCAAAAATAAAATGATAAATAATTCGTTCAAAGAAAATTAGACTTATATAATTATTTAATGGTAAAAAAAAACTAACGTTTTTTATATCTTGCCGGGAAATAGTCAATTTTAATTTTTACTTTTAGCAAACTTTATTAACTCTTGTTTTTGTTCCAATAGAATTCCAATATTTTTGTAAGTTTAGTAAGTCCTCACATGCTTTCATTTACCAAATATAGTCTTGGTTAACTCGGCCGCCCTCTTTGACCTGTGGTGTCCCCCAGGGCTCCATCCTGCGCCCCCTACTCTTTAGCATAAACATGAAGCCACTGGCTCGCAATTATAAACAGATTCAGGCACAGTTTTAAGTTTTATAAATTAGAAATAGTGATTCAAAATGAGTTCAACCAAACAGTTGAGCAGGACACCAAAGGGTTAGGAAGCAAAAACTATGGAACTCGTTTTGACTCAATTTCGTTTCATGTTTGGTCTCCTGGTGTTTGAGACCACCCTCGAAAAAAAAAAAACATGGATGGGGTACCAATACTTTTTCACATCATTAAACTCTATCATTTTATTTAAGTGGAGGTCTGGAATTATGGGTAAATGATTTAATATTATGGGACACTGTCAGTCATGTAGATTACTGACAATATATCGAATGTTTGTGTTTTTTGAAGATAAAAAAAAAGAAATTTATTATGTGTCATAATTTTGCTCGCAGGTAACGCAGGTACGACTTTAATATAAAACTACCTTTTATAAAGGATTTATAAAGAGTTTGAGGTTATAAATGAGGTTGTAGACACTTTATAAGTCACTAGTTAATGTTTATAAACAGCTTATAACACAGCTCTCAATTTATAAATGCGGCTCACTATTTGGCAAATAGCAGGTAAGCAGTGCGGATAAGTGGGCTCACTATTTGGCAATCGTCAGGTCTCTGATATCCTTTGTATTTAATGCGTTATAGATAGATAGATAGATAGATAGATAGATAGATAGATAGATAGCCTTTATTAGTCCCACAATGGGGAAATTGCAATGTTACAGCAGCAGAGCATGTTACAGAGTAAGCAGCTTGTAAATGATTTCTTAAGTGTTTAGAAGTTACTTATGTAAAAAGCCATTTGTAAATCCTTAATAAGGGGGCTTTTATTGTACAGTGTGACCCAAACGCATCTTAAATTGTCACTTTTGACTGACCTCATGAGATAAAGATACGTTCAAACACTGAATTCATAATTGTAATAATGTGAAAGTGTAAGATTTACAAAAGCCCCGATGGAAGAACAGAAGGACGCCGCTGATCTTTTAAAATAGATTTTATTTCCCATTTTGTAATTCAACAGTTTACGATATACAGCTGACAGGACTAAAACATCTCAATGGATTTTGGCCCTAAAGGTTGAAGAACAAGAACAGACGTGGTTAGATAGATACAGATAGCTAGGATGGAGAAACCCAGAGGACCCGGGTTCTCCTTTAACCCAAACACTTGACCAGAGCAACGACACAGCGTCTGTCGGCTTCTTCCTCCGCAAACTTTGAACTGCATGAGTGGATTTTCTTTTTCGGTGGAAATGGAAATTAAAATTCAAAGTTGATTTTATTTGTAAAGTTTTTCCTGTTACCTTGTAAAAAAAAAAGTTGTATGAGCAGTAGTTTGACCTTCAGGAAGTAATAATGCCCTGTAGTTCACACACAACCACAGAAAGAAGCAGTAAAGATCAGTTTTAAAGACAGAAAATCAGCTGAGCTGTTAATTCTGCAACATCAGTGTGAGAACATCGTGTTTGAAGACGAGGCCGTGAATGATTCAGTGTTTTTAAAGTGTCTACCTTTCACTAAGTGGCTCAGTTCGTTTCTGTTTCACCTCAAACCATGTTGTTTTGGGAGCTTTCACCATCGTGGCTGGTGTTTTAGGAGGTGCGGTCTGGAACACCGCTGGCGCTTTGCTATCTGGATGCAGCAGAAAGGGATTGAACCTAAAGCCTGTTTTCGTGCCGCGATGAATATTGACTCAACCTCTTTCTATGAAGTCAGCGATATATGATATACGCCGAGATCAGATCCTGTACTGACTCCGTAATGAATATAATACTGAACTCAGTAAGGGAACAAGACGGATTTCCATGTTATGAATTCATATCAGCGGCATTTAGATCCAACTGGACTGACGGTCGGGACGGATGAGTGACTGTTTCGCACAAAAAGCTCCCCTTAGTGAGTAAAATCAGAAAAATTACAGGAAAATATGACAAATACAAGCTAGAGCTCCTTCAGGCAGTTCATAAGAGTAACATTTGGGAACTTAATTTACCTCATATTGGACAGTTGGGAACTTATGTCCAAAAAACCAGCATTTTTCGTAAAAAAAAAAAAAAAAGGGTTGGGGGTTAGGGTCTCCCCAAAGTCTCCCCTAATGAATAAAATATATGCTAAGAGTAAAATGTAACACTTACAAGATAGATCTGCTCAAGATAATTCATTTAAACCAAATTTGGGTTGAATCGGACCAACGGTTGAGAAATTATGGCCCCAAAAAGCTGTGATTATGGCGATGAAGCCCCACCTAGTGGTCGAAATATACAACTGATCAGCCCCAAAATCACTCCAGTTCTTCCTCTCACTAAGGCCTCGGTAATTTAAAATGACCCATGAGATAGTTTTTGAATCATAGCGTTAAAACGGAGGATCTGTAGCGGCTACTTTTCTGGGGTATATTTTTCTTCTTCTTCGAGTTTCTCCACGCGGGTTGAGTCCAGAGCAACCGGACTTCTGTTTTGGTTTGCAGATGCTTCGCCTTTCTCATCCAAGAGGCTTCTTCAGTTCTAACTGCCTGGTGGGGAGTCTTGGATTTAAAAAGAATCCATGAGTTCTAACTGCAGCCTCTTGGATGAGAGGGCGAAGAGTCATTATAAGGGACAATTTTTGTTTTCATCCACTGTGTCTCATACTTTTTGACGCTTTTCTGATCATCCGGGTCGGGCTTATGGTGTCTCCCTGGCAACGGCGATACAGGCGCTTGTCTATTTATCGTGATAATGACTTAATTATCTCGTTATCACGAGAAAAAACAGCCAAAAGTAAATATTTGCAACCATGGCCGTTCTCAGCTTCCGTACATCTCCCTAAATCCCAGCTATGAAGTGTTTAATGCAGCGCTCCTGACTCTGCACCCAGATTATGCAGCATTCAACCAGACCTTGTACTTTAAATTGGTAAAAATAGAGCCTTAATTTTTCCTGGAGCACCATCTTAAAGGAATTTCTAATCCACTGACAAGAGTAATGATTAAAAAAATATCATGCTAGCTGGACCGTTGTCGGATTCAACTATTCATGATCTCTGACGCTGTTTCGCTTTTCCTCTAGCTGTTTTCCATCTCCAGCGCAAACCCGGCATCAATTTTGTGTTCTGAAGTTTCCATCCAAAAGCTTTTTGTTTGGAAATGGTTTTCAGTATAAACCGCCTCTATCCTCTTGGACTGGAAATACAAACATAAAAAAAGGTCATCCTAACATGGATAAACAATGACTAAAAGATAAAATGTGTGTTCTCTCTTCTTTTTAGTACAAAACATCTTTTTTTTTTTTTAAATTTCTTTTCTTTTTTCCTTACGTATATTAGCAGAAAAGGAGGCGTCACGCTCCGACAGTTAACATCAATACTGACTCTAGGCCTGCTCTACATGCAGGCTCAGCAGGAAGAGCTTATCCACTACACACAGAAACACACACACTATCACATCCTCTACATTATACTATGAGAACAAATGACCAAAATCAAATCAAACAATACCCCCTCCCCCCCACCCTCAAATACACATATACCCGTCCCCGACAGTAATAAAAATCAAAGGTAAACACGCACAAACAGTCCGATTATATATTTTTACATTACTGTACAAAGGTGGGAGGAGTTTTGGGGCCAGTGGAGATGGAGAGGGCTGGTACGTATGGAGAGAGTAGCGTTAGTGGCTAAACTTCACTTATTACAGCATGAACGCACGAGACAGGCAATCACAGACAGACGCTCCGAGCTACAAGCCGTCCTGATCCGCACAGGAAGTCCATTCAAAGGAAACACATCAGAATTTCTGCTCTATCGGATGGTCATAATGTATTGGCTTTCAGCGGACCTGGTTTTCAGACCGTAATTTGATTAAAAGGTACACTCAAAAGGTAATTGTCTGCCAATTATTTTTTAAACTGCGTGTAAAATTTGAATGCAGAGGGTCACATTTAAAAGCAGAGTTCAGTCAAAAATTTAAAAAACAAACATTTTGTAGCATTTTTAGATTCGAACAAATATGTTTGCATCATTTTAAGACATTTATAGTACTTATTTCCACTTCTTTCTTTTTTTTTTACTCTCTGGAAACAATTATTTATATTCTATAAAAATAATAAAAAAAATTAAAATAACTATAATTATGATTATAATTATAAATGTTATTATTATATTTTTTTTATTTGTTAATGTTTCTTCCTTTTTTTTATTTTGAAACATAATTCCAGATCGACTTTTTAAACTGAACAGACGTTCTTTACAAACCAGCTGAGGTCATCGTTTTGAGCTCATGAAACGATTCTGATTTTAAAGGTAAACCTGATGTGTTTATTCAAATATTAAAAGGAATTTACTTCATTTTTTTGGATGTATTTATTTAATTTGGCTGGTTTGTATTTAAGCAGATTACAAGAACAAAAAAAAACAAAAACAATCTGACAAACAAATTTAAACCAAACTGTGTTTTTTTTGTTATTTAAATTTATATTATTGGTATTTATACGTTTGACGGTGGACATAAAGATAAAAAGAGTCCGACAGCTTTAAAATAAATCAGTAAAATTTGTTACATTTTTTATGTAAGGATTATTTGTCTGTGCTCCGCTGGGCATCATTGCAATCATTCAAAGTATTATACATTTCTTTTGAAATGATAAAACCTGTTCCTTCATGATTATATAATGTTATAAGTGATTATTTTATTGAATATAATTAATAACACTGACTGATTGTGACCCTTAACATCAAACCTTCACAGTAAAATCAAAATGCAGAAATGAGTTAAACCTTTAAATTCAATAGAATCATTTTTTTGTTGTATGTGCGTGTGTGTGTGTGTGTGTCTGTTGCAAATAGTTTAGGAATAAAACACAGAGCTAATTAGCGAGTAAACATTTTACATTTATACACATAACCTGGATAGAAATGATGTGCTTTGTCTCATAATCTTCACTGTGCTTATCGCTTTCAAACCTCAGATGAGTTTTAGCTTCTGTGCTTAGCATCTTTTTAGCCACAGGAAGTATCTGCTGGGCTTTCTTTTTTCTTTTTTTTTAAAAGTTTAATTCACAGTTCCACCTCTGTTGTGCCTTTTCTACCCTGAGTGTCGCCATCTTGTGGATCAAAGCTGAAACTGCACCACTAAAAAAATCACTTCTATGAGGGGAGCAGTGGTGAAAAATGTATCTTAAATTTTGCTGATAAGCATAGGTTATTTAAAAAAAAACGACCACATGCTCATTCTTGTATCCTACCCCTCTACTTCTCCAGTTTTTACGGATGATTTCACAGCTCAGATCATAACAGCGATCCAAAAAAAAAAAAAAATCCTCCCTGCCTCCACTTGAACCGCCATCCAGAAATGATGCGGATGAAAAGGCCGGCAAGAAAAAGCAAAACTATTAATATACCATTCAATTTATTTGTTCTTTTTGCTTTACGATCAACAGCCCCATCCATCAAACTCTCCAGCACGACAGCGAAAGGTAAAAACGGTTAATCATGACTCAGCAGTTTTTATTTCTTTGTACAAAATAAACATATGCTGTCTTTATAATTATTTACTAGGTTACTTTACAATATTGACAGGCAAGAAGTAAACTCCTACCGACTCTACAGCTATGTTTAATACTACATTTAATATCTTTTTTCTTTTTCTTTTTTTTTTCGGAAAAAACAAGTGGCATCTTGTTGCTCGCTTGTGTCCGAGCTTTAAAATACATTAAAGGGTCTACTGGCTCTCTCTGACATATTCACAGTGGCAAAAAACGTTCAGGACAGACCAACTACCAGTCGCCTGAGATCCCTCTGCTAGCTCCTCTAGCCAGGATCCTCCTTCATAGACCACGTCCCAAGATGCATTTCACTCTTAAAGAACGCCTGGAAGACTTGAGAAGAGATGGCGCTTCAGTATTCAGAGTCGCATCCGCTTGTTTGATGTTTGTTTTTAGGAAAATCAGGTGGTTTCCACAAGACTTGAACCCTGAGAAATAGACCAGATTCACACTGCGGCCATTTTCCTCTGACTAGAAACGCAAAAATGCGACGATGGCGTGATAAAAGCTTAACGTAACGTAGGATATTGTTGTAAATGAATCATTTACCGATGGATCAGCAGCTGACAACTAAATAGTGACCATTTGAATGTCGTATTTTAAGCTGAAAGACAGATTTGATTACTCAGCCTATTAGCTAACATTTATTAGCAATCAACCACTTTCTGGCAAATAATAGCATTTGATTTTGTTCACAGATAAAATATAATAGCAATCGAGCTAGCAGTGAAACCGCCCTCCAAGACATTCTAATTATGTCAGTACATTTACGTAGAATCTTCACAAAGGTTACAGCCAGCATAAAATTCTGTTTCAAAGACTTTAGCATGAGAGTAGCAAGTAAGCTAACATTAATTGCTAGCTTGACCTCATCTGGTGAATTTGACCAACATGCTTTAAATAAATGGTCGCTCCGATTATAAAGATGTTTAATGTTGTGTTCAAAGAAAATTCAGACAGAGTTGAAAATAACTAATTCTTCTTATTGAGCCCATAAATTTTGATTATTTTCTCCATCAAAACCTCATTTTGATCTCACTAATACCGCCCAGGAGGGTTTCATTACATTTTCTTTCTTCTATTTTTAATCTACTTATTTGCCGCTCTCCCGTTCGCGCATTAATTTTGAGCTCCGACTCATTTATAACTTTTTGCCTTGAAATACGTTTCCATTTATTTTACAGTCGGTGTGAAAAAAATCAGGGTTCTAACTCAATGTCTGTTCAGTTAAACCCACCAAAAAAACTTTCTAACCAAAACGTTCTTTATATATGATGGCAATTTTTCTGTTGTCATGAAATTAACCAATAGTTAATTAACCAATAGTTATTATCCCATCGGACGACGACGAGAAGGCTTCTACTGAAAATCCTTCAAATGTTCCCAAAATCCAGGATTTTTGTTTAAAAAAAGCAGAAAAGTTTGAAGTAAACCATTTAAGTAGCAAAAATATTCATGTTGAATACAAGCGAACCCGCGGGTCCCATTTTCATCAAATCTGACTTTCATCTGGCACGACGACATTTCACTGAATTTATGTGGACAGAAAATCCTGAGGACTTGTGGACATTCTGAATGGAGACATTCTGAATGGAGACATTCTGAATGAAGACATTCTGAACGAAGACATTCTGAATGAAGACATTCTGAATGGAGACATTCTGAATGAAGATATTCTGAATGAAGACATTCTGAACGAAGACATTCTGAATGAAGACATTCTGAATGGAGACATTCTGAATGAAGACATTCTGAATGAAGACATTCTGAATGAAGACATTCTGAATGAAGACATTCTGATCTCGGATGTCTTCTCAGTCGCTGATCGATCAGCTGTTCAAATCTTAAGTTTGTGCTTTTTTACCTTGCGTGCTTTTATTTTGAAGTGTCACACTCTTTGGCCGACTAAGATTTGGACATAGTGTGCAGAACCGCAGGACTGAAACTTTCAACCTGGAACATCCTAGCTTCTATGACATCAGAGGACAATGGCCGCCATCAGTGTAGGGTCTACTGGCGGGCACGGGGGTCTCTTCCTGACATTGATTTTTCTTGCTGAATTTTAAGTAGAAAAACAGAACAAATAGAGGAAAGTAAGCACATGGGTTGCCGTCGTGATTGACAGTTGTGCTTTTTGAGAATACTCTTGAGGAAGAAGCTAAAAAAAAAAAAAAAAAGACCAACTAGGGTTGAGGTCACTGTGTGCTGTAACATGTAGTGTGAGTGGAGACATCTTTCCGTATCCTCCGACTGCAACCATGCAGTCAAAGTCCCCCCTCCCCCAACAGGTCCCCAGCTGTCAATCACTGCTGCTAGAATTCAAACGTACCCCCCGCTAACAGTAATGGAGAAACGGCGTCTCTCTATGTGGGTCTACCGTACCTCTAACTGCCTATGAAGAGATGACACGTACACCTTTTACAAAAAAAAAAAAAAAAAACGGAAAGGAAAGGAAAACCATTTAAATGATGTGTAACAAAGGAACAGCCCACCCACACGCACACACATAACGTCACATGCACACAAATCTTTTGGATGACGACCCAATAGTTTTCTTCCTTTCGTTTTCTTCGTTTCTCTACAGACGACACTGACAGAAGAGGTTAGGATAGATATAATAAGCCCTTACAATATGTAAAGGTCTCCAGCCAATGGGATCTCCCCCACAGAGGACTGTGGGAAAGCGGGGTGAGAAGGGAGGTGGAGAAGGATATGGGGGGAGGGAGGGAGGGAGGGAGGGGGTGTGCCCGGATGACAGGGTGCCGTCTATGCGCTGGGGTTGGGGTTGTTGTGTGTGTTGGTGGTGGAGCCGTTGCTTCCCTGGATGGTGAGGCTGATCTCATCGCCCCTCTCCTTCTCCTTCGCCTCCTCCTTCAGCTCCTCCCTCAGCTCCTCCTTCTCCTTGAGCGGACGAGCGTCCACAGCGTCTTCGGATGCCATGGGGGCGTAGGCGCCCGTCCGGTGCTCTCGCAGGGCGGGGCCCCACTTTGGATCGGGTCGGCAGGCGTACTTCAACCGCTGAGGAGAGAGAGAGAGACGTCACTTAGAGAATCAGAGTGGAGGGGGATTAAATGTAAATCATAAAAAACCCAGAGAGAAAAGTACGTTTTTTATCAAGTTTGTGATAGAACAGAATAGAAAGAACTGATTGAATCCCCACGGGGGAAGTTTGGCCGTTAAAGCTGCTCCAACATTTGCCTTGTGACAATAATAAACAAATACATATAAGGATATATATGTATACATATAAATAAATTAGTTCGTGTGAGGCAGATAGATAGATTAAAGCCCCTTTAAAGCAATGAATTACCTTTTGAGGGGCTTTATCCTGGTCATGAAACAAATCAGTGGTGGCAAAAAATGTTGCGTCTTAAGGGTCTTGAAAGAGGGCTTCGCAAAATAACGGATATTGTCCAAGAAAATATCTGTTGTTTTCCAAAGGGTTTCATACTTTTAATATGATCAAAAGTATGAAACCTGGTCTAGATGAAAATAAGCCCTATGGGAAAGCTTGGAAAATAAGTCCAAGCTTTCCCATTGGACTTTTATCATATCATATTATCATATTATTCGGTGTTATTAGAGGAACTAACATTAAGGATCAATGAATAGATCTGCCTCTTTTAATAACTTATACTAATAATTATTTAACAGGTTTGTATTTGGTAATATACCAAACATAACTATTTTCTCCGGAAAGCTAACGGCCACAGGACACAGGAGCATCGGAATTGGTTCCATGACTGTGTGGTTCACCAGGAATTGCGTCATGTGGTGAAGCCGGGCGGAGCGCCGCAACAAACTGTTCATTTAGTGGCTCCTTCAAAGACGCCTTAGGATTTTTACCTTCTTACTAAGCTCACACAGTGAAACAGTCCAGGTTCACACTGTGAAACAGTCCAGGTTCACACTGTGAAACAGTCCAGGTTCACACTGTGAAACAGTCCAGGTTCACACAGTGAAATAGTCCAGGTTCACACTGTGAAACAGTCCAGGTTCACACTGTGAAACAGTCCAGGTTCACACAGTGAAATAGTCCAGGTTCACACTGTGAAATGGAAGCACCTGTATGAACCTGGACTGTTTCACATTGAAGGTCATGTTTTTCTATTTTTCTTTTTTCTGTGTTGGAGAGGATCTCTGAGAATGTAAATCTCTGTGAACTCGTGTCTAATGTCAATGAGGATTCGGTTCCTGACATGTGATCATCAGAGTCTCGGCCCGTCTGGTGGAGAAGCTCTACCTCTCTGAAGGTGGCGCCTGGGGACCTGGAGATCTTGTAGAGAGCATAGACGGGTATGCAGACCACCGAGGAGAGGGTCATGGCGAAGCCGATGCCCAGAGACCATCCGGGGTAGACGTAGTCGTTGTAGGTGATGGGCTTGTACTGGATCACCGTGAAGATCAGGATGAACTACAGGAACAGGAGAGCAACAGGAAGTGACCACAGAGTGTCAGGGAAAACATAAAAGCCATTAAGACGGGGTTATTGTGTCCAACAAGTCTCACGCAAACACCGAACCGCCATTTTTAGAACAACCTCCGAGCGAGTTTCATCCGATACACTAGCAATAATATTTATTCTTTTATTTCAAAATTGAAAACAAAAGTGTTTTTTCCCCCGGCTGTGGATCTTTAAGTAGGCTGGCTCAGCCAGGAACAGGATTTGCACGGAGACGATGAGCTCCTCCGGCTTTGTTGTTGTACTTGAGTATAGCGTGAGCGTTGCTAGGTAAACAGTACTTACTTACTAGTCAAGTTATACGGTAACGTAATGGCGTGGCTCTGACTTGGTTCATTGCCAATGGAAACGCAAACAAGTTCTTAGGAGGTGCGTGAGTTGAACAAACTAAACACGGAACTAGCACCAGGTTCTATTTTGGGATATCAGTTGGAGAGGGTTTGGAAGTGACGCCTCCTTCCGTCATATACTCGGAAATAGTCCCTGAAGAAAACCGTGGCCACTGAAATGTTGATTTGCTAATCCTTTTTTGCTGATTATAGTGCCCTGCTGTTACGTTTATGTACATCTGCATTAATACGGGAGCACACAGGATTGTTTTCTACATGCAGAGTTCGTGGAAGCGTGTAGAAACTGAACAGGAAAGGCCCCAGAATCGAGCCTTGCTCTGATCAAAACGGTTTAAGAAAAGATTTCCTTGCGGGCGCGGATTCAGCCGACCTGATTTCCTCTGGTCGATCGTTCCATTTGCATCAGGGCCCAGAACGAAAATGATCACTCCCCTTAGATCCTCAACCGGGCGCTGGAACGGATACAGGACCTCCCGAGGACCTCAAACTACGTGCCGCTACATAGGGTACTAAAAGTTAGAGATACGACGGTGAAAGCCTTAAATTTGACCATTAAGACCTTTAAGTGATCCTCAATGTACTGAAAGCCAAACAGGAGTGATGACATCATCCACACTCATGCCCCACCCTTTCACCGAGCATCAGCGTGTAATCCCTCAGAACAACCAGCAGACACAGGTGAAACAGAACCTCCTATGTGGAGATAATGACGGTTCCACATCCTGACTTCCTCCAGCAGCAGCGGCTTGTTTGGAAACAGTTTTAGCAGAGGGTCTGGAGAGCAGCGCTCTAATCGGGTGGAATGAAACAAAGGAGGGTGAAATCTGAGCGGAAATCCTCAACAATGAATGTCTTGGTCGGTCCGGCGGCTCAGTGGACTAACGCAGCTGCCGGCATTGATAGAAGCCGTTTGTGTCCACAAAGATTTCGTTTTTGGGATTTGTTTGTGAAATAAAGCCGAGCAGATTAGTGTTGATGGCGGCTGGAATGTAGGTCGGCCACAACGGGAAGTTTAAAAACCTGGAACTCAGTTTGCTACAGTCTAGACAAAAAACGGCTTTTTTAGGTTCAAATGGTATATCTAACGTATATTGATGATTTGAGAAGTTGCACCTTTGCCCGTGCTTTATTTCAAAAACTCTGTCTAACGTTTAGAAAAGTGTAAGTCTTGCTGGAACCAAGCACATCGGAACCTAGGATCAACTCCTAGAGAGGTTTGACTCCGTGTTCTGGACCCGTGGCCGGCCTCAGGTCAGCAACGTGTGGAGCTCACTTACGGAGATGATGACTGGGGAGATGAATCTCCAGCAGACCTTGAAGAAGAGAGGAGGAGGGAAGCCCAGCATCATCTCCACATCTCTAAAATAGTTCCAGTGGCCTGGCAAAAAAAACAAAAAGACAAACTTCAAGTATCCAAACAGTGAGACCATCCTGTTGTCATGCGCTAACGACGGACTCTGCTAGTGTTGAGACCTTTTTTGGAGGCGCTCATTTTTACTACAGGGACGACGACATTGCATAAAAAGACATCAACTACAATAAAAGACGGACTGAATATTGCAGAAAAAACAATCTCGGTGCCGAAAGGTAACACTACCGATTTATACTTTATAATCATTTGCAAAACAATCAAACTACCGAGTACGAAGAGTGCAATGCTGTGAAAGAGTGGGGAGGTTTCGGCATTGGCGCTTTTGCTAACAAAGGTATTTAAAAATGCAACACAATAAGAGGAATTGGGTCACCAAGTGGAAGGGGAAATAACAAATCCATTGGATATTACATATCTTTCGTGATGTAATAAGCAAAAGCAGCTGATCTAAAATCTGTTTGGTACTTTGCAGAAACCGCTCTGGTCGGGTAAGACCGTAATGCCGGAGTGAGCCAGGTGTTTCAGATTAGTGGTGCATGGGCTAAAGACGCCCGGAAAAGTTCTATTTTCCTGATGATCACATGACAGAGTTGAGAAACATAAGGAATATGTTTTCTGCACGGGGCACCGTGAAAGAGCAAGATAAAGTTTAATCATCATAACTGGAGTGAACGTTTGAAACAATATTACTGATTTGAAGTCATAATCGCTCAGCCCTACCTGAGGATACTGACCGCTTTAGTCTGCCATTTGTGAAGACAGATAAATATTTCTGCTTCCGATGTAGATATAACGGTTTTCTAAATGTTTAATTTATGAATCTGATGTCGCCTTTCGTAACATTAAGAGCAGAAGATCACCGAAATTGTAAAATAACATCGTCAATATCCTTTTTCTTTTTTTTCATAGTTCTGAGGATGTTTATTCAGACAATTTCTTTCCTTACCGTAAACATACATGACGCAGATGCACATAATGCAGGAGATGATGACCAAAGAGAAACTAGCGGCGTAATTGTCCATCAGGAGCAGCCAGTAGATTCCCGCCTGCACACAAATAAACGCGAAAACCAGTGATAACTACAGCTCCAAGGAGAAGGAAGAAGGTAACGCATGAATTTCACGTGACTGGGGTTCACCTGCGTCGTTAGCGGCACGCCCAGTAAGAACCCAACTATGGCCACTGAGAGTGTGACGATGGTCTTGTGCTTGATGATCCAGTCCGTGCCGATCTCATCGACGATGGCCGTCACCAGTGTCTCCAGCAGACAGAACTACGAGAAGAGACAGAGATCGGACAATGTGTTGGTTTTACATTGGGAATCGGGAATCTTGAAGGATGATTGGTCGATAATGGCTTAAGACATCATTAAGAGGCGTTTGAATTGAGGTGGTCAGAACTTTATTTGTCGGGGCCGTGTTTTTTTAACAAAAACAATTCTATCTGTTCTAATCATGTTTTTGAAATTCGGAGGAGCATCACTGTAAAAGAATGACTATGGATTAACTGAGAAACACTGTAGAATCATAATTTAAAATAGAAAGACAATTTAGTGTCCTTTTAATTTACAGTAATTTACTTGACAAAACAGGAAATAGTTTTATTTATTTGAAAGATTTAGAGATTACTGTTGTTTAAACATATTCAATCTCTTATACAGAAAACTGCTAAAATATGATCAGATTTTTTTTATTTAACGTAACAAAACTGTGTAACATTTAGGCGCACAATCTGTATTTTAATTTCCAGCTTTGATAAACACAAATATTACACCCCAAACCACTTTTTAGTAAAATTAACGGAAAACTCAATTGGAAAACTTAATTTATGTTAAGCAACTATTACATGCAAATACCACAGAAAGAACTTAAACAGCGTGATAAGTTTTGCAAATTTGGTAGAAAAGGGATGCTGAGTTCACTGGTTTCAAATGTTTTTCTCCCATAGATTATTAGTATGGAAGTTTGAGTCTGTAAAATGTACAGCTTGCATTTTAAAACTGGTTACGTTTTGACTTTATTGTTTATGGGATTTCTCCGGCAACCACAGCTGCCATTTTTTTTTCTTTAAGAAAGTATTTTTTTAAATGTTTTTTTCCTCGTAGGGTTCATGGTCAGGCAACATAAACACGAGTTGATGGGAATCTGTGCGGCGTTTTGCTTATCCAGCATCGACACCATGCCAAAATGACTCAAGCAGAGATTTCAGCAACAAAACACAGCTGCAACGAAAGTGTGTGCCGTCACCTGTGGTTCTTCATCCTTAAGTGAACTGCTCCTTTAATGGAGACAAAACTGCTCCGAGATCAGATTCCTGTATTGCGATATGATGATTAATGAGGGCGTCAGGAGTTTCGCATGCTCACCTGTGTTCCCAGTCCTAGAAGGATGAGCATGAAGAAGAAGAGCAGCGACCAGAGCGGTGAGATCGGGAGCAGAGTGAGGGCTTCTGGGTATGCGACGAAGGCCAGGCCTGGGCCGTGGTCGGCCACCTCCGACACGGGGACGTTGAGGTTGTGCGCCATGAAGCCCAGGATGGAGAAAATGACGAAGCCCGCGTAAACGCTGGTCGCGCAGTTGGTCACGCTGATGATGATGCTGTCTCTGTGGCAGAAGAAAGAAACCAAATAAATTGATTGAATCGAAAACACTTTCCAACAAATGTTTCCACCGTTGCTGTCAGCCGTACTCTTCAGCTACGCAGAGAAACCCTTCAGCTATAGGTTTTAGCTTAAAAACCTGATCCTTGGTATTGTACGTCACTATCAAAAACATGCAATAGTGTTGACTCTAAAGTTGCCTTTGAGCGTGATTGCTTGTTTGTCCCTATGAGCCTGTTTAGACTTTCAAATCCGTTTTGGCCGATTGGATAACGAGAGGACAGTGGGAAACCTCGCCGTTTATACCTGTGTCTATCAAGCATCTACAGATTTGTACAGCTGACCAGCTGTGTTCAGATTTCGTGTCTGCTTACTACAAGGTCAAAGGGCGTTGCGTGTAGTTATCAGTCAGTCAGTCAAGCGCAAAATTTGTTTAGCTAGATAGCACGGGCTAATTTATAACTCAGAGATTTTCCAGGAGCAAATATACACCCAGGGACTACTCAAACGTGTAATACTGACAGGATAAAGTCAAATGCGACTCGATAAAGTGGCCTGGACAAGGTGAGAATATAAGCAGGTTAGAAAAGCATTGGCTTTCGGCCGCCGCACTGCTCCCCAAAATACCCGGAAGAACTTCTCCACAGTGGTTTGAGTGATCGGATCACAATGCGTCGTTTGGTGGTCGTTTACGCTTGTATTTAGCAATGTTTCTCGCTGAGATCACCCAAAAATCATTTTAAAACCAAGTCTTCAGTCCAAGTGAAATGTCCATGATAGAGCTAAGGTTAGCTTCAGCCGTTGTTCAGGCTATCAAACATAATCCACTCTTCAGATTCTAGAGGTTTTTAGTGTTTGGCCAGGTGTTTTTTCTGATTAGAAGTCCTGTTCAGACCAGATGCTTTGAGTTTTGATTGAATTAACTGGGGCTCTGTAGTATTGCTGGAATTTGGTTGGCACCCTTTTATAAGCTCAGTAGAAGTTGAGGGGTTTGGACTGTAGAGTCAACATGTTCCTCTGCTGGCACTATAAAAACCAGCGACTTTCTTTCAGTCTTCTGTAAAGTTTTCTCTCTTCATATTTATTCTGCCTGGCTGAGATTTTGTTTCCTCACACATGTTTCTCAAGACTTATCACAAAGGACGTCTTTGATGACTTTGATTCGCCGGCCCCTCTCCGGGCTCCTGACAGACCACCAATCGGTCCCACACCTGCTTCCCTCCTGCTTGTGCTACATTCAGGAGGGCAGGGAGCAACTCCACAGGGACGGCGCGGCAGAACACAAGCTGATTAGGCCGCCGTGCAGCTGTCTGAGCTGATAGCACAACCTCAAGCTCTTGGCAGAGGAGCAAATTATATCTTCAGCCTTTCTACTTCCTGACCCGACGGCGGCGCTGCGACGGCTGGTGTGGACAAGCTCTCCTTATCTCCTCCGTCCCCATTCCTCTATCTTCTCGCCTTTTCCCTCGCTCCCCTGGCATTCAATCACAGAGTAACACAAATCTGAACCACATTATCTCCGTCCCTCCCGCTGGCCTACCTTACCTCACCTTCTCCCCCTCATGCTTTTTAAACCTGGAGCCCTGAAGCCGATCGTTCTACCACCACGCCCCGACTCATTAAAGAGGTGCTCCTCTTACTCCGCTAGGCCTTCTGCCTTGATTCTCAGTCAAGCACAAATAATCCCAGGCTGCTTTGTGCTGCTGCAGAATAGCCTGATGCTATTGCAGCGATAACATTATGAACACCTGCGCAAATGACTCTGCGTTGTGAGCTCTGTGTGTTCTATCACATAGCTGCATTCAAATCTTAACTCATGTGCTACAGGAGCTCTTCTGTGGGATCAGACAGCGTTTCCTCCCAACGCCCAACAATGATCCTGTTGCCGGTTCACAAGTTGTCCACAGGTACTAACCACCACTGACCCGACCTTTTAGCCATCACAATATGGCCTTGTCAATATTAGAGATTCATATCGTAGTTCAGTGTTTATGATGTTATGGCCATTCAGTGTATTCACACAGGCAGCGGGAGAGCCTTGGCTGAGTGGATGGAAATGCCAAACTATGGTGTGTCTGTGACCTCATCAAGAGTTATAAATGTCACTTTGTATAGTTAAAATATTATGCCGATACAGCCCGTAGTTCTGACCCAATAAGGAAAGAGTCTTAGTGGTGGTGGAAATAAAGTTAATACCGTTAAAAACATGGTCCTACCAAAAACATCGAGAAGTTTGGTTTAACTCTAAAAACTGATCGGAACAGAGGGGATTTTGCAAGTAGGTGAAGGGGCTGGTTCTAGTTTCAGTTAAGGGCCTATTCCCAACTAAACAGAACTTCCAACCATTGCTGAATGTACCAATCAGAAGAGAGGAGTGAGCTGATTGGCCGGTTGACTAGACAATGGACACCAGCTGTATGCAAGTGCATTTGGTTGGGGTTTTCCTGCTGGTCTGGGGCCTTCCAACCAGGAAGGATTTTGCCACATTTTGTTATCAAACATATGGATAATGAAGGCATGAGGACAGTTTGAATTTTTTCTCCTGCTCCTCATCCTGTCATCTCCACACACATGCATAAAAAAGTAAAAGCTACTTCCTCTAGATATCAAAAAAAACATTTAGGTCGGTGAAGAGTCTTGAGACCCTTTAAAACGTTTCACTACATTTCTGTGTTTGTGTAAAGAACGTTGCCCATTTAAAGGGTGATTCTGACTTTGTTCATGTGGATTTGCTATAACTTTAATAGAAATCGTAAAAAAAATAGAAACTAGACCTACCAAGGCTGTATTCCCGAAAGTTCCCAATCCACTGCGTTGTAACAGCAATCTACCTGATTCATCTTTTCAAATTAAATCTTAAAGTTAGGTCTACAGTAGTTTTTGTAAAGAAAAAGATCCACAAAGTGAGTAAAAGATGGCGTTTACAAAATAGATCCCTTTGGCCGATTCATAGGCACCAGACTCGGACTAAATCAGACCAAAGGTTGAGAAATTATGGCAAGGTAAAGATCTAGTCCTACATATACAACCAACCTTTCCCCCAAATCAATCCAGTTGTTCCTCGCACTAAGGTTTACGTGGGTATAAAATGAGAAAATGATCCATGAAATAGTCTTTGAGTTATCCTGCTGAAACGAATGATCTCGGGACTCGGGACCGACCTGAAGCAGTTGTTGTGGAACTTGTTATAGGAGGCCATGGTGATGAGGCCGCCCCAGGCACAGCCCAGAGAGTAGAAGATCTGTGATGCCGCGTCCCCCCACACCTGCAACAACAAAACCCACCCTCTGTCAGACGCAGGAAAAAAAAGAAGAAATTAACCTGTACCTTCAGTTTGTCCGGTGAATACCTTTGCATCGAGGACCTTCTGCCACTGAGGGGTCAGGTAGTACATGATGCCGTTGATGGCTCCGTCCAGCGTGATGCCGCGGATGAAGAGGATGGTCAGAACGAGGTAAGGGAACGTGGCTGTGAAATACACCACCTGGACAACCACGCAGAAAAACACAAAACAACAAGTCACAACTTTGTTTCATCCTGAAAACCAACCACGGTGACAGGAGCGGGATTGTCTGACCTTTCCAGAGGACTTGACGCCCTTGAAGAGACACAGGAAGACCACGATCCACGACACAGCCAAGCAGCCCAGGATGGGGAGACGAACTTCTCCCAAGTTCCCGATATCATCAGAGATGTTCAACACGTAGTGTCTGAAGCAAAGGCAGAACATTTTCTCATGCAAATACTCGATCAGCATCAGAGTCGGCTGAAGATGCACAGCTCTATTTTTCGAATTAATGACATTTTACACACTGGCATTTTTACCTTTAAGCAATATTTCCGAATTAAATAAGTGTGCCACTATCTAATCTAATTAATATTTCTGTGCCAGGGTTTAAAACTAAGTGGACTTTAGTAGGTGCAACTTAAACTGAAGACGTTTTAAGGCCACAAAAGTCGATTGATTTGACACGACTTAACAATATTGACGGACACAGACGTTAATAAATGGCGGTTAACCATATTATGTTGCAATTGCTTACCAATTATGTTGATTGCACATCCATTATTTTCAATCTCAATTATTTAATTAAATCTAACATGACCTGGTCTGATGGACATTGTTGATATAACCAGTTAAAGTAAATACAAAAAATTAATTTTTCAGTGTGTTGTTAACTCGGATAACCCATTTTATTCTATATATCTTTATATAATTTCAGTTAATTCAAGTGGAATTCAGGTGTTTGCACCCAACATGATATCCATGCCTTTTAAAATATGTACAAAGTCAGCTTCTGTAAGAACAGGCTTCAATATTTCCTGTAGGGAATTGATCTAAAAACTCAAAATATTAATAACAATTTCTTATATTATGTATTCTTTCTTTACAGAAGCAATGGGATATCTCTGTAAAATAATAGCTACCGTTTAAAATCTCATTTTCCACTATTGTTTTTGAGTTAAAGGGCTGTCACTTTAATTACTCCAAATGTTGGAGGTTCATTTCTTCTTCTTTTTTTGAAAAAAAAACAACCTTTTATAGATAAATCATACAGAAAAAAAAGAAATTATCCACTAATCTGCGAAAAAGAAGGCAGGATACAAACATGTCAATCACTCTTGGTGTGTTATAGATTAATAGGATGACGATTAATGAACTTTATTTGGATTTGTTTGGAGGAAAAGTTAAAGTAAAAATAAGAATATAGACATCGAAAAAGGAAAAGAAGTATTTAGGACATTTTCAATATAATTGCAATAGATGTCTATCGTTTTTTTGTTATTTTTCTTTCTTCTATTTTAATGAATTTTATTTATTTTATAAGGTTATTAACCTGACAAACTATTTTTTCAGCTGCTCTGGTTTTTGAAAATTGTTTAATAAATACAGTGAATGAAGATTTATTGAAAAAGAAGTCCAGTTCTGCAGCATCTTCTTTTAGTCTCCGAATCATTTGAATTTTTGGCAGACGTTGAGCAGAAAAACCCCAATTAACTCCACGATGTCCAACCTAGAATTCTAGATGTGTGTGCGAAATTTCACAATCACACTATTTGTTGCACAACATGCGAGTAACAAATAGTGTAATAAGTCAGTATTATATTATTAAACTTTTTTCAAACAAAACAAACATTTGATGCAAAACTAGTTTAAAACCAGATCAGTTTTTTCCTGTCTGTGTCCGGTCTGACTTTCTTTTAAACTTGTGACAAATTAGTGTTACTAGGAAATCTTATGAAAGGACGCGTTCTATCAATAAATCCATGAGGGAAAAAAATAAATAAATAAAATGATGATATATCATAGAAGTCCCCGAGTTGATTTTTATGCACTAAAAATGGAATAAAATCTGACCAACTGTGGCAAAATTATGAGCCCAAAATGTTTGCAGATAAAGCTCCCACTAGTTGTGGAAATATACTACCAATCCTTCCCAAAATCAATCCAATTCTTCCTGGTACTAAGGAATCAGTGGGTATAAAATTTGAAAATGATCCATGAGATGGTTTGGAGTGGACGCAGCAATGACAATTTGATAATATTGCTGACTTTTCTGGGAAATAATTATCCTACTAGTGTTCTTACTTCCAGTACTCCTCACTGGGGCTGGTCCTCTTTGTGCGGTTGACCACCTCGGCGGCCCCTGCTATCAGGCTGGTGGTGGCGTTAGCCAGGCTGGCGTTGAGCTTGCGAGTGCTGTCCACCACGCCGCTGCAGTCGGGGGTGTTCCAGGGGTTGTTGCAGTAGGTCCACGGCAGCAGGCTCGTCATGGACGAGAAGAAGTAGTAGAAGGAAATGCAAATGACCACATTGTAATAGATCCCGATGTAGGTGGACACCACCATCATGCCATAGCCCACACCTAGAGGGAGGAGGTGAGAGGGTGGAGAGGGATGTTAGACTCAGAACCTTTAACCTTATAATGCCTGGTTCAACTGTTTGGTTGAGCTCATTCTGAGTCACGTAGAACCTATTTCTGATATGACTCAGCGGCAGAGTTCAGAGTTTGAGCTATGAACTCTGGGTATGAGGCATTATCCATGGCTACTGAGAGTCCAATTAAATTAGAAGCACATTTTGGGCATTTTTAGAACTTACTCGACAGAAGGATGTACCTTGATGCAACCCAAAAAAGTTTCATAAAGGGTCAAATAGTTTTCCAAAAACGTTCTTTGCCAAAGCCGTCATTGGATTTCACTTCATAATGAAGGTAGTGACGAGGAGCTAATCTGATTGCAATTGATTATTTTCCTTGATTTTTATTTTTACATTTTAATTGACGCTTGTCCAAACAATTCAGAGTGCCGAAGGTTTTTGATTCAATATATTTAAGAAAATGTGAAAAAAAAAAATCATCTTTCCATAGTTTTTAGTTTTCATGTTGAGGACATGAAAGGGTTTACATGGTAATCCACTGGATCCAGCGTTTCAGCTGTTGTTCCTTTGTTTCTGTCGTTGTGTTGGCAGGATTACTCAAAAAACTCTGATTGAATGATCGTGATTGGTAGGGTACGGCTTTCGGGATGATCCATCAGATGTTGGTAGAGATCTGGATGACCATCTATGTCCAGAACTGTTTTAAATGATTCTACACCGCTGCGGTACAGGACTTATTGTGCTCAAAGTCTAATCTGCATCCAGGTAATATTCTGAATCTATTGCTAGAGGAAGTTTAAATGTGTGGGACACTCGGAAAATTCACTACCGTGAGATAACGACTGACGATAAGGTCGGTCCAACTGTAGCTGAAACTGTGCTGATTGTGTTTCTACGTAATTTGATGCGTTAGTTATCTTGAAATAAGTGATTTTTCTATGTTTGTTGGACTAATAATAATGCCATTGTGATCCCAAATAAGGGGTAGGTTTTGTGTCAGTTAAGTTCCTGTTTTTACAGTTCCTGTTTTTATAATCCCACTATCTAGTTGTTTTTGCTTGGTGTGTGGACGAGGATGACGGGAGGGTTAGGGTTAGGGGTTAGGGTTAGGGTTAACAGTATTTAAATACTTTTATTTCATTTCCTGTTTTTATAAGTTCATGCTTTGCTACATTTCTAATGGCCTATTTCTGTCTTGGCGATGAAAAGGGTCAGAAGGACACTAAAGGGAAATTGTTTTCATAGTGTAAAACATTTTTTTGTAAATTTCTTATGTACAAAAAGTGCTATATAGATTAAGTTTGAGCAGTTGATGTAGGAGATGTGATCTTGGTGATGTAACGGTATCCTGAGCTGCCTTGGTGGAGGTTTGTGCTCCGACTGGTTTCTAGTTATCAGATAAACACAGAAGCATCACGAAGTGAATCCAAACTATCAAGTTAATAAAAGTTGTTTTTGTTACGCCACCTTTTAACAAAGAGCAGTAGTAATTTTTGCTTAAAGTCTCAGGATCTACCTCTCTCGAGAAGGGGTCAAAAAATCTTGCCACTGTTTCTGCACAGCTACACATACAGCAGGTATTCGATGAATCACATGAACCTCCGTGAGAGAACCGACACTTAGGAGAAATAAGGCTGGATTTAAGATTGTTCTTCACTTTCTGTACAATTGTGAGAACCTTCAGGGCAGCCATTTGTTTCAAAAAGTTAGACTTGAACAAAGCTTTAACCAGAGATGGGAAGAAGTGATTAACTTTTGTGAGGAACCTTTCTGGCAGAGCGGGAACGTCTGAATTGACAGGCCATGATTTATGAGTTTTTTTCACGGTGAAAGTCTTTAAATAAAGGTTTTGCATAGAAACAGTAATTCTACCGTTCTCCAGCCTCAGGGCTGGTCTGAAGTCTCTTATGCTTTTCTTGAAGCGTTGCATCTTCAAAGAGAATTAACTACAGATATTTGCGTCATGCCAGGAGTCATTGAGATGATTGCTGTCACATTTGGGCCCAACAGACAAAGATGGAGCTTCTCCCGAGGTCCTACATGTTTTATGTGTTTGTTTTATAAAAACCCAAAACACATGGACACTGACCTTTAAACATGGGGCTGATCTTCCAAACGCCCAGACACCCCTGGCTGGCAAACTGACCGAAGGACAGCTCGAGGAAGAAGAGAGGGATGCCGCAGAACACCAGCATGATGAAGTATGGCAGCAAGAAGGCACCTGGAGGGGAAAGATGACAGCATGAAGAACAAATACTATAAACTTCCAGTACCTAATATTGTCATTTCAGCTGTCTGAAGACAAGTCAGACAAGTTTAAGAATCCAAACAAACATATAAAAAACTACATCCCGAATAAAGCTCTGTGTTCATGGAGAAACTGGGAGGAATGGCATCCATGGTACCCGGAGGAACCCAGAAAAGAACATTACCTGAATATTGCCACAACACACCTTTATGACCTTTAGAGCGTTTAGGAGCTGTTAGGAGGTCAACCAAACTGTTTCAATGCAGGAAGACAATAATCCCCGAGTATAAGATCAGCCCACCTGGGAAAGGTTTACAATCAAAGTATTGCAGTGGTCTCGTCAAAATCTGGACCTGACCCCCATTGAGATGCTGTGGTGGGACCTGAGAAGATCCGTTCATGCTCACAAATCCTCCGGTGCAGCTGCAGTAAAGCAGTTCTGGGTTTGTCCACCTCGGCGATGCCAGAGGCTGACCTCCAGCTATCCCTAGGGGGTTTGTTGCAGTTGTTGCTTCTGAGGGTGGAACATCTAGATGTTACGATCAGGGGCTAGTCATTTTTTTATAGTGCTGAATGTTGTGTCGCTGTAGGAAGCTGTTCAAAGACCTGGGAGGAGGAGGAGGCGGAGGAACTATTTTTACCCTCCTGACACTAAGCCTACCAAAGGTCAGACTCATTTTGCCCTCTCCTATCCTGTCTCTCCGGTAGGTGGTTGCGCCTCCCCAGAGGAATCAGTCTACCATTCTCTAGCTGAGAACCGTGGCCCCAGATGTGGAGCTGACTCTCGTGTCAGCGGCTTCATACTCAGCTGCAAACTAGTCCAGTGCTGCTGGAAGTCTGGGACTGATGAAGGAAATAGAACCGCATCATCTGCAAAGAGTAGAGAGGCATTCTGACACTCTCCTTGCCTCGATTGTAACCTATGAGGAATCTAACACACAGGAAACGCGTTTCTCTCAGCAAAATGAAATCTAAGCCTGTGATGTCATACCGGACAGCACAAGACCCCGAATCCCCTGCCTTTTACAAGTAAGCCCGACTGAACTGCTCAAACTGAATGCGAAGTTCCTCCCGCAAACCCGTTTTTCTTAAAAAAGGTACCTGAGTGAGTAAAATCTGAACTATTAGAGTAAAATCAACCAAGGGTTGAGAAATTATGGCCCGAAAAACTTTTGGAGATAAAGCTCCCCCTAGTGTTGGAAATAAACCACTGTTTACAAAAATATAATAGAATTTTAAAAAAGAGAAAAAACAAAGGAAAGGAAACACACGACTGTGCTTTTTAAAAAATGTTTCTAATGAAATATCAACTAAAGAAAAAAAAAAGAATGAGAAAAAGAATTATAGAACCGATGTTTCTTTTTTTTAAAATAACCAATGAATCGAAGGGGAAAAAAACCCAAATACAACTGACGTTTTACCAAAATCAATCCACTTCTTCCTCTCACTAAGATCTATGGTGATATTTTGAAAATGTCCCATGAAAGAGTTTTTGAGCTATTGTTGACACGAAAGCTCTGCGCATTATAACAATTCCATAATACCCACAATTTTTCTGGGATATAATAAAATACCCAAAACATTCTTCCCCATCATCATCTTCTGGAGGTAAAAAAAAGAAAGAAAAAGAAGCTGAAGCTCATCTGTGGCTCCCCTGAGTGAGCAGAGAGGTCAGTGGATGAGCAGCTGAGTCGGCTCAGCGGTCCAACAACTCTCTGATGGTCAGGAAACAGAACCGGACAAACACGGATCTGTACGGAACCTACACGTTTTTGTGTGTTTTCATTATGCGCGTCTGAACGCGATGTAGGTCGGTGCAACCAGCTGATATCGGTACAAACACCACAACCTGAACGTTCTGTTTGCGGCGACGGGATGACCCGGTACATTAGGATCGGGACTCACATCCCTTAGATTTTACTTCACATTTTCAGTTTGGTTTACTGTACAATCAATCTCCCGTGGTTTTTAGGATTAGCTTGACTGGAGGGAAGAAAAGACTCTGAAACAAACTAACAGCAGCAGATGGGAAACGCTCCGCAGGAGCAGCAGCTGGACTCAGTTTATAGTCTAGTTAGCAATAACTTAACTGACAAGGATGCAAATTGTGAACCGGTGAAGACGAGGCATTGATTGAAACCAAAGGTTCAAATAAGCCGACGATACATCTGGCCTGTATTCTATATGGTTTGGTGTTTTTCACAAATATACAGATTTTACCTCAATTAACATTCAGAAAAAAAAATGGACTCCTTTCATTTTCAAACTGAAACTAGTTTTCATCACACCTCACTTCATTTTAGTAGCTCACTGGTGAATAACTGGCCAGGACTAAACTATTTATAATGATATCCTGATCCACATTTTTAATCATTTATACTCTTATCGCTTCAATGTATACAAGGTACAACATAGTGAAATTAGATCTCTACTGTTGACCCATCCTGGACTGTTTTCACTGTATGAACCCGGACAGTTTCACTGTATGAACCCGGACTGTTTCACCGTATGAACCTGAACTGTTCACTGTATGTTTTTTTTATAGATGATAATTGTACATTCAGCTGCTTACCTCCCCCATTTCTGTAGCACAGGTAGGGAAACCTCCAGACGTTACCCAGGCCCACAGCGTAGCCCACGCTGGTGAGGACGAACTCGATCTGGTTGCCCCAGTTCCCTCTGCGGGAGTTTTCATCCGTCTTCACCGGCTCGCCTGGAACTGCTCCGTTCTACAACAGCAGCAGGAAGAGAAAGCGACGTCAGGCAAGAGCTACAATAATTAATCGATGTTTGTTGGATAATGGGTAGACTGGTTTCAGTTGTCATGTCAGCAACACTTAAGTTGGCGTCACAAAACAAACATGTATTCTTTCTGTGGAAAACATTTAATGGACTCAGATGTGTGTTTGAGGGTTCTGCTCCAGACAGATTCAACCTATTCTGCTCCTTCTGGATGACTCCTAGTTGTCCCTCTCCTTTCCCTGCATCACTATTAAACATCCCTTTAGTGACTATGTCACATATGTGGTGTGTTCTCACCTTTGCAGAACAAGTGTCCCTTTAATTATTGTTCAAACACAGTTTATCTGAAAATACCTTGTTCACAGCTTCAACTGTTCAGAACCAGGACTCAGGTCGGGTTCAGGTCAACAATGAGACGGATATTGTGTGAGACACACATTAACCAACACACACACACATGCTTGTTTTTAGGTTTTATGGGGACATGCGTGTTCATGATCAAATACATGTTTTTCACAATAAATGTAAAAAATGCTTGCAAACTATGGCTGGAGATCTTTTTATGATTTTGGCCTGAGCTACTAAATTTATGTTTCCTGTTACCAAACAGTACTATTGTCTTATTTTGAAGGAGTAACTCGGAAGTTGAGTTTCATGTGTGTTGGGATTGTTCTGCGTTGATGGGAAAATAAAGCACGAGACGTTTTCTTCACATTAAACCGCCAGCTTTTTATAAGCTGTTTATTAAAGTTAATGAATGACTTATAAAGCGTGTCCAATCTCATTTACAGACCGTTTATAAATGCTTTAAAATGGTACCAAATGAACACAAACAAATAAGTTCTGAGCTAAAAATTGGAAATGAATAAGACGGTAAGCTCGAGCTTTTCTGATGTTTTTTTGTTTATACAGTCATGGATGAGGTAAAAAGTTCACTTTACAGACGGACAAGATCCGCCACAACTGCACTCCAGATTATGATATTCTGTATTCAGTGGCTTATTCTCATCAATGCATAGGGGAGTTTTTCAGCCCTTTTGAATGTTTCCCTCACACTTCCTCCCCTACCTCGGTCGAGCATAAGCTAGGCGCACCGGAGCAGACAGGATGTAAAGTGAAATCAGCGCCTTGAGAGCAGCAGATAAGCATTTGGTCTTGTCGTCCCGATTCATAGCTTCTCCTCTCCTCTCCTCTCCTCTCCTCTCCTCTCCACCCTCCCTCCATCACTCCATCTGCTGGCATCAGATGGTCCCTTTCTCCTGACCTCGGCTTTGTCCATCCATCCGTCTGTCAGGGTGGGCGCACATGATCACGCTCGTGTTCTCACAGATAAATAAATGCAGCTCATTTTTTTAAAGTAGCATATAAACAGAACTCAACAATTATTCATAGCAAATAAGAAAGACGGAACAAGATGGCATTTATTAAAATCGGAAAGTCTGACATCAGCAAGGAATCTTAATCTATGAAAGACATGGTTAAGCATTTGTAACTTTGGTTATAACATCACGACACATGTGTGACACATGTGTTATACATGTGTTAGAAATGTGATACACATGGGTTACAAATGTGTTATAAATGGGTTATAAATGTGTTATACATGGGCTACAAATGTGTTATAGGTGGGCAACATATGTGTTATACATGTGTTACACATGTGTTACAGATGTGTTACACATGTGTTACACATGTGTTACAAATGTGTTATACATGGGCTACAAATGTGTTATAAATGGGTTATAAATGTGTTATACATGGGCTACAAATGTGTTATAGGTGGGCAACATATGTGTTATACATGTGTTACACATGTGTTACACATGGGTTACATATGTCATACACATGTGTTACAAATGTGTTATACATGGGCTACAAATGTGTTATAAATGTGTTATACATGGGTTACATATTTGTTACACATGTGTTATACATGTGTTATACATGTGTTATATGTGGGTTACAAATGTGTTTTAATGTTAATTCTATATTCAATTACTGGAGTCAAAAGATGTTTCCTCACTCAGCCTCAGAGGATTTATGTTTGAAGAGCCTCATTTAGGCTAAAGCCTTTCCCAGCTGACATTCGGCGAGAGGCAGGATTCACATTGGACGCATCAACAGTTCATCAAAGAGCCGAAACCAGTTATATAAAATACAACTGTAATATTATTAACTCATAAGAACCCAGTCACATTTATCCTTAAATGAAAATTAAGGGGGATGTAAAGTACAATACATGGAGCCTGTACGAATCTAATGTAAAGTTATTTTTGTGATATTTCCCCTCTATAAGAGATGTGTAATGTCGCAACTTGCTTTTTTGGTAGTTTTTGCCTCATTTCATGCCACGAAAATTCAACAGATAGCTACGTTGTTTTATATGGAACTGTTATATGGAACTGCCAAAATATGTTTACAGAACTGGTTTGATGTAATTCAGGATGTGCTTGAGAAAATTAGAATAGTTAAATGGATTGAAATTTAAATTAAGTGACTGAAAGAAAAGCTGAACACAATTATCTATTTTCCATTTAAATAATTTTATTTTAACCCACAAGGAACCATGGCGCCACAGGTATCTATTAAAAGCCGTTGACAATGGACAGCCATTAAATAAATATACACTGATCGGATTAGCCATAACATTAAAACCACCTGCCTCATATTGTGTAGTTATTTTTTTTAATAAACTTTAAGAACTTTTTCAACAATTTGTGCTACACTGACTCTTGTGAAGGATCTGACACCACAGAAATTTTAATATGATATCAAAACAATTACCAAATATTAAATAGAATAAAATCTCAAATGCTGTCTAATATATCCA
The DNA here is from genome assembly GCA_037951165.1 of Lophius americanus. Lineage (NCBI taxonomy): Eukaryota > Metazoa > Chordata > Actinopteri > Lophiiformes > Lophiidae > Lophius > Lophius americanus. The sequence continues at coordinate 302,728 of JBBDHG010000210.1, read as the reverse complement.
ACCTACTGACAGGTAACCATGGTTACCAGATAATCAATGTTACTCTGATTTCACGTCATTGGTTATAATGATATGGCTGATCAGGGCATGTTGTATATATCTATATCATTTTAAAAATGTTAATTTCAATGGTAAAAAATAGTGAATCAGTCAACATATTTAAGACCTGTCAGAGAATATTTGATTTTTTAAAGATTTAAATAATCATATTTTCATTTTCTAATTTCAGAATTTCCAGAACCCCAAAAAAAAGATGTTCACACAGTCAGGACCAAACCTAAAGATAATTTTAACAATGTACAGATGTTTTCTCAGCTACGCTTAGCAGTTTAGTGACCTTTGAAGGAGAATTTATACGCATTAATTCAATTTTGTTCCTCTGTGGAACTCCTGCAGGACATCAAGTCCTGGAGATAGAATCACAGACACACACTATGCACCTGCACACACGCACACACACACTGTGCACCTGCACACACACACTGTGCACAGCCTCTCCCAGATGATGGCTCTGCCTCTGACATGGAGCAAAGTCTGGTCGAAAGAAACAACCACAACAACTAAGAACAGTCCCGGCGTTTTGCCCCCATGCTGCTGCAGTCGCTCTTTGAGGCGGCGCCAAGCGTCACTAATGAGCCAGAGAAAAGACAGCAAAACAGCGACAACCACAAACAGCTGCCATATTTTCCCACAAAGCTCAGCAGGGTGTCTGTGAGCCCTGCCGGGCCTGCATGTGGAGGAAGGCGAGAGGAGAGCATCTTTGGCCTTTCTTTGAGCGGGCCGGACGGCTGCAGGTGGGACGGACCGGAGAATCGGCCGAAACACGTGTTGTTGATGAAGAGGCGCGCAGGGGTGGGGTCGGGGTCATCGCTCGCCGTCGCAGCAGGTTGTACTTTTCCGCGTCTTCATATAGAGTTAATCTTTGGCCGGCGAAAATTGTGTCGGAGACGGAGAGGAGCTGTGTGTGTGTGTTCTAGTTTCAGACAGCTGAACAACTTACCAGCCCTCAGAGGAAGAACCGCACACAGATGCTTAAATGAACCCGTCGGATAGAGGAAATAAACGGAACAGGACAGTTTGGTTTGACTCAACCTGAAGACGGAGTCGGTTTCAGCGGAACCTCTAGAAAAACCTCTGAAAACACTTCAATAAAAAACAGTGTGAAATGAAAAACCAATAGAGTGAAATATGATCAATACAAGAGAGATCTCCTTGGTTGAGAAATGATGCCGAAATTATTATTTCATGAGAAAGTATTCAACTGGCCTTTCCCAAAATCAATCCACACACAAAGACACCAAATACCTCCCTTAAATTGTCCATTAAGATCAAGACGCTGTCTGCAGAGGATTGTCGCTCACAGATTGCAAGTCCAACAATGTCACTCAAATGCTTTGGCAGGTATAGACGGATGTTTTAATTAGCTCACGTCAGGGGGGATTATAATGTTGCCGCTTGGTAAACCGTAAACCCACCACCGGAAAAAAACACTAGTCAGGCAGGTGAGAAAATGACTTGACAAGAAAATTGTTTGTTTAAATGAGCCTTTAAAAGTAAAATTAGGCAAACGAAGAAACCACTGTTGAATTTCAGTGAATTCTGACCAGCAGTTTTTGATGAGATGTGATTGGACCAGCCCGCTACTCGCTGCAGAGGAGGCAATGGTTATATCTGAGAGCTATCAGATATATCTATAAAGCATAAAACAGGAAGTGGATTGAACCATTTACTTCTCAGTGAAGTTGCGATGACGGTTAAATGTTGGGGTCTGATTTCTTGTCAGTAAAACTGCTAGCGACAATTTCAACAGTTTAGTTAAAAAAATGCTGTAGTAAGAGATGTAATTAAGCTATGGCATAATATTAGAAAGCAATAATAGCAATATTACTGTATTATCAATATGTTATAATTGTTTTGTTGTTACTGTGTAATAACATTGTTTTCGTGTGTAATTACTGTGTAATAACACTATACCAATTATCTAGGTTCACCAAAGGAGTGGAGGATATATGCAAATAGGATGATAGTTTTTTTTCCTCTTACTTAAATCTGCCATGTCAGATTAATAAACCAGAAGCTGATGGTTTTACTTCTGCAGCATTTTTATCCCAGATCTTTTCTCATCTTTTATTACTTCCTTCTTTCAATGGAGAGAGAGCACAGACAGACTCTGAGTCAGACACTCTTGACAGACGGCAGCACAGACCTTTTTCAACCTGACAGCTGCGGCCATGTCTGAAAGAGACGCTGACCACCGCGGCGTAACAAGAACTACAAACCTACTTTCGGCCTACAGCAAAACAACTACATGGTATTTGAAGTTAAAGAACAGACACATGCTTTCAACAGATGTATTGGATAAATGTACGTGGGTCATTTCCATTTCTTGCACGCTCCCTTAAGTCATCTTCAGAGCCTTTAAAGCAACAACTTTTCACATAATTTAAATGCACAGCTCTGCACAGTCCCAATAATCTAGCCCGCTTGTGAATATCTCACTAGTGCTGACTGTGTGTTTCCCGTCTGACAGGATCTTATTTAGCTACGCCTCCTATAGAGCGGCGGCATTTCCATGACAGCTCAATGCCCCCCCCACCCCCTGACCCCTGGGGGAAGCTGTCTCTCTGGGCAGATAAGAAATACCCATCAATGTGAGTTGCGTTTTTAAGCAAAACTGTATTTAAATGTTAGGATAATATTTTATCCTGAGGGATGAGTACGGAGGCAGGATTGCAGTATTTAAAAATAAATAAAATGAAGTACTAAGGATCACCAACTGACTCCATGTCCTTGACGAAAGGCAATAACACTAAAAACTTACTATTTGAGTTAAATTGAATTGTAAAATGTGTTGATTGCTTAAATATATACTGTACCCTATAAGACAAAGTTACATTTTCACAATTTAACAAAAAAAAACAACAAAACAGAAATAAAAATATCAAAACCTGCCTCCCCAGTACAGGAAATAAGTGTTTGTATATTTATATACGAACGCGTATATGTGAAATGTCAAATATGTGTTTGTATATTATGTGTCTGTATATTTATTTACATACGAGGTCCATCTATACGTAGCTATGGGCGTCATTCCTCTCTGCCCCCTCCTCACTTCTTCAGTGGTTTAAGCTGCTGAGCTAAGATTACGCTAGCAGCCATTATCATTTTGAAGGCTGGGAGAACATGATTTCATCCACACCTGATGACACCTTGATGATGATTTTAAAGGCTTGCAAAACTTACTTTTAGCTGCTGAGTTCATCTTATGTTTCGCTAACTATCATTTTGAAGGCTTACCGTACTTGTTTTGAGCTACTGAGCTCATCAGATGACAGCTAACACTTTCATTATAAAGGGCGAACGCATCTTGATTTCATCCGTTACCCAAATATTATGTAGCTCGCAGCATGATTTTAAAGGCTGACAAAACTTGTTTTTGTCTGCTGACCTAATGTTTTGTTAGCAACAATATAATTTCATAAGCCGACTAAACTTCATTTGATAGGCTAAGCTAATGCTATGTTAGCCTTTAAAAGGATATGATGACGATAACAGAGCATATATGTCCCCAAAATTTTATTCGTCATTGACTAGGAATGTGTGAGATCTCCTGAAATGGGTCAATATCCGTCCAGATCATCATCATCATCATCAGCAATCAAATCCCAAACATCTAGAAATCTTCAACTGTCGTACCCGTAAGCAAGAACACCAAACCCAAGCAACTTAAAAATGATTGACCCGTCGCCCTCGCATCTCTAATCATGAAAATCTTTCAGAAGTTTTTTAAGATATTTTCTTTTGTCTTCCATCTATGGAAAAATGAATTATTAATTAATTTGAATAGCCTTTATAAACATTGAGAAAAGCTGCAGGCTCGTGTCAGGCTTCTGTTTACTCGGCATTCGTCACAATGCAGCCGCGTCTACTGAAAGAGAGTCTGCAAAGAGTTTTTCAATTTGTCTGAACAGCAGCTCATGTTGCTGCTGCTGGACTTCATGACGAAAAGATAGAAAAAGGCTCTGACCAAGGAGCTCAACATTCATTCAAGACGCAGCAGAGGTGAAGTCAGAGAGTCCGTCATCCGCAGTGAGAGGGTAGAAAACGGTCACCTCTCGCAAATATCTGGTTGCCATCTTGGACAACCAGCTCAAATTTGACGTGGAAACTAAAGCCATTGTAAAGAGGGGCCCGCCACCCTATGTCATTTTAATCAGTCTTTTATTGAGAGCCTTCGGAGTTTTTCTTTTATCTGCTGGTTTGACAGCCTTTCACATATTTTAACATCTGCTCCGAAATTATAGGAGGGAAACAAAGAGACCCTGAATTCCTTTTGTAACCGACAAATCACTTGGACAGCAATGTGTGTTCTGGCTTCTTCCGAACACGTTCTTGTCTCAGAATTCTCTCTGGTGCCATCGGGTCGTAGTACTGTCTACCCGTCTGCCCTCATCCGCTACACAGGTATGCAAGATCCTGTATCCCCTTTACAGCAAGACTTCTAAACAAAGATAGTTTTTTTTCCCAAACAATTGCCCTTTTTTTTTAAGCCTATTTATGATATTTAACATTATTCCCATGTTTAACTCCTTTTGTATGAACTGCTCACAATCAATTGCCACTGGTAGGATGAATAAAATGTGTTTGATTGATTGATGATATTGTTAGCCAAGAAAATTCAATTTTAGCTGCTGAGCTAAAGGTATGGTAGATAACTTTGCTTTGGTAGAGCAGACATGTCCCCCAGCCATTGTTTGAACAAAGGCAAGTTCACTAAACAAATAAAAATTACTCTAATGACATTTTAATATCTCTAAAGTTTTGCAAAAACTTCACGCTTAACGCTGATATATGCAATTTACGTACTGTCTTGAGTTATTGCCAGCCTGTAAATCTACAGACAACTCCAACAAACTCTGATACGCTCTTCTCCTGCGCTTTCCACTTCAGCATCTCTGTTCAACCCACTAAGCCAAACCCACAAAGAAACATTAAAGGAATGAAACGGAAAAAAAATTATCATAGGAACAAAGGCATCAATAATGGACTTGTGCCCCCTGGCTCCACCCTCAAAGGAACATCAATAATGGACTTGTGCCCCCTGGCTCCACCCTCAAAGGAACATCAATAATGGACTTGTGCCCCCTGGCTCCACCCCCAAAGGAACATCAAAGGAAAAAAAGGCCTCTGTATTCTCAAACAATGTGGTGAGTGCCCCACTCCGTTGTGACATCACTACTCTTAAAAGCTTATTATTACATTTTATTTTATTTTAAATGGTGCAAAACACGTAGCTTAAAAATAAAAAAATATATATTAATCATCTATAGGATATGACAAAACGTATCCGTGGATAAAATTTTGATTTTCACTAACTGAGCCATAAAGTTCACAAGAAAACCTGTTAATTGAAACGTTCAACCAGACATTACCGTTAATAACCTAAAATTATCCCCCTCGTGTCTCTAAGGCACAACAGCCTATTTAAATCTTTCTCTCAAAGCCGGATAATGTCTTCGGATGACTTCATTAACGTCAGTCATAACACCAAACAGAGGAAAAGAACTTGGAAACGTTAAAGAAATATGACATTTCATTTAACTACAGTCAGAAGATTATGTTATATTTGTACAAGGCCAACTGAAAGGTTAAAGCTTTGTATAATATATTAGATTATAGATCGCTTTCTGATAATTCATTCCAATTGGAAATGATCAATCTTGTCTCTAAGGACTTGAATCAACATACTGACATCCGAAACATGTCAGGATGATGAGGTAGTCCTCATCAAGGTTAATAAATAAACGACAACAACAAATATGGCTACGTTCTGCAATTAAAATCCATCACCTTCTGTGCAATTTTCATAAAACGATGAAGATGGAATTAAAAGAGCTTTTTTGTTTCAAAACCTGGCTTAAAAATTCTTTCCAGATTTTATTTGTTGTGGGGCATTTATTAATTTAATATCTTCGACACAATTTACCGTTAAAAGACAAACCATTGAAAAAAAAAAATCAGATTTACAGTACAAAGCTATTTGACGATAAAATGTATGATGAAAACTAGTGATAGTGAATTCTGATTAAATGAGGTCAACCTTTTAGAAAAGCATGTTATTAGAAAACTAAATGGCCCTAATTAGATTGTATGGTTGTATCGAGTGACATAATTAGGTTTAGTAAGTGCTCACATGCTTTAATGTGCCAAAAGGGGAAGTTCCCTTGACCTGTGGTGCCCTCCATGGCTCTATCCTTGAACCCTTACTCTTTAGCGTATACAAGCTTCCACTGGGTCATATTACAAACAGATGACATTTACAGTCTTTAAGGTCCTGCTCCCCTGTTGGGTTTAGCTCATTTTGAGTCATTATTTCTTTTTGTAAAATGCTTGCCACTTAACCAGAACCTGTTTCCTTCACATATCTTATCATATCAGTCGTGATAATATTAATCGTGACTGATATGACGACATAATCATTAAGATTATATCATATAATCTTATCATAGTAATATCTTATCATACACTCCGTTCTTCACTCACCTTGAGTGATGCTGAAAAGCTGGTCCACACCATCGTCTCCTCCAGACTGGATTACTGTAACGCACTTCTCATCGGGATCCCTGATAAAAGTCTTTAAAGACTTCAGTATGTTCAAATAAGTGCTGCAAGGATCCTGATGAGAAATCGTAAACATGAACACATCACCCCCGTTCTTCATTCCCTTAACCGGCTTCAAATCTCCACCAGGATTGATTATAAGATCTCCCTCATCACTCACCAGCTCATCCATGGTAATGTACCCCCCTACCTAAAAGAACTACTTACCCCACTAACCTCAACATGATCCCACCGTTCTACCCACTCATACCGCCTCCTCCTTCCCCGGACTAAGCTCAGCACCATGGGTGATCGGACCTTCTGTTCTGTTGCCCCACGTCTGTGGAATGCCCTCCCTGACCATCTGAGGGCTCCACAGACGACTGACATATTTAAAAAAGGACTTAAAACTTTCCTTTTTTGCAGAACCTATAACTTTTAATTAACATTGCCGCTTATTGCTCATATTTTTATACAATTAATGTTATATTTTTTATTCATGCATTTATCTGCTTTGACCTTGTGGCAAATTAAATATATTATTATTATTATTTTATCCATCCAAGAGACCGCAATGTCCAGTGAATGGGCAGCATGCGGAAAAATCTCTACACATAAACAAAGTTTTTTTTTTCTGTGCTTATGGAAAGTTTAAATTTGTTTTGAAGAAAGAGGAGGATCTGTAATCTGTAACCCCTATTTGTTACTGTTATGCAGCTGAAAATCGACTGCACCCCCATCAGAATATGTCTAAATCTGCTTGAGCTGCATTTCTATTATGACCCATATCAAATTATATAGGCAATACCCCCAACCCCCCATCACAAGATCCATGCAATTCTTTCCAATTGTAGAAAAATGCCTCGCAATATCTAAAGTGAAAATAGAAACAAACTGGGCTTGGGCCAGTTTGTTTTGGACTAAGTTAAGGAGAAAATCCAAAGTGCTTTCGTGGAAATTAGTTGAATAGTTTTTGTTTGGTTCCTGCTCAATACCAAACAGACAAATAAAAGTCGATGAAAACCGGAAATAACACCCTTCCTACGCGCCAAGGGAGAAAACATGTTGTCATTTCGTCCAGACAATAATTAGGGCCTCAGTTATTCAGAGTGGCACACGTAATCTTCCTCACTCCACCTATGCAGAGTTTAGTAAACACGTCTGTCTGCAGTCACTGAATCCACTCGTCTACTACGGGACAAAAAGCCCACCGGATCCCCCCTAAAAACAGAGCTCAAAGCTCTTTTATGTATGGGCTGTGAGGTGAGAGTAATCGGCCTAAAGACAGTGTGGACCGTGGCTTCTCAACCTGCTACCACTGGGCCCACATACCAAAGGATCCCATTGGGCAAGTGCTGAATAAACCCCATGAAATCAATGGATGAGGTGTCAGGAAGAGGGGAGGGAGGAGGAAGTGAGAAAATTGAGATGAAGGGTGGGAGAGAAAGAAAGGGGTCATTTCGCTCGCATCACTCCATCCAACTCCAGCTCGCCGAGAAATCCACATGCATCTAAAAGACACTCTTGAGTACGCACTTCTGTGTGTACATAATGTGTACTACAAGTTTCCCCAGACTGCAACTATTATGCGGCTTCTATTCAACAACATTTGGAGATAAACATCCCCCTAGGGTCAGAAATGGAATGTGTCCCAAAATCAATCCAGTTCTTCCTCACACTACAGTCTTTATGACCACAAACAATCGTATTTGTTTTGTTTGTACAAAGAAGAAACAGTTGCACGTTCAGATTTCAATGCGCCAAGAAACACCGTTGTAGCGTCCATTGAAGTGAAAAGCTCAATAAAAAATGTTTGTTTTATCTGAAACAGTCTTGAAAAAGGCCCCGTTAAAGGTGAGAAAAAACAAATGGGAGAGAGTTTAGGGAAACTAAGTAGCTTTGCTTCAATTCTTAAGTATTCACGTCTATTAGGCTTACGTGACAAAAGGATTGCTCAAAGTCCAGTTTGTCCTTTGCAGTTAAAAAATGTTGTGAAAACACTCATTGTTAACGCGTACACTCAAAACAAATTCAGGGCCACGTTTGACTATTTAAATTGTTTAGGAGGTTCCTGATTTGTGGTTTATTGTGTAGCTTGTAACTAGTTATTCAATTACAATATGTTTGTTTCACACTTGAAACAATTGTTATGATCATGGAAAAACCTCTGATATCCTGAAAATGTCAACATCAAAATGAGAAGAGTTAAGTTGGACAGCAAACCCAACGTCACGCAGTGAGTGTTCAGGAGTACAGGGAGGAAAACTTTAAGCCTCATGAAAAACTTTGGTACAATCCTTTAAGCTTAATTCAAATCAACCGGGACAAACTTAACGAGTTAGTAGCTCAAGCAACAACCTGCCACTGAAACAAATGACAAATTAACAAATGTTATTTAAAGTATGTACATGCTCTACTTCTAGGTAAATGCCCTTCTAAGCACTCTGAGATCTAATTCCCCTCAACACCATTCTATTCTTCTCTCTCTCCATCTCTGCCGTTCTCGTTTATCACTATTGGCAACTTCCTTACTTTGTATATGAACAGAAAGACTACATATTCTTTTCTGAAGTCCTATTTAAAATCTCCGATCAACCGCAATCACACAAAGCAGTTCTTGAGGGAAATGATCACCCTGTAGAATCTAAGATCAGCATTTTAAGTCATTTCTTTTTCCACATCATTAGTTGGTATAGATAAACGCAAAAATTTGACAGTTTTTAAAAGAGTCACATAAGACCGAATAGAATCAATCATTAGGTCGAAGCCCTTACCTTAGCATTATTCTGCATGGTGTGGAACTTAACCCAAGATCAACAACATCAGAACTTCAAATAGTCCCAATGGCCTGAAGAGTGGAGAACGTCACTATCTGAGTGATACTTATAGCAGTAAAATTACCGGGCTGGAATCCACAGACGCCTGCCAGAAGAGGAGGCGGAGCTGAAACGTTTCTTTGGACATTTTTGTGTGGCAGATCATAGGGGGAGGGTGCTGAGAGGGGTCAAGAAGTTCATGTGTGGCCAGGGCAAAGGGAAGGGAGTATTTGATGTCAAACACTAAAATCGAGCGAAACTTTCCTGCGCTGACCAGGATGTAGATCTGTAACTCAGTGATAGAATCGCAGTACGCCTGACGATCGCAGTTTTATAACGATTCTCACCCAAACATCATCGATCGTTTAAATGCAAATATTTGTGGCAATTACATCATTTTGTTGATTGGTGTACTTAATAAATTGTGTAAGTTCCTTTTATTTGACTTTTTTTTTTTTTTATTGATAAAGGCAAACGATTGTCAATATTTTCACAATGTCTATTTACCCTGAAGAGTTCCTGAGGAAGAACCTCAGTTATTAACCTGGACCACCGCTCCTCAGGGAGGAACAAAGTTCACAACACAAATAAGTTTCTGCTCTGATGATTTCAATTTATACCATTACCATGAAACCAGCAAGCTTTGCTTCTCAAAACCAGTTTGAAAGCAGTCAGAGATCACTTCAGCCACGAGGCGTTTAATCTCTCACCCGAATACCGTGAGACGCTCCGATCACGTAAACGGCGTCAGTCTACTTTGAGAAAGGTCAATCTGCGTCATTCCCGTCGGCATCATTCACACCGGCTGGCTCAGATAGGCCATCAATTGCGAAGCGTCTTTGTATTGACTTTGCGTTTACCCAAGGCGTTAGAACACACGCCTGACGAAGAAAGATAGAAAGAAAGACTCTATTTTTCTAAAGTTCAATTTAAATATTCTGTGCAATCAAGGTGCAACAGTTTTGTTTCCAGTGCTGCTAAAACTGAGATGTGCTACCAGCCAGTCGGGGTCGGGTACCTGACCGATTGGTTCTAGAGCCTGAGGAAACTCTTGTGGAGGCCTGTACCAATCCTGACATGCTAATAGTTGCTCTGACCTGGCAAAACTCGTTTTAGAGGCAAGAGGGAGTTTTAAGTCCATGCTATTCTGCGAGTAGAGATTTTTTTCCACCTCATTTGCTTTAGTTGAAAACCTTCATATCAAACCAAAAATTCTGGTGGCGCTGTGATGCAAATGCCAATCGGCATCGGTGAACCTGGAAGCGACCATGTCTGGGCCTCAGCAGGACGTTGATGATGAAGTGGAGGAAGATTTGTGTTGATGTCACGAACATCGACTTTGTTTAATCAACTGAAATCAAAACTGTAAACAATTGTTACATTTTTTTAACAACAAAAAAACAGAGTCAAATATCAGAAAGAAAATTTTTATATATATCATTCTTCAGGAAATCCATCTCACGCTAATAGTGAAGGCGACTTTAGAGTTAAATGGCCATCGCTGTCGTCTCATTTTAATCACGGAAAAAAAGCCGATGGACATTAAAGAAAAATAATTATGCTAATCCAGGATTTTGAAAAAAAAAAGAAGAAATATTTCTTTCTGTTTCTAATGTTAATGGGGGAAAAAAGACAATCACAAATCTTCCAGTGCCAATCCAGATCTCCTGGATGAAATCATCTGCATCTCGATTTAGCTGCTGGACTGACGTGTAAGATTGTTCCGCTTTGGCAGATGCATACGCTCCGCCTTACCGGTTTAAGTATTGTTTGTCACAGCTCCCGTAATCGTCGCTTGATTTTCTTTTTTCTTTTATTCCTCATGTCTGTTTTATTCCAGTACATGCACGATGCACGTAAACGCCAAGAATCTAAAAATAGTTTGAATTCAGTTCTAAGCCAGGGATCCTTCTGTCCTTTTCTTACTGTCCGTTCTTGGTGACGGATGGCACCCTGTCAAAGCCTCAAACATAATCTCCCAGCGCGATTCCTAAATCGGCTGTTCTCCGATGAAACAATGGCGCAACGGAGCGTGAGGCCGGAGGGATTGAAGGAGGCATGATGAAACAGACACGGATACTGAGAGAAACCGTGTCAGTGAGAGGGTTGGAAGGGCGAGGGGCAGTGATGGCTGATGTATGCAGACAAGGGGGCACGTATAGCTGCGGCCGTTTCCCCCCCCCCCCCCCCACCCCTCCCCTCCACCGCATCCCTCCACCTTCCCTCGCTTGTTCACTCATTTGCTTAACAAGTTCATTTGTGCATGGCCCTTCATCGGTTATGGCTGTCAAGTGATGCGCGAGACTGGCCCGCGGAACCGTTGGCCCTCGCAAGCTGTTCACCTGCATCTCCCTCAGCCGCACACAAACATGTGGGAGAACGCGCACACAAATACACGCACACGCACACACACACTGTGGCCATTGGTGTGATGAAATGAAGTGTGAACACTGGGTTCAAGCTGCTTTACTTCCACGATATCAGCTGCGGAGCTCATATTGTTTCATGGGTTTCTGTGTTGATTGTTAGTGTTAGCTCTGAACTATTTGTTTAGTAATCATTTCCGTGCGTAATACAATTTTTTGCATTTTATCGTGGTTCCCCGAAGGCCCTTGGAAATTCTTATTAATTTGTTTGCACACAAAAAATTGATTCCAGCAACAGCAAAATAGAAGCTTGTCCTTATGACATAAACAGAAAACATAGGTTACAGAATCAAATCAAACAGATTTTGTTCGTTGGTATGGGATCGTCATCAGCAGGAATCTTTGACTGCACATACTGAAGGACAACAGGCCTGTAGCTTACACTACTGGTTTTCAAAAACCCTTCCCGTCTTTAGAATGCTGAATTTATTTTGTGCATTACTCTTGTTTATTTGGGGCAATTATAAATTTCATATTTTTGACACTCAAAATGTATCATTAAATGTCAAAATTGTTTGGTCGTGCATATTGTTATCAAATATATTTCTTGATGAAATTTGTATTCTGCAGAAAGAAGTCAATTTCAATTAGATTAACTCAACCTTTTACGAAAATACGTTTTTTTTTGAAAACTATCTGACCCATATTATAATTTTTTTGTTGTATCAGGATAGCGAATAGAATTTTCTTTTTCTCTTGTAGCCATGGTTAAAACCTCCTTCTGGGTGGCCCCTTTGAGCTGTGGTGTCCCCCAGGGCTCTATCCTCAACCCCTTACTCTTTAGCATACACATGCTGCCACTGGGTCATACTAGAAACAGGTTCATTTATAACTTTCAATAAAATAGAGACACAAAATGAGCTCAAAAAAAGTCAAGCAGGAAATTACACATGGTTAACGGTTTAGTTAATTTTCCACTTATCAAGAGGATAAATGATTTGGTTCATTCCGAAATACTTTAAATTTAGTGAAATCCATCAAAATACAAATCATTTATCTGAATCCTAAGTTTATTTTTCTGACCCATCTGACATCCCTTCATTATTATTTTTAGTGAAAATCCAGTAGTTGGTAGGTAAGTATCTACCTACCTACCAAAGCATAGGGGATGTAGGGGGCATTACAGCGTATGTTCAATCCAAGTTACTTAGGTGCGTAAGTTACGAACTTGAGTATATTACACCTGTAGGTTACGTAAGTAAATACATGATTCAGTTGAATGGTTTATGCCCCATTTACAGGCGGCATAAAAAGAAGCAATTTACAGTTATGCGAAGTAATGACTTAATCAGCAGGGGCATCTAACCACACACATTCATTCTTTTTCTGCAAACACTTATCCTGTTCATGGTTGATGGGGGATTGAGCCCATCCCAGCTGACATGGGTGAGAGGTGGGGTACAGCCCGGACAAGTCAACAGATCAACACAGGGTTTACACATAGACAAACAAACATTCGTGTTCACATTCACTCCTACGGTCAACTTTTAAGTCACCTACACAACCATACCGTATATTTTTTGGACTGTCTGAGGTAGTACCCGGTGAGAACCCTCAGGGATAACAAGCAAACTCTACCCAGAAAGGACGGGCAGAATCGATCTAAAACCACAATCCTGTTTTCAGTGAGGCGACTGTGTCAGTATGGTGCCCAAACTAAAAAATAAATTCACTCGCAGTGGCAGCTCACACTATAACCGTCCTAGAGCTCCTCAACTCAGCCGAGGTAATTAATCAAGAAAAATAACAGGAGGACTGATCAATAATGAAAATAAATGAGACCTTTGAGGAATCTTCTTTTCCTGCTGTCAGGGAGTTTTTAATGGAAGAAAGATATGAAATGTGTGACCTCTGCCGAGATGAATGGCTTGTTGACATTGACTCTGAGCCGCCGTCATCTATCTCGCTTGTTTGTCGTGGTTTTACCTCACAGCTTCAGCTCTCTTCACTTGAGGCAGCATTAACCAAACCCATCTCTGTGGATTCACCCTCAATCCTCGCACCGCAAGTTTGCTGCTTCAACAAGACTGTGCACTGTGCAAACACACCAACACACCACACACACAGACCACACACTCCACAAGCATTATTAACACCCTACCCCCGCACAACCAGCTTTTCCCTGTTACACAGCAAACCACTGCTTCATCATCAGCTCCTTTCTCGCCTGGTTTTTGCTTTCTACAAATCCATGACAAAGCTGTTGAATAAGCCAAATCAGCCTTTTCTACTCTATTCATTTCACAATTTTGTTTAAACAACCCTCGGATGGTCCCTCTACCACTCTGTAAATACTTAAAATCTGCTTTCTTCATGGTGGATTCCTACTTTTCTTGCACAAATCGATGCTTATATGTTTCATTGTTGTTGTTTTTTAAGGCTAGAACGGATTGACGTCGTACAGATTCTTCAAAGTCAATTATGGCATGACATGTGTAGACACATTTGAACAAAACTATATTTTGCAGACATTTTAAATGTTTTGCATACATCATTAATATATTTTATATATTATGTAATCGACATCACCACCGCCGCCGCAGATCCCTCGTGTTATCGCAATAACTCAAAATCTATTCCATGGATCATTTTGAATTTTTTTCCCATATAGACGTCTGTACGTGGAACAACTGAACTGATTTTGGGAAAGGGAAGTCACATATTTACTAACACTAGGGGGAGCTTTATCTCCAAAAGTACTCATGCCAGAATGTCTCGCCCATTGGTTCGATTTAGGTCAAATATGGTGTATATAAATCAACTCGACAAAATCTATATTGCAGATAGCATATTTTGGTCTGACAGTTCATATTTTACTCACTAGGGGGAGTTTAAAAAAAAAAAAAAAAAAACCTTCCCTTTATTTTTCTGGTTTTGTCTGCTGAATCAACATAATATGTTCCTTAGAATCCTGGACAGTAGAAAGTAGCACCTCATTTACCTCAACATAGTGCATCTTCAATCTGTTGAAACTTGTTTCAACCACATCGCCTCAATTTTGGAAGGGTTGGACAAGAGTTGAATATTTCCTTGTGTGTAGTATGCGTTCTACAAATATTGGTTAAAATTGGAGATTAAGAGTGGTTCAGAAAATAAGGACACTTCAGCATTGATAGGGAATAAATAAATAAATCACTACTTTGCAGATGACATTCAAATCTATCTGCCCATTCAACACAAACAGGCAAGGGTCTAAGAAGTCTAGTTGGAACTGTTTGGATGACAAAAAAAAAATCATGGATGGCGATAAACCCCCTTAATCTTAACGAAGTCCTGACTCCTTAGACAATGTTAAAGGTTCTCGTGGCCCGTTAGCGGCCTACACTTAACCTTTTATTAAGAATCTCTTTGATGGCTCTTTCAAACTCCAAAACCAAATCAGCTCCTTACCAAAGTAAAGGCGTATCTCTGCCTCAAGGATTTGGAAAGAGTCAACCATGCCCTTGTTACCTCGGGACTAGACTATTTCTATTTCTTAGACGTTGGAGCATTCGTCCCGCCGCCATATACAATTGGTGCAAAAAAGTTGTCACCTGCCTACTATCTGAAAGAAAAGAACGGGAACAACTACCAGCTTCAATATCGCATCAGTTTTAAGATTTTGCTGTTTGTTTTTAAAGCTTTAATCTGGTTAGCACTGTCTTATTTCAACGAGCTCTTGCCGCTACACTCTCCAACATTTTACTCTTCCTTTGCAGTAACAGTTCCGAACCTCTGGACGTCAGAATGGTACAAAACCTTGACTTTTTTGAATCTTCATGTTGAAAACGCACCTTTTTCCCTTGGTCTTTAACTCCGGTCGAACTTTGACTCGTCTATTTGTTGATGAGAACTTCTCGGAGCTCAGCAACTTTTAAATCATGACTGAAGAACCACGTTTTCATATGGACTTATAATTCAGGTTGAGATTTTTATTGTAAAAATGGATTTATAGCTGATTGTTCCTATTTGTCATACGGTTTGTTTTTTTATTCCTTTGTATATTAAATCTGTTCAGCACTTTGATCACCTGTAAATGTGCTTCATAAATCCAACTGATGTTGACACAGCACGGCACATTAAGGTGAAGTGTAATGTGGAGCATCGTTTGCATTCAATCAAAACTTTATTTACATGGCACCTTTCATAAATAAAAAAGAAACAAAAATCGCTTTATACAATTTAAAACAAATTCTCCTTAGCCTCCTCCCGCCCACCAAGCCCCACTCACACACAAAACATAAATAGACCACAAGACGTGGAGCATAGTAAGAACTATAAAAACAGCCTGTAGAATAAAACAATTCTTTTTCTAAAATCACCCACCAACAACCAACCACTCATCCCTATCTTCAAAACCCACCAGGCAGAAACAACTACATAACGGGACTATAAAAAAAGAAAAGAAACTTAACTGAGGAAACATTTGCAGTAAAGCAGTAAAAACAATAAAACTATATAAATAAAGAAAAACTATAAAACTTAAAATAATTAAGCCAATTTTACGGTATTGTTTGTTATTTAAAGGATGCAACGGATGCAGTTCCGTGATCGCCTTCACATCTCAGGTGTGTGGTTTCGGCTCACGCATCATTCACCTTTTAATCCCTGTACCTGGGGGAATTTTATAGTTTTAGAGATTCGGAGATTAAAGAGAAGTACTTTACTGTATAAACCTGCACTTTGTGTCTGATATGATGGATCGAACATTAAATCCTTGATTTATGAAATGAAGTTGATTAAGTGTCTTGTGCATAAATGGCACAAGAGGGGGGGAGACACACTGATCATATCTGTTGCTGACCCCCCCCCCTCTCCCTCAGTAAAATATTGCTGTATTTGATGGAACAGAGGCTTTGAGACCCTGGGGTCAGACGGTCCAAAGGCCAAGTTCCACGTAACTCTCTCAACTGTGATTGGTTTCAATCATGTTACGCCCAGAAACACACCTATGAGTAATAAAATAGTTCCTCAGAAAATAGCCCTTAAGAGAATAGGCGATCTGTGCCAAAAACATCGTATTAATGCAAATCCCTGACTGTAAATGAACAAATCTGGAAAGGCTAATCTGGCCACAATAGTCCAGTTTTTTTTAAAGTTCCAGGAACCTAAATAAATGGCTAACCAAAGCGGGGTGGTACAGTCAAAGATCAACGGCTCCTAGAGCAGCTCAACACTTTGATTGTCCTTGAGCAAATACTTCATAGATATGATTCTGGAGTCAACATCTCTCATGACTCTTGGTTTCTTTCTCGCTGGCCAAAGGCTTCAGGTCGGAAAATGTTGGCCTTCGCCACTGAAGACTTTTGGATCACCTTTACCGCGACCCCAAAATTCTTAAATTGTTTTAGCCTGAGGAGTGTAACTTTAGCCATGTATGCATTTTACTCACAACTGAACTGTGGGCTACTGTCTCCATTTATGGAGGTTATGTAGGGATGAGCCTAACATATGTTTCAATGTCATCAGCTTTGCTCGGACGTCCTAATTGATTCTAAAAGAAAAGAAGGAAGAAATCGTAGGCAATTTTTTCATTATTTAGCTTCGTCCTTCCACATCAGATCTACGCCACATTGTGAGGGAATTGTCCCCCGCCGCTCTTTGTAAGCTGGCAATTAGAGCAGGGGCAAGGTTTGAGTCCCGATCGAGGAGCTAGTTTTGGAAAAGAGATGAATCTTTGAAAATATGATTATTTGTAAATGGAGGAAACTTTTGAAGTTTTCGCTAATCTCCAAACTTCCTGTTAGTTTGGCTAGGAACAGGATACACGGATTAACCCTTTAATACCCACCACAAGAAAAAAATAAAGGGTGGAAAAATGATTGTATGTCTTTGGGGCATTTATCTATTTAATATCTTAGTAATAATAATAATAATAATAATAATAATAATAAATTGCACTTATATAGCACCTTTCTATGAACTCAAGGACGCTTAACAAAGAGGGTAGTCAAAACATAGTAATAAATAAACATTAAAATGAGGGACGTGTAGAGGGGACATTGACATTGACAAGCCTTTAAGAACAGATGGTGTTTGAGGAGGTTTTTGCAAATGTCCAGGGTTGCAGAATTCCTGATTTCAGGGGGGAGAGAGTTCTAGAGGGGGGGGGACTAAAAAGCTGAAGACTCTGTCGCCGAATGTTCGCAGCCTTGTTTGGGGGGGTGGAGAGCAGACCAGTGTCAAAGGAAGGAAGCCTCGGGGAAGGAGCGTAGGGGTGGAGAAGGTCGGTGAGGTACTGGGGGGAAAGGGCTTGGAGGGATTTGTAAGTGAGCAGGAGGAGTTTGTAGTTGATGCGTGATTTGATGGGAAGCCAGTGAAGGTGGATGAGTGTGGGGGTTGGTGTGCTGCGAGGTCCTGGTGCGGGTGAGATCCTTAACTTAGACAGACTTCCGACCACATTATTGCTCTGTTTAAGAAACACAGTAAATTAGGGTGATTGATTTCATGTAAAGTGCAGTAAAATACTGTATTTAGAAATAACAGTGTGATACCGGTGAAATTCTGCTTTAAATTGGATTTCTCGGGACTTAAACACACATATTCTTTATTCCCGTAGTGACACTGTGGTCTAGAAACAACACATTTATGGGGTTTTTGGTACAGATTGTTTGGGCTTGGGTTACGCGCCCATCTGAGAGACATTCTAGTTCTTCTCATTCATCAATCAAGCTTCCAACCATCCGTCAAGTCAACCATGTCGTCTTTTCAAGGCAGCTGTGAGGCCCGAGGACGAACTTAGTGAAGTCAGAGAGCCCGAAGGTTGGAGCCACCACAGGGAGATGGCCACACACACACACACCCACGCACACACACACCCACACACACACACACTCCAAATGTGTCTATCCCCCTCGCTTGTTCAGCCTTAGTGCAATGAGTCAACACAGCTACTTTATACTTCCGCTCCATAAACTGTAACACCTTCCCCCAGATGGGCAGAGAGTGTATGGGTGTGTGTGTGTGTGTGTGTGTGTGTGTGTGTGTGTGTGTGTGTGTGTGTGTGTGTGTGTGTGTGTGTGTGTGGGCCCCTGCTGGCTTCCTTACGTTAGAAGTAATGTTCTGAGCCATCCATTAACATCTAGTATAACATTATAATATGGTGTAAAAATGTTCCTGATCCTATGATTACCTGTATCGTTTTCATTAAGCATAAACTGACTGAAGAAAGACAGAAGTTTCATTTCACTCATTCATTGTCAATATCCGCTTCTCCGGTTCATGGTGGTGAGGGGCTGGAGCCTGAAGCCTCCTTATTCATTTCGATTCTTGTTGATAGCATTTCTAAGCAAAGGTTACAAAATAAAGTCAAGTTAAGTAAAAACGTTAAAAAAATTCAAATAAAATTCTTGATATTCCCAAAATATGAAAAGGCAGCTGGCATCCACGTGGGAGAAGCGAACTTTCAAAAGCATTTACAGTTTTAACTGAAGCCACAGACACTCTTACCTAAGACATCGGATTGAAAACCAACCTGGGAACATTTCAATGGAAGAAAAGTAAAAGTTCCAGAGGAGCAAAAGGCACCGCTTCTGCTAGTTTTATATTTGTGTTGTCAAATATCAATAACAGCTACAGACATTAAAGCAACAACCTGAATATGTTTACATCCAACTAGTAACAAAAGTACCAAAAAACAACCCAAGAAGTCACAACATCATACTACCGCTGATGTGTGTACAATAATTACAGATGATTACGGACCAATTGTGCAACTTTAAGAGTCAATTTTTAAAACAGTTGTCAATTTTTTCTCTTTCATATATGATTTGACCTAATTTGGTTCTTCTGGTACTACAGATCTTCTAAGGCACAAACACAATCAGCCCAACATTCCCTAAACCTCTCTGTCAAAACATTAATGTGTAGTGACATTTATGTGACTGAACGGAACTTTAAAAGGCTTTTCTTCTCTACACCAACGATGATGTCATCCACTCTAAAATTGGACAATTTCTGGATTATTTTTTATCAGGGTTTTGTGGATATTCTGGGAATTTGAAATCAAGCGGTCCATACATTTGATTGGAAAATTTTCCCCAATATATCTAAAATCAAAGCATTTCTAAAGAGGCCCCAGCCCAAAATATGGTTGATGTGAACAGACAGACAGAGTGAAAGTTATCAAACCCCACACATTCCAGAGTTTTACTTTCATTTCACTGCAATCCACTCAATGAGTGGATGTGCCAGAATTTTCTCCAGCTCGTTGCAGCCGAGACAGAAGTTATTGTCTTTGGCCCCGAAAATGAAAGGTCAAATATCAGTGCTCACCTTAACTCCATGCCATTGAAAGGCACAAAGCCAGAAATCTTGGTGCAATTATTGGATTAGAATCTGAACTTTAACAACCGCTTAAAAGCTTTTACTAAATCTGCCTGTTACCACCTGAAAAACATAGATGCTAGAATCAAGGATTTTTTTGTCCAAGCAAGACACAGAAAAACTTGTTCATGCTTTCATTTGTAGTAGCTGGGATTATTGTGATGGTGTGTTTACGGGTCTGAACCAAAAATCAATCAGGCGGCTGCAGCTGGTCCAGAATGATGCTGACAGAGTCCTTACTAACACCAGGAAAACTGGACCAAATCACACTAGTCCTTGAATCAATACACAATACATACCTGTGATTCAAAGGATAGATTTAAAAATCTTACTCTTGGTCTACAAAGCAGTAAATGGTCTTGGCACAAAAAAACATATCCTCAGGTCACCGGGGGCAGGTTAACTATGTCTCCCCAGAAGCTTTTATTCTCTGATTTAATGTAACTTTAATGTATTTCTATGCCCCGTGTATGAATGGTGCTATAGAAATAAACTTGCTTGTGGTAACCATCAGCAAGACATTACGGTAAATTACCGTACAAAACAATGTCTACCTGTTTACGATTACATGAAATGACAGAAATGACAATAAATCCAGACTCGTTTGCAACCGAGTAATCAACATTAATTTACACATACAACCATATTTTTAGCATCCTGTTCCTGTAGAAACGACAGTATGCTCTTAATAAATGGTTAAAATTGGTCGTTTTATCTTTTCATATCATCAAAAATCTGTCATTTAGACACAATAATATGTTTACGGTCATGACTTAGTCATGATATTACGGCAGTGTTCTGTAATTTTACCAAAAGTGATTTTTTTCCACCTCCTCTGTCCATAAATAATGTTATTTACTGTTTTTTATTCAAGATAATTCCCCATACCTACTATGCTGTTGCAATTTTCACAGCTTTTACCCTTATTTCTCAAGACAATATTTAGAGTACACATTATCTGGCAGAGGATAATCAGAAACGTAAAAGTGTGGCTTGCCTGACCCACCCCCCCATGAAGTCTTGTATGAAGTCGACTCAGTCGTTATTTCACAGTTAGGGAAACATATTGAAAAAATAAATGCCGTCTTGCAACGTTTAAGAAAAAAGTGTTTAATTTGGATTGAGTAAAAATTTCATGGTGTTGTTTCCAAAATCTCACAGAACGGAGGAAAAAATATGAAACTCTTTAATGGCGGTAACGATTTCCTCCAACTACATGACGTCAAAGCCGTGACTGCCGCCGCCGCCGCCGCCGTCGTCTGGATGTGATATCGGAATCTGAACTGAATCCTTTCAGGCTGTCAAAGCCAATCACCAGCCCTCACGAAGAAACGACCAAACCCATCTGAAGTCCTTATTACTGCAATTATTAGCCAAGCATGTCTTGAACTTCCGCATGACCTCGGACTATTGCTCCGACGCCGAGAGGTCGGGCTACCGCTGAGAGGGAGGATGCGACCCGTGTGATGACGCAGGAAGTGAAGGAACAGAAGTTCTGGTTTGGCGTTCTAAAAGATGGAGATGAAGTAATGAGGTAGGCTGTTAAAGGACGAGTCAACGGGGCCTCATCGCTTACAACTGCGTACGCGTGCGATAACTTCATTTATCTTTATTATCACTATTATCATCATCATTGAGGACCGGTTGATCGTTCCGGGTCCCCAAACATTTCTACTTCCACAAAGTAGTAGTTGTTGTGTCTCCTGCGGTCATGCCCTACAATTGTACAATTTTGGTGGTTGGCCCAGAGTGACATAACAATACTGTTAAAATCTGTCTTTCCTCGCTACACTCACAAACGGCTTCTCATTGGTGAATCGCTGGACCGTTTTTTGTGTTGTCGTGAAGCGAGATACGGATACGTCCCCAGAATTGCTCTATATGTCGCAGGAATCCCAGTACTCATTTTAAATGAATGTTCTTTTAGGGTTAACATGTTTTTCTTTTTTTATCAATATTTGTTTTCATTAACTTATTTATGACATTTATTGTTTTTATTTTGTTTATAGGAGCTTGTCCCTCCTAATATCCAATGCCTTGTGGAGGACTTGTTGAACTTTGTGAAAATTGGGGTTTTAAACTTGGCAAAATGATTTATCTAATCAGATTTTGTTGAACCAACCGGTTGCTACTACTGATCATTTTTATTATTTTTCTAACAGTTTTAAAAAAAATCATTATCTTTTTCAGTACTATTTTCTCTATTTCAAAGATTGTATTTGTATTTGGAAATGAAAAAAAACAGATGTTGTACAAAAAGTTTATTGACACCCAGACTTTGGCAGAGTTAAGCTTTTGAGTTTTTGTTTAGTTCTGTAACAGTTCTTTCCGAAGGTTCATTTAAAACTTAATCGTGGAAGATTTTTTAGCGCACCGAGATGCTCCCTCACCCCCGATTATCTCTTTTGGTTTCCTTCTTTCAACCCAAGCGGTCAAGGTTGAGCGTCGGCCCGATAGAATCCGGGTCTGCTCTGAGTTTTCTGCCTGTTAAAATGCTGTTTTCCCTCGCTACAGTCACAAAGTGCTTCTCGTGGGAGAATCGCTGGGTCTCTGCAGAATCAAGGCGATGGTCTAAGCTCTTTCTCTTTTGGAAAGAGCCATGAGATAACCTGCATTGTGATTTGGCCCTTATTTAATTAAATTCACGTTGATTTACATCAAACCAAAGAAAAAAAAGCACGTAAACATAATAAAGGCGACATTGTTGTAACAATAATAGTAATAATACATTTAATTTATAATGCCGCGGAGGCTGTAATTCACCGCAGCCAGGCCTCAGGACACCACTGTTTGTCTTTTTCTAAGTAGCTAACAGCTTGCTAGACCTTCCCAGCTCACTTGTTATTCAGGTTAAGTCTCCTCTTAATGACATATCTAAAGTAAAGGTTCAGCTATGTTTGCATTTGCGTATGTCTTCAGACAGGAAAGACAGAAAATAATTATTTTTCAGTGTCCGCAACAACGTACCTATTATGTGTGAGTAACCTGTGTGTTTAATGATTAAACCCAAAAAAAACCCAAAACTGTTTCTATCCTAACCTGATGCATTTATTTTTGGTAAAAAGGTTCTAACATCATTCTATAATATAAAAAAATATACGAGTGAGTTTGCGCGGAAACGTATTTGATAGCTATTAGTTATAGGAAGAGGAGGACGCTCCATTTGGACCAGTTGGACAGAAAATGGACCCAAAATGTGACGAAATTGGATTTTGGCTTGGAAATAACCACCAGTGTCTGCATGCACATGTAGACACGTATATACAATCAACCCCTTTTTTCTGTGACATGAACCCAACATTTTTATTGAATTCTGGCATTGAGCAATATCAACAAAATCACCGGGAGAGTAAATGAGTAGGTGCAGGCTTCCCTATTTTGTTTGAGTAATGCCGGCTTTTATCACGCCGCCATTGCTTAATTCAGTGTTAACAAACCGTTTCGGCGTGTAGAAGGGTTTTGGCTGCGGCGCAGTTGTTTGATATGTGAAAAGGACTGGTGTTTGAGTCGTATGTGTTTGAATGTATCAGCAAACACAACCGCTTCCATTTAAGTAATACTGAAGGGGTCCCGACCGGCATAATGTGTATATCGGATATCCAGAACAACTTTTACGCCTTCATTTCCTTTATACAGAGCAGAGTGGTTGAATAAACGCACACAAGCCAAGCATTAAATACAATAATAATAATAATATAACAATGTGATATAATGGATATTCACAGTCCAGGAGTTTGGAGCACAGAATTAACAACGTGCTGAACACTGAGAATGAGAGGAAGAAACACCTTGTCGGAGGTTTGCGCGCTCTGAGTGCTTTTTCTAGTTTATTGATTTTCCTATTTTTCGATTTAACTGCTAACTGCTAATAGCAGCTATTACATCCAACAGTTTTCAGTTGCTCGCGTACTGAACCGTCGAAACATCAGACACAACCTGCCCTTTCCGCCTCACCTTCATACATTTCTGATTCACCTCTTTTACTACATCCAGTGCCGTTTCAAAGCCGGAACAACTTAGAGCCCTTATTACGCTTCCATATCATTTATAGAGAGCAGATAGGTGGCATAAAGGCACACAAGCCCAGCGTTGAATACATGCACTGCTTAAATGAGGCCAAAGGTATTGAAAGAAAGATACTAAGGCGTACACAACTCATGATGGTCCAACACATCGTGCTATTCCATCCAGCCCTAAATCAGTTTTCTTCTGGGAAGTTTGCATCTATATGAGGAGAGCGTTAGACACTGCTAGTCATATATTACGAAACAGATTCAGGGTCATACAAATGGACTTCATTTTACACCTGAAGCTAAACAAACGATTGTAAATGCTAAAAGTCGGTTTCTATGGTCATCAAATTGGTTCCTTACGCATTTCCTAATAAACGATTGGTGCAAATATTTTATGACTGCTTTAATGACCGATGCAAATGACTTTGATGTGACGTGGTTTCAGGACTAGTGTGCTATCCGCGTGTTTCCTGATTTCATTTGAGCTTTACAGGATTTTTCATTTTTCTTTTTATACAATCATTATGGACTTGAATTTAGACTTGAGTACATAACCAGCCTCAAACACTACCAAATTCTAAACATCTTAGTCATCTGTAAATTCAGTGGGCGGACAATCAGAGCATCTGCTGTGTGTAAGACTTTCCTGCCGGTTCTTGTGTGTATATTTGCGAATACTAAGCTGACTCAGCCTCAACAGTAGCAGCTGGAAACAGGAGACAAGGACTCGGCGAACAACATAAGCCGGCAGCGAGGTCGGATGCACACACACACACACACACACACACACAAACACACACACACACACACACAAAAGCACACTTTTTTTTACAATTCACCTGCTACAATAGACTGTATTTCCCATCTTAAACACATCAGATGGTTTGTTTCAAAATGTTTCAATGCTGCTCCAGATGTATGTGCCAAAGTGTGAGATTAAAGTCGGGGAGGAGGGCTGAGGCATAAATATGGTCCTTTTCTGGACACAACTCCTCTTTCACACACACGGCGGACCAGCCCACTTCCTTACCAACCCCATCCCTCACAGTGCTGCCCGGACTTCCCACTGCAATTACTTATAAAAACTTTTCAGGAGCCGCCACACGTGGTCTGGTTTTTAAAGAGCTGCGTCCCCCTCCTCACGTGGTGCGGGGGGTATTGAGTCGTCACAGACCCCCTGAATGATCACCGAAAAATAAGGCGGCGTAGACAATAGCTCGTCTTGATGAATTCAATTCTTTCAGGACCCTGTACCGTTGTCCAGGCAGCTCCGGGCAAAACAATCATTGCTTTGATAGTCCAAGAAACACTCGGTTGCTCTTAGAAACTTCCCCTAACCACTTCCGAATTAGGATCTAAAGATAATATACCGCAACAATCTTATTCCTCAAAGTCCCTTTAAGCCCGAGAGCCTTTTCAGAGTAAAAAAAAAAAAAAAAAAAAGACACGAAGGACTGACCTGGTCCGTAGTGGAAGCAGCAACGGGGTTTGAGTCGGACATGGTTTGACGCTGTGACCCAGTGGTGCTTCTCTGCTGCCCACTGTAAGCTCCTTCATTCACACCTTGCCCTTCAGTTCCGCAGCGAGAGAGGGGGGAGAAAACACAGTATACCCTCCCTTTTGCCCCGGCTTGATTAATGCCTGAATTACTTTCACCTCATTTCATCTGATGGAGCTCTGCTTCCTCTCCGCCTCTCTCGCTCATTCGGCATGGTAGCCCACTCTCTCTCCCCCCCCCCTCCCATCTTTCTGCCATCCCAGCTCTGCCTCCCCATCCCTCCCTCCTCTACTTTTTACTCACCCCTCCTTCCCTTTCTCCTCTTTTTATGTCGTATTTCAGGAATATGCGCCCTCCCTCCTCCTCCACCCCTTTCCCTTTTCCTCAAAAATAAAAAAGACACAGGAGCGATCCACAGTCTTTTCCTTCTACCACCACAATGAATGGCTCGTTGTCACTCCAGCACCTAGGCTGAATACAGAGCGGGGGAGACCGATGGTGAGGCTGAGGGTGGGGGGGTGGGGGTGTTGAACTTTTACTTAAGCTGGCCGGAGTAAAGCGGGGGGAGGACTGGAGCAGCAATGGACTCCGGCCAAGCCCTCACTCCCAACGGATTAGAGAAAGGAAAAGTGAGGAGTCCTCACGCCTTGCACCGGTCTCCCCCCTTCTTTCTCTCTTATTTTTTCCGTTTGTTTTCAGAGGCAGCTGCTGCAACTGCGCAGACCACCAACAACTTCCTTTTCAGCAGCACTTGACTCTTCCAAATCCCGGTCCGTCACTACAACCTGACACTGCCAACGCCAGCCCACCGCCGCCCTCGCCGTGTCACACCAGAGCCCTCCTCCTTCGCCTTGACCGCGAGGTGTTCACAGAGTTACAAATTCAAGCCTTAGGAGCCTCTGTTTTGTTTAGTTGAGCCTGTTTGCCACCATATGGCTAATGGCTACCAGCAACAAAAGCGGCGAGGAGAAAACAAGGAAGTCCCGGGAACAGAAAAGGTAAAAGCGAATTCAAACGAGGGCAAGATTGAGAGATCAACAAAAAAAACCGTCATTCTGCAGACAAGCTGTCTCTCAACGCGTCCATTCTCTGACTGGGTGTCAGAAGTTGACAGGCAACTGGCGTCTCGCCTAATGGGTGTTTGATAGCTTGGCGACAATGGCCACTGCCGCTTGAGTGGAGGACCTCCAGTTATGTTGAACACGAGACAAGCAACGCAGACAACATGCTATTCATTTGTCCATCAATTCACAGGGTTGGAATCTCACAGGGAGCCCAATAAAGGAATCATTACCATATATCCGCCCCATTCACTGTGAGGAGAGGAAGTAGCGAGGGCAATGAAAACAAGCGCTCCCCACAAATGGTCACACATGTTAAAACGTCCACGACAGACAAATGATTGTTTGAGAGGTTCTATTGAGCTGCAGCCATTAGAAAAAAGTAAACAAATACGTTATTTTAGTACGTTTACCCACTTATAGTTCATACTATAGCACATAGCACTTTGAGATTTGATCCAAACGTAAAGTGCATTATAAATGAAATGTCTTATTATTACAAACAACCTGTATCTGTATCAAGTCTAAGATCATTCGGAAGTTTGACCTGATCCTTTAGATCCAAAAGTCGTGGAAAACTCGGCACTGAGAGCACGGAGAGTCATTGAACCCAACGCTAGATTTGGAGCGCAGCATTGAATGGAATAGTGGGAAGCCGTATTCAAACACAGGAACATCTGTTTAGTCTTTAAAATTCAACACAAAACTGTTCCTCCACCTCCGAATTCCTTGACACCAGTCAGACCACCAGAAGATGTGGTTTATAATGTGATTACTGTGTCTCTGCAATTTCCCCGTTGACTAATAAAGGTTTATCTTATCTTATCTTATCTTGTTTTAAGCTCATGAACTGCATTGAGGTTTTCTACTTTTATGCGATATTGGCTTGCATGTTGTAAAATCTCAAACAAACACACTGGGTGAAAACATGACCTCCAGGGTGGAGATTTGGATGGCTGCCTATCTCACCTGCTCAGTCACAGATGTGGACCATGAGCTTGTGTGATAGTACCTTCAAGAGAATGAACTATGCCTGGTCGTTTCAAAGACAGCGGAAACTCTAGTGGAGGCCAAATCAGCTGTCCGACCTTGCTATAGCGTCAAAAAAAAAATCAGTCACCATATAATAGCTGGTTTCTTTCAAAGTTCCCCTCAGGATAGCTGGTGTTCAGAGATTTATCAGGCAAATTAATGATTGGAGGTCTTGGGTCCCGAGCAATCTCAGCCTATTGTCAAACCTTGAATGGGTAATCAGCCCAGTTTAGGGGTTGTTCAAAACAAATATTCAAATCAGAAGACGTTCCATGTCTGGGTACGTGGCTTAAAATGTCATCATCAGGAAAGCAACATTCTGAATCATTCAACCCTTTTTTCATCAGATAACCGACGTCTGAGACTGACGGAAATGTTAAGCGGATGTCTTGCAAAATATTAAAACGTCAGAACTTTTTATCGAGTTGATGGAAATACTTTGAGGAATATAAGACTGGAATACCCCCAAAATACATCCGATTAAAACTTGACTATAAAAACAGGATAGCATATGGATATTATAAAAGCAAAAAGCGAAACTACAACAAAAAAATAGCTAGCGCTGTTGTTCCCGACAGTAACGGAATCTCCCCGAAAAAGTCTAATCCCCTGAGTTGTACTAGCTGACTTGTCTGGCTTTGCGACATTATTCGCCCGTGGACAAAGACAGCTACGACAAGCTTCCCCCACGTACAGCATTTGGACCTGTGACAGCCTTTCAGCTAACAGCGTCACGTGACTTTGTGAGGCAAATGACTTGAGTAATGTGAATCTGTGTCACCATGTGCAAATTTGTGACTAATGGTGCCTTCCTGCGGCTTGGCATTGACTTTATTTGTAACCGTGCTTCGCAAAAAAGTTGCGTTTCGATTTAGAAGTTTCTGGCGCCAGTCAGGATTGTTTGGATCTCGAGTTTATTCCTGAATAAATACATTTTAAGCCTTTAGAGAGTATATGTTTGTAAATTTAAGGTCACCCACTGTGAATTTGTGATTATATGCATCTACCTGCATCTTTGCAAAGCCTTTGAATGTAATCAGTACTGTTTACTTTAAAGAAGAATACATCAAGATGTAGTAATTACACTTTAACTGATACTTTCCAGTGTACTATTTGTTTATTTCTAGGACTAAATTGGACCCTTTTTTGATTAGAAAAAGTATATTTGTATTTCACTTTCAGTGGTGGGACTAGTAAACTTTGAGTACACAGCTAGTTAACATAGAAGTTTTGTTTTGTACTCAAACTATAATCATAAACTTAAAAGAAGTACACTAATAGTACACTTAAATTAAGTTCACTGTTGTTTCTGGTGTCAGTCAGGATTGTTGACAAGACATACCTTTGGATCTTGGATAGAGATTAGAGAGGGAATATATTTGTAACGTGAGACGATTATCTTCCTCGCTCCCTTTTTCAGGTTATAGTTTTGTTCTACTCGAATTGACTTGAAAATGTAACATTCCCCCACAGCAGATCATCAGATCTTCCACGGGGATCATCCAGCTAGCTCCACCTAAGGACGGTCTGCTGGCCTCAGATTAGGTCCAATCTGATGAGAGAAACAAGCGCATCCAACAACCCACGCTTAGCTACAATTTAATGAAGTGTGGAGTCATTCAGTGGAAATTCGCTATGAATGTAAGGACTGACGTCCTGAAATAGATGCTTGTTGTGGCTGCGGTTTGTGGAGGGGGAGGACTAGTTTTGTTAAGTAATTGCTCTATTATGTTCGGCCATTTGACTCTAATTAAGCAGCACAGATGCTGCTGCCGTTCATAACAACAGCAACATGTTCAAATCATCACTTGTTTCTTTTTCACATGTACTTCTGGCAAAACCTGGCCTGGGAGGGGAGATTTTTTACAGCAGGTATCCTCTGAACTATACCAACACAATCTGAACCAAATATGTCACCACAACAAACACGTGCTAACCAAAACAACGGTTTCTGGTTTAGTTAAGTTTAATTTGTTCCCCTTCCCACCAAGACAGTGCTGTTAAGGATTAAATAGCAAGCTTTTTTCATTATATTTTGAAAGTAAGTCTACACTGTCGCCCAGAAGTGAGTTAAATATGAACAGATAGAGTGGAATAAGATCTGAAAGATAGATCTACAAGATAGATCTCCTCGAGCCGATTCATATGCACTAAATTTGGAATAAATTGGACAAACAGTTGAGAAATTTGTCCCTTGAAAGATTTTTGAGATTAAGCTCGCTTTAATGTTGGAAATAAACAACTGCCCTTTCCACTCCTCGCACTAAGGTCTATGTGGGTATTACATTTGAAAATGAACCGTTAAGTGGTTTTTCGGATAATGTGAAGGAACCATTCGCTTTTTCGGGGATATATTAATGGTCTTGTTATGGTACCTTCTTCCTGGATGAGGAAGTGATGTGCAGAACTAAGATGCCAACTCTCTGGGCTCTCTTTTCCATACCTCAAAAATATTAGTGCTTGTATCCAAACATTGCATTTTCATTTTCAGGGCCGCCATGCATATGATATAGGTAGCATACATATTTGCACCACCCTGCAGGTCTATGGGAGGATCATCCTTCAAATAAAGTAGGGTGAGATGCATCAGAAACTGAACCAACAAAAACCTAAACTCAGTGTTTTTTTGGTGGCTATTTAAAGGAAAAATATGACCGATAATTAAAGCAGTGGGTTGTGCAGGCATGGGTCGGTTCACAAAGTATGTCCACTCGTTAATCACTAGTGATGCTCAGACCCATCAGAAGGACTTCTTTTCGCAGGGTGATCGTTTTTGGGAGAAAATACAACATTTTGAAAGTTTTGGTATAAAACCTTTTCAATATTCCCATTGACAAACTAATCTTGACCATTAAAAACTTTGTTAAGCTGTTTGAGACAACTGATTGTACGGGACTGCATGCTACTGCCAATGGCTCAACAGACAAATAGTGATGGAACTAAACCCAGTCGTGGAGCCAAAAAACTTTTAATTTCATCAAAGTTTGATTTTTCATTGGTTTATAAGGTTGTGGACAATCCCAAATAATACACTGTAAGAATAAAGTATATGAGAGCAGCTTTGGCCTATATGGCTAACTGAGTAATATATAGTCCCGGTCCTTTGTAAATAAAACATTAAGTTGAAGGTAGGAATGGTGTAGCCAATTAGTGATCTGCTCCATAGCTGCACTTACTTTGG
Organism: Lophius americanus; assembly: GCA_037951165.1. NCBI lineage: Eukaryota > Metazoa > Chordata > Actinopteri > Lophiiformes > Lophiidae > Lophius > Lophius americanus. The sequence goes on along the minus strand of JBBDHG010000210.1, from coordinate 271,797 downwards.
CAGCAGCCAGCTCTCATGAACATATATAACGGCATCATCCGCATACAACCTTGTTTCCAGGTCAGGGCAGACAGATGGCACATCATTGATATGTAGAGTAAACAGAAGTGGATCCTGTGGTTGACAATCATCACATGAACTTACTGACATCTTAATGTTGGAAAGAAGCTCAAATCCAAAGACATCAGCTTTTAAGAACTCAATGGTATTAAGTTTGAAATTGTAGAAGACGACAACAATGAACAATCGGTCAGTTTTTATTTGAAAAGGCGTCGGATGATTTCAAAAAATGTGACGGCGAGAAGACAAAAAGGGAAAAGGTGAGAGCAGAAACAGCTGGTTTTAGAACAACAGACACTAACTATCAGAAGCCCACAGAGCCGAGACGCTGAAAAGGTCAGAGAAGGAATCTTTTCCTCAAGGCCTTTCCGTCCAATTTGAAAGTGCAAGCCAACATCTATTACAGTCGACCTCAGGCTGAACATCGATCCACCATCAAAGAGCATTACACAAACAACAAATGGTGGCTTTTAAAGACATTCAAGAGAAATAAAAGATTATAAATATACGGCTCATGCTGCCCAACTCGTCCTTATTAAGCATGTTGATTACACCTTTTTAATCAAGCGGGTAATGACGATGTGGTTTCAAGCCCATCATGCTCTGATTAGGAGGCAGCTTTAGTCAAAGACTTGATTTCAGGAAACTAAACTCAGACTCCATACCTCCTCCTCCACCAACTCCCATCGGCTTCTTTCTATCAAGTTAGACCTTCTTCCAAATTCAAAGTATTGCACTTGAACCGCACTTTATCTGAATCTACTCCAAATTTTGTCACATGTCCCACCCTTCCCAAGTGTCAGGAAAATCTACCAAGTAATTTGAGGAGGAATTGACCAGTAATTAATGCATAGAGACCTGGCCATTCGGACCATTTTTTTTTCAGCTACTTGGATGGATTTTTATGAAACTAGGTGGAAGAGTGAGGCACAAGCCAAAAATTGTACCACTGAATGAATTTATTTTTGTTTTTCATTTTAACAGAAGACCAAGGTCAGTCCATGTCATCATGCTGGAACTTGCGGTTTCAATAATATCCCAGAGAAGTCTGGGCATCTGTTTTCTGGATTTTATATGCCATTCACACATGAACATCTGTTGTCAACCATTCTCATGGGAAAACACATTGCTGTCATGTGTCAAAGGAATAAAAAGCCAAAGGTTTCTACTTCGATGTCATGTGTTATCTTTGGAGTATTTAAGATTTTCAACAATCCCGATATAGTCACGTATGCGGATGGTGAAGTTGCTCTACTGTGCCCCCCGTTCTAGTTCTGTTTTTCAGAACTAGTCATACCCTGTTAGCACTCAGGCGCCCTACACTTTAGCTATTCCAAAATGTTTGTACAGGAAGATAAGGGCTATTTCTTTTGGAACGATAAGGAAAAAAATGGTGGTGAACATCAGATTGAATATAATGCAGCATAAGTCGTGCTGGGCAGCAGAGAAAAACAGGGACTAGGTGGCAGAAAGAAGGACAACTCTGACAGAACCCAGAAGAAGAAAATCCACTGAATTCTTTTCATTTAATCTCCTGTTTCTCGTCGACATCAAAAAACCCTTATCTGTGCCAAAAAAATTAATTCAAACCATGGATTCACCACATCAAAGACGTTATTCCTTTCCTTTTCCCTCATGGGCTGATAAAGGTTTTGTCATCCAAAAGGTCAACGAAACACGATTAACATTCATGGAGTTGTTACAAAAACGGCACCGCAGTGACGATATCTTTGTCGTTTAATTGAGGCATTTCTTCCTTTTTATTGGTCCATCTGTGTTTGGTCTGCAAGGACTGTTTTTTTTTTTTTTGCAATTCCATCTAGTACAAACTGCTAAAGGCAAATCATTGCAGTGTAAAATGATCTAAGAGGTCGTGTGGCAAATTAAACTTCACGATCCAAACCATTTCAGTAACGTCAGTCGTTTTTCATTGAATAAGAATTCACCAAAATAAGATTAAAAAAACACTTCATTTAAACTTCACAAAAATTTTATAGATCAGGAACCCAAAAAATAATTTATGGTAACTCGTTACTGATAATAAGCATGTGATTCCAAAAACTTAGCTAAATTGGAATTTAGCAATCAGCAATTAGGGATTATTACATAATTTGCGGGAAGCAGATGTGAGTTAATAATGCAAAGTCGATATACTGACATAACGGCCCGTGCGCTTCGCCTTTATTGCACTGAAGCAACGATTGAACATGTCTTGGTACTAACCTGAGGGCAAATTACCTGATTTCGTTTAGATGTAACCCAGAATCATTCATATTGGTGAAAAAGCGGCGTAAAACTCCACTGACATCATGTCACTTGAATCTCTGGAAAGAGGACTAAGCAGTCGCTCTCGGCTGGTGCTAAAGAAGGGGAAGAACCGGTTTGGGTGGATTGACACTAAACTCATGCTGTTACATCGCAAAGGAACTAGAGCCATGCCAATACATCGCTGTTTCCTTATACCCAGTGGCGCTGTAGTCGAAGACCGGATTTATCCTTGAAACACCATCTAATCCATTTTGCACTTTGTTTAAGCACCACAGTGCAAGGTAACAGTTTGTATCCTTGGCAGTGTTTGCTAGGAGGTCTATGGTCAAGGTTTCTTTTTTTTCATCTACACTACATTGTGTCTTAACAATAGCAGTCACCAAGTTTCTGATGGTTACATTAATCCTGCCTCAACTACTGACCTACCTGGGTCCGTTCCTAGACCTGAAAGGATTCTGTGGCGCTGTGGTCCTTTTTACCTTTGGTTGTTGGAACGCAACCGGTTCCAAACTAGACTATGGCTCCCTTCGAGCCCTGGATTATTGGAAAATCTAGCAAAAATAAATAGAACTTGAGTTCCAACCTGCTGAGATCTGCTGGATTGCACTCATGATATACTCTTCTAGGTACCTCTTATGGGAAATTTGCCTGAGATAGAATGTGACTCTGTATTTTATACTTTAAGTGCCTGTATCCAATCTTGTCCAGTAGTGATTAAGGCCAAACTGCACCAGCGTGGTCGTCCACATTCACATACTTTCATGGAAACACATACGTATTTCGGTTAAAAGTTTTTGGGCTCTTATAAATTTGGTTTGTATGGTTCATATCTTTTATTTTTCCTATTTCTCACTTTTATTATGAAAAATATTAAATGTGGACAAAACTTCACATTTAATATGAGGAGTTCAATAAGGTGAATTGCTTGTTCAAGGCAGGGAATTAGGGACTTTTGGGTATATACCCTTACTGTCGGGGACATAGCAAAGTTCTAGTTGTTATCGGACATTAATTGATTATCAAAAAAGACCCACATTAATACGAACCCGCCTTCATGCTGAACAGTTAATCTCACAGGGAGCCATCCGGTAGTCACGCCTGGGCTCGTTAAATCAATCTATATATCTGTCCCTTACAGCGATTCAGTTAATATCTCTTCACTTCTCTTTAGCTCAGCACGCCTGTGATGGGCGGTCTAACTGCGAAGGGAACCGCGGACTGCAGAAAATATTGACGGGCCTGGATCTGTCTTTCCTCCTGACGAGGTCACGTGAGGAAAAGTTTGGAGTGGAGAGTAAGGATGTGAAGGGAAGAGCGATAAGGAAAGAACTTCGGTGTTGAGATTCACAATACAGGACAAGCACCACATGAGCCACAGGGAAGGAGCACAAAAAGCTCAGCTCTGCAACAGCGGGTCGGCTTTGTCCGGTGCAACAAAAGGACAAAATGTGTTGAGGCGCAGTTGGAGGGAAAATCAACCTTTCTCGTTTGGCCCACAAGAGGCAGTTCTTTAATTGGTAGGAAAGTGTTTCAGAGAGGAGACGTGGGGAAAACATCAGTTGCAGAGTGACAAAAAAGGGAAGACTGGACGACGGACACGATCCAATTCGGTCATGTGGGTGCGGTGGTCGAGTTTGACCTGAACCGAACACAACCTGACCAGGACACCCAAGGGAGAAAGACAAGAGTAAAAATGCAGGAACGGAGAGAGACATTTCCAACGCTTGGTTCAACTTGAAGTTTCTATGATAATTTCTCTCCTCAGTGCTTTGGCTGGGAGGGCCCCAGCTGTTCGGTCTATATAAATAGCGTGAGCCTTCAGCTCGGACCCCCCCGGGAGAGCGGGGCTCATTGGAGAGAAGGCATGGAAACAAATCAGGCCGGAAAAAGCACACAACATACACATTTTGACAAACATATGGGACCATTGCTGGGGATGAAAGTGGGGAACATGTGACTGAATCTGGCCTCACGTGGCAGAAGTCAGTGTTGCGCTTGAAATGTGTCAAGGAGCGAAAAAGCAGAGAGATGAAATTTCCAAAGCTGTCCATCAGTTAGCAGCCTTTTTCGTATTATGAGGAAAGTTGGCAATTTTTTAAACAGTTCCCCTAATTACTCCACAGCTACTGGACAGAATTCCACTAAACCTGAGACTTTTCCATGGATCAAGAAAGAGACAAATCCAGGAATAATTGTCCTAAGCCAAACGTACTACACCGATCTTTATAAAAGCCATGTTGCCGATCATCCGACCACTTTTTCTTCCTCTTTTTCGTCGTCTTTTGCCTGTGTGTCTGGGTCACCAGAGCCGCAGAATAACATTTTCTAACCATAAGGCTGGTACTCAGCTGCCTAACAGAACCAGTGATGGCATTTGTTAGCTTGAGCACCAACCAATCCAATTTAGAAATCAGTGCTTCGCTTATTGTTTTGGAATAAATTTTATAACTTCCCCATTCATCTGGGCTTGGTGCCGTCACAAGAAGTACACTGATTGTGACCCCTTCCCCTAACCACACCGCAGTTTACGGGCCAACAGGAGTTAAGACACCTGACAATCAATCATTTCTGATGATAAAAAGGGGGCGTAAGGTAATGGTGTCCTAATCAGAGGGTCTGATGTCGTCTACATGTCGTAGATCCTTGAGCAAGACCCCAAAGCCTGACCCGTCAGCACAGAATCTCTCTATTATGATTTGAAAGATGAGAATCCATTTTCTCGGGCAGATGAACTGTGAATCCACAGATGTTACAGAAGTGAGAAATAACGGATTAGGTGGGCACCCGGCTGCGAGGAAAGAAAAAGACCACCCTCACGCGTCCAAGCTTTATAGTTGCCCTTCAGCTGTCCCACACACACACACACACAACACACAAAAACACGCGCACACACACACACACGGTCGGTTCAAGCGCAACAAATGACCTAAATATGGTTCTGAAAAGGCTTTTGAAAACAAGTTCAATTGGAGACCGTTGAAAAGTACAATAACACTAAAAGAAACCGGCCAGATTTAAGAGCCCAGTTGTGTGGACACAATGCCAGAACCCTGACATAATTTCCCTTCAGAGGACGAGTGAGAGCCTCTCTCTCTTGAAGGTAGAGAAGAACATTAGAGAGAATTCTGCTTGAGTGCTTTTTCCAAATCAAAAGTTGTGAGTCCCTTTTTTTCTATTTGTGTGAGTGTGTATACATGGACGGGGGTGGGTGGTTACCTTTTTGAAAGAGTGCCCAGCAGTGGACGTGTTTGGCGTTGGCAGACATTGTCCATCTATTGTCCCTTCGCCGCAGTGACTGGCTTTAAGCTGAGTGTGCCATCTATGGCCGTATTCATTTTTTTCTCTCCCGCTACTTCAGCCGGTCAGTCAGGGGTGAAATCAGAAGCAAAAATCACGTCTGACTCTTCCCCTCCCTCCCCCACCTCCCCTCATGGCTCTCTCTCTCTCCTGGTTCACAGCTGTTTGTTGGCCTCTCGCCCCAGAGGCAGTCAACACGGTTGCTGAGCATCGCTGTAGAGTCAACTAAAGCGGCTGACTGGCATCTCAACATGGTTCTTATGTAAGGCCAGAGAGGGAGGCTCTGAGTTTCACCTGTAATTGGTTCCCTCTGACCCACAGAGAAAATATAAAGATCAGCCATAACGTTATAACAACTGACAAGTGCCGTTAGTAACATTGATTATCTCGTAAACCATGGCATCTGTCAGTGGGTGGGACATTACGCAGCAAAACTGGACCCGTGCAGGACTCTGATTCAGAGGTACTTTGAGTAATTTTGGATATATCTTGTGTGATTCTCTGCCACTGGATTGTAAACGACTTGTACCCGCCATCAAACTGACAGGCAACTCAGGTTAGCTAAGCTGAAAACAGCTACTAAATATCTCTCTCCAAGCAAAAGAGTTGACTACGAAAATCACCAATTCCAGATCCTCATTTTTGGGTACCATTCCAGAGGGGTCGTGCAAAAAAGCAGTGCAGGAAAGTACATGGACTGCTGACATCATTTCAACTAAGTCAGCTGGCTCTTGGTCGCTTTCGCACAGAACAAGACGGAGCCACAGTGGGCCTGACATCAACCTGATAGAAGAGAAAGTAAAGTAAAGCGTCATTCGAGCCATTAAAAAGTTCAGACTCTGCAACCCTTCGCAGAGTGGAATTACTCGCAAAAGATGACTGAAGAGAGCTTTTGGAAAATCGTAGAAAAACAGATGTTGTGTCTGTCATGGCAGACGAATCAACTGATTGCATGGACATGGCACTGTAGTGCATCAATGTATAGATACGTAGATATAAGTCAGGTTTTTGGATGGAGAGCGCATTTGGGAAAACTTCTGAGGTTCGTTCCATCGGAGGGACACACAACAAGTGAAAAGGTTTTTTTTTTCAAAAGATTGTCCCATTTTTTTAATCAGCATGAAACTTGATTTAAAAAAAGGTTTTTGCCTGTTTGTTAACGATGGCGCTCCAGCTATGATCGGAAGGGTGCATTGGGTGGTTACCAGGCTGTCAACCATCGCCCCGCATATGAAGTTTTTACACAGCGTTATTCATCAATCCGTGTTACGTGCAAAGGTTATGTGCAAAGGTCCGTGGTGAGCTGAAAAGCCCCAGGGACACTGTTTTAAAAATTGTGATTTGTATTTGCACATCTTCCAGCCATCAACATCGCCTCTTCCGTTTTGCATCCTGCTGACAATTGTGCCGAGCACTCGGACTTCCTCGTCCATAACAATGTCAGATGGCTCAGCAGGGGAAAGGTTCTGGACCGATCCTTCACACGTGAAAACACAAATGGCCAACAAGTCTCCTGGAGCACATGTTGGATAAACAGTTTATGGCAGATGTCTCCTTTCTTTCGTTTGTGGACGTTTGAACAATTTGAGTTTTAAGTACAGGGGCGGGACAAGTGTGCTGCAGGTCTGTTTCAGAGGCTTTCTGCCTTCAAAATAAAGCTCACTATTTTCAAATCAGACCTAATGGTAACAAAGTTGCTGGTCTAAGTAAAAATACATGCATTAATGATCACAGCATCGGGCACACTCACAACCCCCATCATGACTAGACAGACTGAGAACTTTTTTCTGAGAGATTCCAGGATTTCAGCTTTCCAATCGAGGTACTGCAGTTTACCATCAAACCAGAGGCAGACTTCTATATCGAAGCAAAAGAGGTAATGTCTTATATTGATGGGAGCATATTTCGGACGGGGCTGGTTGATATGCAGTCCTCCTTTTGATTTGAATCAGCACTTGCCGTCTAAAGGTGTACTGTTGTTTTGGTCCAACCATGTTAGCCCACACCAGTACCCCACCATAAGGAGAGTGGCTTTGCTTATAGTGACAATGTTTGGTTCTACTTATACTTGTGAGTCTAGTTTTTGAGTGTCTCAGAATTTGCCTCACAAGTTGTGAGGCAAACAATGTTGAAATAGAAAAATCAAGGCAGTGTCATTTCTCCCACTGACTCAAGTAGGCTCAAAAGGACAGTCATGATATGTGGAGTCCATTTTAAAGTATTTCTATCCTATAGCGGTAGAAAAAAAATAAGCCTTCGGCTTCAGCCTATTCCTTTTTTGGTTATTTACTGTGTTAATAATTTTTTACTAAGGTTTTTTTGGGTATAAAAATTCAAAAATGATCCATGAAATAGTTTTAGCGGTATTGCGTTGATATTATATCCCTGACTTTTCGGGCATAAAATTTGATACCAGTTCGATTGAATTGACTCGATCAAGATGAGGGATCTGCTGGAGCTGGTGCTGCTTTTCTGAATACGTGTGGATTTCAGATGGAAAAAACTTAAGACGTGATGACATCACATTGACATTATTCCTGATTTTTTTTTTGGCTGCACAAATCTAAAGCTATGAGATTAATCAACAATGAAACAACCATACAGCATCAATGGTGGCCATTATGTTGACCCTACATTATCAGTGGAGATATTCAGTGGAGATAATTTAGTGAACCTTACATGCGCTCTTGCTGCTATGTTTCCGTCACATATAACTCCTGACACAGATCAAATCATTTTACTGCATATCGCTACCTTTTTAGGAAGAATTTTTCCTACCGTCAATTATAGATTACATAGTCATTAGTTCCCTAATGCAACAAATTCTTTTAACTTAAGACTGTCAGCGATTTCACAACAAGTGGAACTCATGTCTGTTATGTATTGGAGGGAGGAGCTTGCATGCGGTAAGTTTGAGAAACATCGAGCAAACTTCCTTCTGCAGAATACTTGAGGTGAGACAAACCCTTCATAAGGGCTTGGTCTCCAGCTAAAACCTAAAATATCTCTAAGGGTATAGATTGCATTCCTTTAAACTACAAATGCACCTTTAATCAATCCTAAAAGTCAAGACTTAACAATAACATTAAGGTGACTTGTGTCACCCAAAATGAAAGGTCTCCGACACAAGAGATCAAAGCAGTGGAATCCCCTGACTGAACACTAAATCTAGAGTACCTACAGGCTGGGGAGAGTTCTTTGAATGCTGGAACTCATTCAGCCAATGTTAGCAGGTGCTGCACTTGTTCACGCAGGACTCTTCCCGAAAGTTTTCAGTGATGCCGTGAGAACTTCATGTCATTATGTTGTTAATGATCTCATTGGATTTTTTTGTGCTCTGAGATAACATGGCTTTGTTTCTAATTGTCCTGGATGATATTAGCTCAGAGGTAACCAACGCTCAGCCAGTCAACGACTATGAAATCCCTCACCAACATTCTCTTTAGAGCGCTTAAACGGTACGTATGTTTCCACTCACATTATTGTACTTGGGGAAATCTCACCTCTAATCTGAGTTCACTCGTGTCACTGGATACCTCTTCCTCTTCTTCTTCTTTTGGCTGTTCACATCAAGGGTCTCCGCAGCAGATCATCTGTTTCCATCTTGCCTCCTTCTACCAATAGATCCACTATCCTTCCTTTTCAAGTGTCCAAACCATCTCAATCTGGCCTCCTACTTTTCTTAAAGATGTAAAACCTGGGCTGTCCTTCTGATATGCTCCTTCCTAATCCGGTCAATCCTCCTCACTCCAAAGAACTTCTGAACATATTCATCTCTGCCACCTCCAGTCTTTGGGTCAGAGCTGCTGTCTCTTAATGATCCAGCAGAGCTGCTCTCACTACCATGTTGTTCACCTCTTTTCCACGCTCCCCATTGCTCGGAACAGTTGACCCCAAGTACTTAAACTCCGGCATCTTCTACACCTCCACTCCTTCATCCTCACTTCCTCCTGCCTCCCTTTCATTTACATACATTTATACTGTCTTCATTCCTTTTCTCTTCAGCGCAAACCTCCACCTCTCCAGGTTATCCTCCACCGGCTCCCTGATCTCACTTCAGATCACAATGTCACCCACCAACATCATAGTCCAAGGAGACTCCTGCCTGACATCATCCGTCAGCCTGTTCATCACCTGAGCAAACAAGAAGGTGCTCAGAGCCATTCTTTCGGAAGTCCCACCTCTAACTTTAACCCATTCCTCACTCCTACAGCCAACCTTACTGCTGTCATCATTCTCTCTAGAGGATGTACCTCCTTCCTCATGCAATCCTACAAGTTTGTCCTCCACTTTGGAATCAATATCCTACTGACATCTGGATGTGTCATCATGTCGCTTTGAATGCAATTGCGCCACAGTCGACATGGAGTTGGGGCTAAAAGTTAGATTCTACAGTGGCGTGACCTTGTTCTTTTTTTAGTCCACTTATCTAGTAGACTTAAGTGTACAGAGTTAAAGACAGTTTCTTTAGTTTCCCAAAAGAAAAAGAAATAGTTGTTATTGGGTAGCTTAAAGTTGATTCAATTATGTTTTGAACCTGTTGTGTAAATAGTTCATCTTGTGATAAAACATTAATCGGAAGCTCCCATGTAAATATATTCCTAATACATAATAATTAAAACAACTTCTTAATTTACATTTAAGTGACCAACTTTTGGTTAGCTGGGTATCAGTTTAAGCAGATCCAGATAATCTAGCTGGTTGAACAAACACCGATTTTGTTGCTCACAACCGCCAGTGCCAATGGCAACTTGTGTAACGAGTTCCTGGTAGAAATTGTGTTTACTCACAGGTAACTTGACCAAATGACAAGCACAATCATCATAAAAATATATTTTTAAGCAAGAATAATAAGCAAAATTACAACTGGAAAAATTATTTACCAAGGTCTAGTTTTTTATAGGCATAATGAGATACGTTCCTCATTGCATGGGGAGAATTCCAGACATTTTGGGGAAAAATTGAAATCTGTAGAAGGAAAACGGGATCAGAACGTTCCTAGTTGGGCAACAAATGCGACATAAATAAAGTTCATTTTAATGAGTACATTTAAGATATAGATAAGAGATCCTAAAACAGTAGTAGACTGGAATTTATGCGCAGAAATGGAATTAAATTGTCAACCAGAATAGCACTCACAGAGCGCAAACCTCTGGCAAGTCATAAAGGTACCCAAGGTTTAGGAAAACCTCATTCAAATTCCTCCATTAATGTCTGAGTTATTGCCAGCCTCTAAATCTACCGACAACTGCAACAAACTCTCTGAGTATCTCTCAATTACTCTGTAATGTAGTTTTTCTGTAGTTTTTCTGTAATCCTGCTCACGATTATACAAAGATACAAACAAACAATCAGACAAACGCACAGGAGTGAAAACAGAACCTTGTTGGGTTATAAGATTTTTATAACTGCAGTGACATTACCGTCTACTTGGCCTTCATGATGACAGAGGGGCTGCAGCGGTTTACTAAGCCAAGCAAAACGTCAAGCAACTCCTCCTCCATCCATATCCTACCGCCCAAACAGCAGACAAGTTGAAAAGAAGTAATTAAGGAGTAGAAACAAAGAGACTGCCATTCGTCCAGTAAAAACTAGTGCCAGGGCACCATCTGCTCATCCGCTCGGTGGAAGTGGTGGCTTCCAGGGCAGTCAGCGGCAGCGCTGGAAGATTGAGTACAGCGGGACTGCCTTTGAAGGAACTGGGGAGTTGAGTTAGGACAGAGAGTCCTGGCAGAAGGCTACCAGCCGAGCAAAGCGGTAGCAGGAAACGAGCGCCTTGTGTCATGAGATTTATGCTGGCGGGTCCATCCACCGACCATCTGGACCAGCATCGATAAATTTAACCAGATTGTAAGGAGAAGGGCAGGGGCTTTTCAAAAAAGTTGAGAAAACCCCCCAGGAAAGCAGTAAAGATGATTTGGATCAAACATAAAATGGGCAAGGGGCAACTAAGTTGTCTGACGTCATTGCTGGAGTTGTACAATCACCATTAGCATTCCTATCCTCATAGATAGGAAATGTGTTTCTGTCGGCGGTGAACCATTGCCCTACAGAAGAGAAAAACATGAAACAGGTGACAAGTAGTTCAAGAGTTCAACTGGACCTTGCTTTACTGACTCATTTTCAGTGGCGACTATAATTGTTGTTACGTCTTCCTAATGTCAATAGTTGTTCAATTTGTTTTCGCTGCCAAATCAAATGGAACCGACATTCAACAACTTTTCATCGGCCAGGCCAGTGAGCAAGACACCTGCAGCCAAAATAAATAAATCATTTATTTATATTGTCGATAAGAGGGGGCTGCCGCCAAGAAAGTGGGACGGAAGCGCGATAACTAGCAACTCAGAGAAAAAAACAGCCCTTATATTGTTTTTATATAAGTCAGGATTTTCCAAGATAGCATAACTTAAAAAACTTAGCGAGGTTTTTTCTGTAATACCCAATGATAAGAAGGTTTATCCAAAGATAAAAAAAAAAATAGATCCGGACTTCCGTTGGTGCTACCCAAAGATCTTTGAGTGGAAGCCAAGAACAGCCATGGTGGCAGACATTTTATTATAGCCATTTTCTTGCGATAAGGAGAGTTAATTATCGTGACGCGTTAATGAGTAAAACAAAACAGAGCTTTGGTATTTTCTGAATGTTCATCAGAGATCCGGGATCTTATAGCTGTATTAACAGATTTAGGAAAGGCAGATGACTTTTGTAATCTGTATTTTCCCATATCTGACACGAGGGGGAGCTTTATCACCAAAGGTTTCGTGGCCACAAATTAAGACACAAAGTATTAGTCGAATTTTGTCCAAATTTGATGCATATAAATCGACTCCAGGAGTTCAATCTTGTGTGTTTTACTTATTAGTTTATATTTTACTCCCTAGGGGGAACTTATTTAGGGAAAACATTGTCTTACAGACATAACTTCCTGACCGTATGTCCACATTAGTCCACATCCAGTGAATATTTATCAACTGAAAGAGACTGATATGATGTGTATATCATATTTGAATCACTAGGGGGAGCTTTTTTACAAAAACATTGTTTTCTAGACTCAACTTAATACCTATTTCATGGATCATTTTAAACTTTAGACCCCTATAGACCTTAATAAACAGGAGAACTGGATTGATTTTTTGGGATGTGTATTTCTGACACTAGGGGGAGGTTTAACTTCAAAAGTCATTGGGCCATAATTTCTCAACAATTGATCTGATTTAGTCCAAATTTGGTGCATAAGAATCGGCTTGAGGAGATCTATCGTGTTTATATCATGCTTTAATCTTATTATTATCTATTTGTTAAATTTGACTTATTATGGGGAGCCTTTTTACTTAAAATACTGTGGAAATAACCACAGTAAGAGGTTCAATCGAAGGGGATTTCTTGCACAATGCATGGGATTGGGGACTTTTCATGGATATACCCTTGCTGTCGGAGACGACAGCATAGGTCTAGATTTCTCTCGCCGAGTTTATCAGCAGTATTACCCAAAAACTACTTAACCATTTGTCTAAGAACTTGGCAAAAGAAAAAGGAATGGATGAGGAAGGGAATATCCTCTGGAAAATTATAACAAATTAGTGAACCAGAAACTGTATCTGTATCTGCACCAAAGTTCAGAAAGCTCAGACATTTCCAGACCTCAGGAGGCGTGATGGATGGTCCTCAGTCGAGTTCTAAACAAACCTTTATTCGCTGGGCCGAGCCACATCGTTCCAGCACAATTATTGTGGAAATCCTTTCAGTAATTGCATAATCCTACTAAGTAATGAACGTAATGTCCATGTTAAAGGTAATAATCCATAAATCATGATATAAAAAGGATATTCATGGAATTAGCCTAAGTGTGCAGAGGAAAATATGTATTTGTAGGGGGTTGATCTCTATTCAGCTTCTAGGCCGTAAAAGCTTAACAGAAGAAAGAGCTAGCGGGATTTTTTTTTGCTCTTGGTGATAATATATATCAGGCGAAATTCCCATATGAGTTTTTTTCACATTAGCTGAAAAATTATGGAAAATATTTAAGCGACGTATGGAAAAGTTATAGAGAATTCCGTGAACCATATATACTCCGTGAAGTATAACAGATTCAGTCCTGGGCTATACCCTTCCAATGCACCGGCTTTGCTGTTAATACGTGAAAATGTAAAGTTAAAAAAACAAATTACAATTTGAAAATTGATGACTAAACTTTTAAGGTTCCTGCAGCATCCTTCTGGATTTTAACAGAAATCTAACCAGTAATTTTCTTGTGTAATTCTGACGACAGACAAAAGGACGCAGGAGAAAACATAACGCACATGTCGGACACAAAACCTCCTCCATGTGGAAACGCCTCAAATACTCTTTGTGGCTTTCATTGAATTAGATCCAGATCCCACAGAGGTCCATATTTCAACTCTCAGAACTGCTATTTTGCAATGCAATTTTGCCCAAATTTTTCAAAAAATTCTGAAAATGCAGAATGGACTCCATCCTCCAATCACCAGAGCTCAGAGTCTGAAGCTCAGACGGCCCAAACACACTTTAACTCGGTTCTAATTCTCAAAAGGACACGGCAGAAAACGAAAAGAGGCACCGGTGTGGAAAGTCAGGCTTCAAATGGGCCAGAATGTCAGTCTATCGCTGTCACAAAGAACTGACGGGACGGACGGAGACAGAAATGACCTGACGGTCATTAACGCCAAAACTCACGGGCCGTAACCCTTTATCTCTCCTCATCTCTTATCAGTCGCCAACCAACACTGAAAACAAGTTTGTCAAAGTTGCAATGATCACCTTTGGGACTGTGGAAACTGATGTGTTTGTGTATGAGAGGAAATCTGGGGCTCTTTGGAAACCGTTTGTGCGCTGAACCTGAACTGAACAGCAGGTGATGACGGTTGGTGTCAACAACAAATCTGTGTTGTTTCAAACAGAACCAACATTAAATCATTAACCAGAGGTGACATGGTTGAAGATTGTCTTTTAAGAGGGTTTCTGACACATACAAAATTAATAGAAAAAGGAAAGGGGAGTGACTCAACTGGTGGTCCGGCAGTAGCATCCCGGCAGAGAAGCTGCCGACTCCATGTGTGATACCCCTGTCCTTTTTTTTTTTTTTTTAAGAGTGTGTGTTCACTGAACCAAAGTCAAACTTACCAGGATCCCGGAAAAATGCTTCTCTTCCATCCTTCAGGCGCCAACGATCCCCCGACTCTCTCGCTCTGTCTGGGATGCACCCGTCCGCCTCTGGCTAACAGAGTTTGAAGTTTCTCTGAGGTGGCGTTCGCTCGAGTGTCTCGGTCCCCCCTCGTGCCTCTTCTTGTGTCCTTTAGCGCGAGTGTAGCTGGAGCGGCGTCGCTGCTTTGTGCTAATTCTGCCCTAATCCAGACACTTTTCTATGCTGTGAAAAGAACATGTGACAGGCAGAGAAGAAGGGTGGAGGTGTAGGTGGAGGAGGAGGAGGAAGAGGAAGAGGAGGAGGAGAGGGGTGGGGAAGGAGAGGGAGAGGAAACAGTTTTTCGTTACTTGTCTCCCTTAGATACGTTCAAAACAGTCGCTCAGCCTTTGTGGGTGACCAGCAGCTGAGGTGAAATATGAAAAACAGTTTGGTGAACTGAGAGGTGAAAATTCCGCTCGGGAAGGATCTGCGAGAAAATATCCAGGGAAAGAATTTAGAGAAACACGCTGGAGATTTGCATTTTGTAGCAAAGCAGCTGCCAAAACAAAGTGGCCTTTTGTGTAAAGAGATTAACTGTTGTGGGGGACGTTTACTCAAACTACCACTGTAGGAAAGC
Source organism: Lophius americanus (assembly GCA_037951165.1). NCBI lineage: Eukaryota > Metazoa > Chordata > Actinopteri > Lophiiformes > Lophiidae > Lophius > Lophius americanus. Next base: position 256,393 of record JBBDHG010000210.1, on the reverse strand, counting down.
CAAACTGGGAAAGGACCTTCAAAAACTGAGTGGATTCAGAAGAAAGCGGTGGAAAAGTTGTGAGGAGAATAATGACAACTTACGCAAATTTGTATATTTTATCAAGTTTTTACGTCTTCACTGGTCGTTCAATGCTTTAAAAGAGATGTAAAATATTATTTAATAGCGCTACACATCCGTTCGGATCATCTGACTCATGCGCCACCCCTCCAAAAAACCATCCCGGAAATCTGTCCAGAAGTTTTTGCTCAATTTCGGGAAATTTCCGGAAGTGTTAAGTAGCGGTAATTTAAAGTGTTGTTTCCTGCCCGCACTGTAAGAAACAATCACATCAAATTACAGTAATTTACTGGCAGCTAAAGTTGCCAGCATGATAGTGTTATTTTTAGCTTTTGACTACTTTAATCTAAAACATCAGTACATTGCTGCAAAACACATTCTAGTACTTTACTGTATATAAAACAGGTTTTGTGGTGAAATACTGAAAAACAAATCCCTGATAAATTACAGTAAAATACTGGCAGCTACAGTTACCAGACTGACCACCGGCGTATGGATCTGAGCAGCTTTGATAGACGTATGACTAAACAACTGGGACATAGAATCTCCGGAACTGCACTGAACTGGGGGGGAATATCAGCCGGGTGATTTTGCGGGAGCTTTTTCCTGATGTAACGTCTTCTTCTTATATCAGAAAATCCACCGCAGGTCCACCTCTACTTTCCCAGTTCCCAGTGAATTAAAGTGATACCACCGAGTATTCGACAAAAGTGAAGTCAAAGAGTGTTCATCAACATTTTAATGTGTGTGGCTAAACTTGAGTATTCATGGTAAAATCTTGAAGAAACGTACACAGTGACAGGTGGAGAATCATAAACGTGGATTAAAACCAAATGACCGTTTACTTTGTTGCTCTGTTTGTCCCTTCACGTATCCTCAGTTAGAAAAACCAAAGCCATGAGGCATCGACACACGACTCTTCGCGGGAGCCTGCTGATGGTCGATAAATGGTTGTGACCTGTCCGAATTTCATCTGACCCCCCACCATCGGGTCGGGGGGCGATGGATCGGGCTGTGATCGCTCCCGCATGACCCTTAAAACTAAAATTCAGACTGGCTGAAAAAGTCGCGTGGCTCGGAAATGGGCTTGAAAAAAAGGTCTCAGCTTTTACAATGTAAACGCATCTTCAAACTTAATTTACGAAAGTGATCCAACCTTTTATACGGCGCCGCACCAAAAGTCAGTCGAGACGTTTTTGCAGGGTTATTGCAACTGCGTCCCAGCACACAGATGCCTCGCTACTGGAAAAAAAAAGTATTTTGAGCTGAGTGGGACATGGTTATTTTTTCCTTGCCAGTGTGTTCAGGCTGATCAGAGTTTATGTTCTCAGTTCAAGCGTGGTGTAAAATGTCAAATTAAGCAAAATGACCGAAACAATTATGAGCTGAAAGGACGTGAGAAATGTCATTGAATTCTGTCGAGCAACTTTTGATTCAAAGATTCAGAGTTTTTTATACTATATTAGAAATATTCACATATTTTACACACCGACGTGCGCACACACACACACACACACACACACACACACACACACACACACACACACACACACACACACACACACACACACACACACGACAAACAGTTATTGCATAAAAGAGAAAACAATACAAACGAATCATTACTGTTTGGTGCAAATAGACAAGAGTTTAAATATAAATAAGTTGCAAAGTTTAAGAGAGAAAAAATATATATATATATATATATTTGTTGAGAAATGTTTTGCATCGTCCAACTGAGAGGTGGATAGATTACTTCCTGTTGTGTACCCAGTTCCGGCGAAGGATAGCCCTACACGCCTCTAGGAGAATTGCAGAATTTCATAACCTATCATTGGGAATAGCAAAAAAAAAAAAATCTCTACAGAATTTTGCAAAAATATGTCGTTTCAAGTTTGTTTAGGGTAAAATCCATTCGGTGAAACTGACGTGAATGAAAGCACCCGTCAAAGTAGTGGTTTCCTCAGGCTTGAGGGATGAATGTTTGAGATTTGTTCTGATAATTACTGCCTTTGCTATATCTGAATTAGTTTCATAACCCATTTAGACCCCCCAACACACACAGCACCACCGTCTCTTATGGTGAACAGGTGTGGAAAAAAGAAACTGCACAACGAGGAAGTGAGCTTCATACATTTCTCTACATGACATGACAAATGGATCCCAGGAACAGCTTCTTTAATCGTGACACTACATTTTTTGGCGGTGGATGTACTTCAGCACACAGAAAAATGTATCTACTTCGGTTCGGTTGGGACATGTCGTAAGTCAAACTCTTCCGCTGACTCCCTGAATGACAAACCTTAGATAGAAGGAGCACTAAAAGCATCAGAAGAGAGAAAAGTGCCCAAATATAGCTCCCATTCAGAGTTCTTAGCACACAAACATGCACACGGGCGATCTAGAACGCCTCTCACGTGGCGGGAGCCTACAGCGGCAGGAAAAAAAAGACCCGGGGACATTCATTGTGCCCAGATTCCAGAACATTAGTGAATAGTTGACTTGAGAAAATAAGTTGCAAACCATATCTGAAGAATGGAAGAGCTGCTCTCTACTGAGAGGCGGGTCCAAGTGCTCTGAAACCATCCTCAAGTTTGATACTGCTGATATGTGTAAATGAAGCAAGAAATGAGTCAAGCCTATTTGGCCATCAGGGGAGGAAGGGCCGCGGCTTTTATGAAACCGGGCCTGAAGCTTCTACAACTTCATTTTTCAACATGAAGGTTTCATTAATAACTAGTTCACGACTCAGTGGAGTGCTTACCGTCCAAGTGTTCCCTTTAACTTGTCCAAAATCAAACTCATAGCCCCGTAACCATATTTTCAGGTTACTGGATTTGGACGAAATCCAGAAATAAAATAAAAAAGAAGACCTGGATATGCTTTTTAACCCTTTAATGTCCTGCTCAAGTGTTTGGTTGAGCACCTTTTGAGTCAATATTTCTTATTGAACAATGTGTGCCACTCCACTGAACCGGTTTACAAAATGACCCAGATGCGGCATGCACATGCCTAGTAACTGGTACCAAATTCCGTATACCGGTTTAAACGGCAATCCAACCGACTCACCATCGAGAAGTCTTGTCCGCTGGGGTTTACGGTTAACCCTCGGCCCGAGAAGAAAAACAAAGAGACGATAACTTCCAGACTACAGTCCTGAGCTGGAAAGACGTCACTAGTGATGTGAGTGAGAGAAGAGAGCCGACTCTAAACACATTATCACAGGTGTTTGTGTTTGACGAGGCTATTAGCAGACATTAGATCGTGTCATGACAGTATTTGATTAACAACTACTTGGTTTCTGCAGATAATCAGTAAGTATTTGCATATATTTTTAGCGTCTGGTATTCTGAGCGCTCCCCAACTTGAAGAATACATTTAAGTGTCTGTCTAAAAACCTTTTGGTTACGAAATTTAGTACAAGGATTTCACGTCTCAACTAGATGGTCCAGACATAATAAAAAACATAGCGGATGGTACTCAAACCTGTGGAAGTTAAGAACGTCCCTGTTGGCAAATATTTATTTATTGGCGTTATTTCGTAATTAGACAATTTGTGAATTATCTTCTTATTACAAGAAAAAAAAAACGTTTTTGCAGTTCCCCCTGCCATACCTTAAACTCCATCGCATGACCCCCAACAATTAGGAGATAACAAGTGATAATTAGTTAATTATCTTATTATTACGAGCAAACTTAGGCAAAATGAGAAAAATTTTCAGATGAAAGCAACAAATGAAATTAACAACGACCTTAAAATCCAAAATAGCCAAAGCCCCAGCAAACAAGGTGTTTTCTACTTTTTTTTTCTTCTTAAAAAACAATTCAAATTTTGTCAAATTCGTGACAACGTAAGACAGTTTAATTCACAAAATTTTAAAAATGTAAATATTGAATTAAAAGTTAAAGATTTTAGTGCTATGCAGTGGCATGAGGTCACAGACTACTGTTTCTCAAAGGAGTTGGAACACCGAAGGGGGTCCATGATTTTATCTACGTGTGGTTTATTTGAACCACACATAGATTTTTGAGCGGCAAATTTACACTAGACTCATTTTTTGATCACGATAAAGTCGACCTTTCGTGCTCAGAAGTTTGAACTTTCTTAGTGCTTTCCGGTTCTTAAATTTCAACCTTGCGCTACCTCATTTATATGGAGCTCAAAATTTTTCGGAGTTGGGAGACATATCGTCTTGCTGACCCTAATAGTGTTCCGAACAAATTCTCCAAGGCCAAAATTCCATGTTATGGGATCTTTACTTTTCCAAAGAGTTGAGGACAGTAAAAGAGAAGGACTGAAGGCTTACGGTGATCCACAGAGAGAGTTAAAAAGGCTAACTGATCAGAACCGGTGAAAAGTCTTTGGCAAACACCACAGATCATTACAGACGAGCTATTTATGTATTTGAGAAGATGGATAGATAGATAGATAGATAGATAGATAGATAGATAGATAGATAGATAGATAGCCTTTATTAGTCCCACAATGGGGAAATTGCAATGTTACAGCAGCAGAGCATGTTACAGAGTAAGAATAACATTGTGTGTGTAGTTGTGTAGGTGTGTGTGTTTGGGCGACCGAGACTGCAGATTTAGGGGAATCAGAAAAGATTCTTGTGATGCTGTAAATGAAGGTTTTACTCATGACCCTATAATAAACCCCACTTTTACAATGGAGTAAAACCTGTCCTCTCCAAAGGCCGCAGAGACAAGAGGGGATTTATAAAGTTAATAATTCACTTAAATTGAACTGACCTACTTCCCAGTAAGGAACCTTGTAAACAGCATCAAGTAACGTAGAAAGTGGGGCTACAACTCACCCGTATTTATCTTCCTCCTGGATGTAGTAAAAGGACAGGTAATAAAATACAGGAAATGGTTTTTGCTTCGCCGGAGAGATGTAATGAAAGTTTTATTAGATGGACTACTGAAAAATAACATGTCTAGACAAAATGAAATTGACAATAAATAAGCTATAATGACACCTTGGTTCGGTCGTTTGTCCACTTAATGGAGGCAGACTGAAGGAAACTCATCAGCATCTATTAGTTTTTTTCTAAAGAATCAAGCCAAACATTCATCAGCCGTGACATTTTAGTTCCCTGACGGCCCAATGGGTTTGGGTTCCAAAACAGTATCCCTTTATACTGCAATTCAAGCAAAGACCACAGAATTTCTATCCACAACCAACGACATGACAGAGGCTGTTTTCATCAAAAGAGGGTCAGGGGCAGGACACAGGAGTAGCCCGGATCGGCTGCTTTCTATCGACCCATCGCTAAACCAATATGCTTCCAAGGGTGTATATAGTCAAACTGACGCAGCAGTGGAAACAAGTTCAGCCTTTAATCTCTGTCTTTCATCGGGTTATTTCTTCATATCACGTCTTAGACACTTTAAATTGATCATGAAATGACAAACGGTTCAGTCAAGCGTGTTCTTGAATGTTAAAAAAGATAATCAGGCTTAAGCCTGTTTTAATTGGATTAGCTCAACCGTTTTGCTTAAGAATGGTTCGGGAAGAGGAAACACTTTGACTCTCCGACTTTGTTTGGTTGTATCAAGTTAAATAAATCGGACTTTCTCACCAGCCAAGGGCAACGCCTCCTCTTTTGACCTGTGGTGTCCCCCATGGCTCCATCCTTCGCCTCCTTGCTCTTTAGCATATTCTGTAGTTACTCAAATTGAGCTCAACCAGCCAGTTGAGCAGGACATCAAAGGGTTCTAACCTCTTACCTATCACATACAGTGGAATCCATTTGAGTGATCTCAATTTTCTGCCCCCACCCTTCACACTACGTTGAGGGAAAGTGAAAGGAAAAAAAGATCCAGAATCAACATTCGTGCCGGATTTCCCCTTAAATGAACCCGTCCTTGAATCCAGTCCTACACAAGTTCCCTGAAATCTCTTGACAGCTGTGAGAAATCTATCAAAGACCGAAAAACATGGCCGGTCACATATCCTCTCACTGGCAGAGGTAAACTAAGGCCGTATTTAAATTTGATCCAGGGTGAATGATTGCGAACTTGAACTAAAAAAGAAAGGAACTTTTCACTGATCTGTTGTTGTTTGAACTTTCATCTATAAATAAAAAGAAAATAGATCCTGATGGGAGACATCCTAGATTTTCTTCTTTTTTGCACTGATTCTCTTTTTTGCGTGGATGATTTGTCATTGTTCTGTTTTTTGTTTGCGTTTGTGTTTCCTGTTTTATTTTGATGTGGTTTGATAAGCTCTACACTTCCTGTAATTGCCTCTTTATGATCTGTTTTGCTTTACTAGTTTCTCTGTTTTGTCCTCTGTGTTCCTCATTCCTGTTCTGTCCTTCTCCCAGGGAAGCCATCTTTTATTCTCTGTTCCTTATCGGCATTTCTTTTCATTGTCCTCCCGTGTCCTGTGTCCTGTGTCCTCACCTGTGTCCTGCCTCCAGCTGTGTGTCGTTGCCTCGTTACTCTTTGGAGTCGGTCTGTGCTCTCCTTCTGCGGCGGTTCGTCTCTGATGTTTGAGATCACCAGATCCAGAGTTTCAGGTTTCCCAAGTGAGCTTATAATTATTCAAATGTTTCACCTTGCCTTTTATTTGTTTGTCCTTTTAGTATTCGCCTGTGTTTCAGGATACCAGCCTGCTTACGGATTATTGGATTTCTTATTAAACCATTGAAGTGCTTCTGCTCTGCCTCCATCTAACGACTACACATGGGTCCTAAACCTGGTTCTGCTGCATGTCTGAACGGGAACACGTGATTCCAAATGCTAGGAGCGGATTTTCAGGATCTAAAAACGTCAGGTGGCATCACAACATTTAGAATGAGGCTCATCCCAGTGATGTCATAATCACCTGGCAACATCACCAGACGCTCACCTCGAAGACTCGTATTGAAAATTCTCAAAAACATCCCAAAATCCATAAAGAAGACTTGCAGAAACAAATGACGGAATCCTAAGAGTTGATCAGTCGAATGGAGACGATCCAGCAGACCTTCCTCTTTGTTATTTATCTCTTTAACAAAACTTCCCGTCAGAAATATGTTGGAAGTTCCAGATGGAACTGCAAGACATACGAACGTCCTTTAAAACAAAGACAAAGAGTAAAGCTTTTTTTTTTTTGCCCACTCGTGAAAGCACGCGTTCCTCTTTGAGTCTGGAAACCATTTTAAGATTGGTCAATTTTTAGCGACAATGGGGATCTGTAGTAAATCAGTGTCCTTCTAGTGCCGGTTCAAAGCCCGGATGAAGGTGCAGGGTTGCATCAGGACCTGCATCTGGTCTAAAACCTAAACCAAATCAATATGCGTAACATGGCGTACGATCTGCTGTGGCAATGCCAAAGACGAAGGTGTAAGTCGAGGATTTACTCGCAGTTTTCCCTTCGCTCATATTTCTCACATCAGGGTTTATATTGACTTTTTGGATAAAGCGAGTCGAGCCAATCTAGTTTTCCAGAGTTTTATTTTGGGCCCTGAGGTTGAAGAATCGGAAAACTAGTGCGTTCAGCCACACCACTAAAATGAGTATTTATTTCAAAATGACTTTGGTTTCATACTTATGAAGGGTGGTAGTTCAAACATTCTTTAGAACTATGAAAAAAATAGCTCTCTGTCGCTACAAAGATGTTGGAAGATGCCACCCAGACACACATTAACCACAATCTTAGGGCGTCTTTGTTAGGGGCAGATAACCTCCTGAGCCAAAGAACCGCAAGTCATGAAGGACAAGGGAGGAAGATGACTCACGACTAGTTCAGTTCTCACATATTTACGAAGGCTGTTGAATTTATCTGAGATCCAGACGCAAGCCTCCTGCACTCCAACAAGCCGTTCTCCAAAAGCCCCGATTCACACCCTGGCCCCCGAGCACAGAGCGGATTCAACACAATACAGCATCCATTAGCGCTAGCCAAATTTACAAATCATTATGTTGTCGGGTTTGCAAAGCGGCAGTCTTATCAATAGTGGACACCACAAGCTGTGTTTCTTCCTGATAGACAGCCTCATTCTCGCCGCTGAAGGTAAACACGAGTTAGAAACTGTGACAGCGCTAACGATGCTCGGCTCTTTGTATGACACCCAGTGAATGAAGCCATTCAACACTTGGAAGGCAGAGAAAATAATAATTCTCACAATAAGGCAATGGGACGGAGAAGATATGGAATTTCTGATATGAGGTGCACAAACCTGGATGACTTTTTAAATGGGGACATTCCAATGATGGAGCAGACGGGTTGGATGATCTTCACAGCATTTACCGTGTAAAAACCTGTCTTACAAATCTGACATGTTTATATGTCTTACATATCGTACATATCATAACGTGTCATATATATCTTACATAAGGTACATTTCTTAACATGTCTTACATGTTTGTATGTCTTACATATCGTACATATCTTACGTGTCTTACATGTCGTATATATCTTACATATCCTACATAAGGTACATTTCTTAACGTGTCTTACATGTCCTACAGACCCAGATCTGGATCCTCACCAAAGGGCAAATAGTATGGAATTTTTTCAAGAACTATTAGAAGCTGCTCTAAACTTTAATATCTGGATGGAGTTGATTAAACTCTGTGCCCAACAATAACATATTTTCAACCCACCTGATTTTTGCATTTTGTGTGTATTTTGAGAAATTGACCTATTTGCTTCCAAAAGTTACAAAAAAAAAAACAACCCTGGATCTGCCTCTCTATCCTGATGTTGTTGTAAATAATAATGTATGTAATAATAATAAAATTAACACACAATACCAGATCTTTCTTCAAATTCAATGAATAGTGAGTTTTTGGCAACGGGGTGGGGAATAATAATGGGGGCCTTGGCCCCCCAGAAGGCTGTGTCTAGGAACGCCCCTGGATTTTTCGTTGGTTCATGTTCAACTGCATCCGAAAAATTAAATAATATTTTGTTAATGACACAAATAATCCTGCTGACAAAAACAAACCTAGGCCAACACAAGACAAACACAAGTTAAACCCGCCCCCCTCCTCCTCTTCTCTTCGTCCTTCACGGAGCCGCAGTGAAGAGTGTGGGGGTGGGGGGGCTTCCATCAGTGCCACGTGTTCCTTCTAACTGGTATCGATTTACAGCCTTACGACCATCTGCATCACAAAAGTAATTAATCCCCCTGAGGGACACCTCTTTATAAGAAAGCAACGTCCCCTTCACGGAGGGGATTTTTTGCCGGGATTTTTAAATGTCCTACTTATATTTGGAGATAATTTACGTAAAGTTAGTCATTAAAGTTAGTTAACTTTTAAAAGCAGCCTGCCTCCCACCCTTTCTCTGATTTTGACGTGAGGTCTTACCTTGAACGTGAGCTCTCGTGTGTTGCATTCACTGTCCCGTAGGTCACAACATATATGGGCTGTTTGCCAGCAGTATTGCTTCATTATTGGAAGTTACATCGACCTTTCTTCGAATCCTGCAAGCCCCTCCTTTGTCACCTCCTAAATAGGAGGAGGGGTGGATGTCAGCAACACGTGGGGGCTTCTTGTGTTTGGCCACACACACACACACACACACACACACACACACACACACACGAGAACGTTAACATAGATCTACTGCAGCCTGCTCTACAGGTATGAATCCTGATTGAATAAAACCCATAAAAGTAGCCAGAACCTGACATGGGTGGTAATTATAGGGTTAATTAATCAGTAATTACACATAATAGGATCATTTCACGCGTGTGATTCATGTAATGCAACGAGTCCTCAATACAGGTCCCGTGGTGTGTTTACGTGCAGCGGGTGTAGGCGTGAGGTCACTCTGGGTTTTTTTTCTGTGATCATGCGAATCCCGGGGATCAGTAATCAATGCGGTGCTGCAGACAGGTGTGGTGGGTTCGGCTGGGAATCCTCCAGCAGACATGAGGTGACAGAGGATGGATGGGATGCAGCAGAGAGGAGAGGAGAGGAGAGGAGAGGAGAGGAGAGGAGAGGAGGTGAGATGAGATGAGGAGAAGAGAGGAGATGACGTTTGTGGCTTGCAGATGCAAGATTTACCTTATTTGTGGAGCGATCAGGTTGGAGGACTGTGGAGAACGCTGAGGAGGAGGAGGAGGAGGAGGAGGAGGAAGAGACACGCATACAAGGCGCGGTGACGGTCGGATGCTGGGAGAGAGGAGGGAGGTGAGGTCTTCAAAAAATTCGAGACAATGACCTGAATCTAAGGGCATGAAGGGAGATTAAAAAATTTTTTTTTTTTTAAAGTGAAAAAAAAGTGCAATGACGTCACAAGGGAGTCCGTCTGCAGGTTGTTTTCTAATACGAGCCAAATTGATCTAATAGATGTAACTGAATTATTTAGATCCCAAGTAATCCATCATAATCTAAAGATAGAATACAAAATGATCTAAATGACTCCAGTAAGGTGGTTATAACTGGATCATACTGCTTATTAACCTCGTAGAGGGTTCATTTAAATAAGATACTGTATGACGTCGATTTATCATGTGTGACGTCGATGGAGCCAATATGGTCAAATAAATCCAGTGTGATAAAAATAAATGCGGAATTATCTTAATAAATCCAGAATGTATAAATAAATCCAGAATGTAAAAGAATAATAATAATAATAATTATTATTATTATTATTATTATTATTATAATTATAATTATAATAATAATAATAATAATAAATCCAGAATCATGTAAATAAATCCAGAACCATATAAATAAATCTCGTATCATATAAATAAATGAAGTATCGTATAAAAATAAATCCAGTCCAGCTGCTTGTTTTGAAGGACATATGAAATTGAGCACGTTCATTAATTATATGTGACAAACAGGATCAAAGATTTTTGACTAATCAATAAAACGTTCTAAAACCATTTTTTCCCCCAATAATCAGGGCGGCGAGAACAGTTTTGTTCTTTTTCATAAAACTGATATTTGGGTGAAATATTAGCCTCTGGGAATCTCCTGAGTTGAGGTTTTTCAAATACCTTCGCCGGAGGTTCACGTGTTATTTTCAATCTTCACACATTTGGTGGAAATCAAAACAGCAATACAATTAAAATATAATAAAAACGTATCCGTCCGTCGTCACCGTACGACTTTACTCACCCCACCAGTTGTGTGATTATATCTATGTTTTGGAAATGGCATGAATCCTGTTGTTGCCAGCGACGACAAGAGTCTTTTATGACAGCGCCCCTGAAGGAATCTGACGGCGCCCAAGTCTACTCAGAGTTCAGTTCCTTAGTTTTGATCTGCTCAGACTAGTTTGGTGATCGTCTCTGAAGGCGGCGACTGAAGATCCGAGTCAACATTCTTCACATGGGAAAGTCATTCAGAGTACAGAGTCTACAGGAAATGTAGAGTGTCTCTATAGGAAATGTAGAATGTCTCTTTAGGAAATGTAGAATGTCTCTACGGGAAATGTAGAGTGTCTCTACGGGAAATGTAGAGTGTCTCTATAGGAAATGTAGAGTGTCTCTACGGGAAATGTAGAGTGTCTCTATAGGAAATGTAGAGTGTCTCTACAGGAAATGTAGAGTGTCTCTACGGGAAATGTAGAGTGTCTCTACGGGAAATGTAGAGTGTCTCTACGGGAAATGTAGAGTGTCTCTATAGGAAATGTAGAGTGTCTCTTTAGGAAATGTAGAATGTCTCTACGGGAAATGTAGAGTGTCTCTACGGGAAATGTAGAGTGTCTCTATAGGAAATGTAGAATGTCTCTTTAGGAAATGTAGAATGTCTCTACGGGAAATGTAGAGTGTCTCTACGGGAAATGTAGAGTGTCTCTATAGGAAATGTAGAGTGTCTCTACGGGAAATGTAGAGTGTCTCTATAGGAAATGTAGAGTGTCTCTACAGGAAATGTAGAGTGTCTCTACGGGAAATGTAGAGTGTCTCTACGGGAAATGTAGAGTGTCTCTATAGGAAATGTAGAGTGTCTCTTTAGGAAATGTAGAATGTCTCTACGGGAAATGTAGAGTGTCTCTACGGGAAATGTAGAGTGTCTCTATAGGAAATGTAGAGTGTCTCTACGGGAAATGTAGAGTGTCTCTATAGGAAATGTAGAGTGTCTCTACAGGAAATGTAGAGTGTCTCTACGGGAAATGTAGAGTGTCTCTACGGGAAATGTCGAGAGTCTACAGGAAATGTAGAGTGTCTCTACCGGAAATGTCGAGAGTCTACAGGAAATGTAGAGTGTCTCTACAGGAAATGTAGAGTGACTCTATAGGAAATGTAGAGTGTCTCTACAGGAAATGTAGAGTGACTCTATAGGAAATGTAGAGTGTCTCTACAGGAAATGTAGAGTTTCTCTACGGGAAATGTCGAGAGTCTACAGGAAATGTAGAGTGTCTCTACAGGAAATGTAGAGTGTCTCTACGGGAGATGTCGAGTGTCTCTACAGGAAATGTAGAGTGTCTCTACAGGAAATGTAGAGTGTCTCTACGGGAGATGTCGAGTGTCTCTACAGGAAATGTAGAGTGTCTCTACAGGAAATGTAGAGTGTCTCTACAGGAAATGTCGAGTGTCTCTACAGAAAATGTAGAGTGTCTCTCCAGGAAATGTCGAGTGTCTACAGGAAATGTCGAGTGTCTCTACAGGAAATGTCGAGTGTCTCTACGGGAAATGTAGAGTGTCTCTACAGGAAATGTCGAGTGTCTCTACGGGAAATGTCGAGTGTCTCTACAGGAAATGAAGAGTGTCTCTATAGGAAATGTAGAGTGTCTCTATAGGAAATGTAGAGTGTCTCTACGGGAAATGTCGAGTGTCTACAGGAAATGAAGAGTGTCTCTATAGGAAATGTAGAGTGTCTCTATAGGAAATGTAGAGTGTCTCTACGGGAAATGTCGAGTGTCTACAGGAAATGTAGAGTGTCTCTACAGGAAATGTTGAGTGTCTACAGGAAATGTAGAGTGTCTCTACAGGAAATGTAGAGAGTCTCTAAAGGAAATGTAGAGTGTCTCTACAGGAAATGTAGTGTCTCTACAGGAAATGTCGAGTGTCTCTACAGGAAATGTCGAGTGTCTCTACGGGAAATGTAGAGTGTCTCTACAGGGAATGTAGAGTGTCTCTACGGGAAATGTCGAGTGTCTACAGGAAATGTAGAGTGTCTCTACAGGAAATGTTGAGTGTCTACAGGAAATGTAGAGTGTCTCTACAGGAAATGTAGAGAGTCTCTAAAGGAAATGTAGAGTGTCTCTACAGGAAATGTAGTGTCTCTACAGGAAATGTCGAGTGTCTCTACAGGAAATGTCGAGTGTCTCTACGGGAAATGTAGAGTGTCTCTACAGGAAATGTCGAGTGTCTCTACGGGAAATGTTGAGTGTCTCTACAGGAAATGAAGAGTGTCTCTATAGGAAATGTAGAGTGTCTCTATAGGAAATGTAGAGTGTCTCTACAGGAAATGTCGAGTGTCTACAGGAAATGTCGAGTGTCTCTACAGGAAATGTCGAGTGTCTCTACAGGAAATGTCGAGTGTCTACAGGAAATGTAGAGTGTCTCTACAGGAAATGTCGAGTGTCTACAGGAAATGTAGAGTGTCTACAGGAGAATGAAAAGAGGTGGACTTTTTTCTGTAATGTACAGCATTCATGATTGCAGTCGTTCTCCGAGGAAGAGCGTTCCTTGGAGGTGTACCTCTTCCACACAGGGTCTATTGTTATTCATGAATCCAACAGCCATAACATTAAAACCACCTTCCTAATGCTATGTAGATCCCCTTTTAGCAAAACTGCTTGTCAATGCCCTGTGTGTTCTGATACGTTTCTATCAGGACCAGCATGAACCCATTCAGTAATTTGTGCTGCAGAAGCTACAACACGTGTTAGCTTCCTCCTGTGCGTGCTGAAAATACTCCAGAGCACTACGTCACGACGCCGGGCTTACGCTGATATTCCCTCAAACAGAGAGCTTTCCGAAACAGCGTTTATATGCAGCGACTGGCTATCGGGAAGGCTTTCCGAAAGGACTTGGACTACCCCTTTTGCGAAGTAACGAAATCTCATTCAGAAAGCACCTTTTTTTTCCGGAAAGGGGTGCAACATTTGCGATATTTGCTTTCCGATTAAGCGTCTTTTCCAAATTTATTCGGAATGAAGCTGTCCATGTAAACCCAACCACAGTTTGGTCTTCAAAGTGGTTCGGATTCTTACACCTGAATGTATTTCCTGGTTCCAACGTATCAACATCTGGCAAAATGTTTACCTGCTGCCTAATAGACCCCACCCACTGACAGAAGTCATTGCAACAACATAACTAACGTCCAACCAAACTCAAAAACTAGAAAATCGAGCAGTGCCACTGTCAAACAGCGCGGAGGTTGTGTCTAACGAGGTCGATCGTACAGTTCCGGCTAAATTCTGCTCTCTTGTGTGAAGAAAATGGAGGTCTTATGACTATTTAACCTTTTAACATGGCGCTCGTTAAATGGTGCCTCAACTACAAACTTTACATCGCAGACTTTTTTGACTTATGACAAACAAGCCATCGGTATCCTGACATCGCTCTACTGTCTGATTTAAGATCATGTTCTGCCATTCCTGACTCAAAAGAGGCGGAACCGAAGCTTTGATGTCTAGTTGGACACGTCTATCGAGCAGCGCTTGGTAACCAACTAAACAACGCCGCGACAACAATCAGCTGGACATACACTGTACCATTTGTTTGATTTGTTGTTGTTTGATACATTGTACCGTTCGTAGAGCCCGTGTGGCCCATTGTGGCTGTTGAATATTCTACTCATCGTACAATGGTCAAGATTAATTTGAAAGGTCAGAGGCGGGAAGAAGTTTGTTTGCTAGTAACATGCTAACAAGACGGAAACAAGCCCCCTTATCATTTTTTGCCATCCTGTGTGCCGGAACCTTTAAAAAATAGCATGATGTTTCTGGTCGGGTGGGTGACTAGGACATTGGGGGCAGTATTGAGTATCATACAACCTGGTCATGTGGCTTTAGTAACTCACCTCCACCAATGTGGAGAAATCATTTTTGGACCTGTGGAACTTTCTCATGGTTTTCTTCTTCTTCTTTGTCTTTTGGCTTTTTCCCTTCATGGTTTCCACAGCGTATCATTTGTTTCTGTCCAAAGTAATCACCGGCACCCTGCTGACTAACAGCACCATACCAGTATTTGTTAACTTGGGTCACAATGGATCCAGCAACCATTAACCTCAACACAAAATGTTCACTTCCTGTCCCTTATAATCCAATATATCCCACCTACTTACAGGAGCCATAGTAACCAGAGGATCAATGTTATTCTGACTTCACCTGTCAGTGGTTATATTGTTATGGCTTATCTGTGTAGGTCAAAACTTTAACAGGATCCAACTATTATCTCCTGTTTTTTGGATTGTGGTTCTTGTCGTTGCAAAGAGACATTGGAGTTGCGGAAGAGTTTAACCTCTGACCCAGTGGCAGGACCTCCGCCTCTATGATAACTCTCTCACACACACACACACACACAAACACACACACATACAACACACACACAGAATACTAATCTCTCCCAACACTTAAACATTACATTTGCCGTTCATCATTCTTTTTAGTTTGTTTTTTTTTAGTTTCCTCTGTCCCCCTCTGAAGTGAAGTTCCCGGGCGAGAGAGGAGAGAGAGGAAAGCTGTAATGATTGACAGGTCCAGAAGAAGATGTTGCTGGAAACTAGACCAATGAGGACATCTAGTGGAGAAAGAACAGCAGCACAACCAGGAAGCTCCTCACCAGGCGTGTGTATCTGTGTGTGAGCAGATAACAACCTCTATCCCACCCCGTCATTATTGGGTCAGCAGAATAATTAGAGTGTGTGTAAAGGCAGTTCAATTAAATGTAATTATGTAAACGGACACTAGAGGGCAGTGTCTAATAAGAAGTGATCTAAAGATGATCCCTTTAGATATTTTTATTATATGAATGTGGACACTTCCAACACAATTTGAATATGTTCTGTTCACATGTTAGAGTTGTTTGTAATGATATGAGGAAGAGAAATCGAAATACTGAAGTATCTTCAGACTTAACTGGATCCAGACATAATAAACATAATGAATGTTTTTGACTGCATGTTTTCTCGAAGAAATATAAGTTTTAAAACTGGCAACAAGTGCCTGACATAACAAAGAGGGACAGAGCAGAAAACCAGGCATGGAAAGTAAACTTGGTCTTCATCATAATGGATATGGTTTAGGATAAAGGTGAATTCTTATAATTGATTTAAAATGCAGAAAGATGTAGATCATTTAGGTGGGGGTAATAAAAGTGCTGACATAACGCAGTTTCTGATCAGCGGTGAATTGTACTGAAGAAGAAGAAGGAAAAAACATCACGACTGTATGGACTCAAAGCGTCATTAAAACTTGTCTTTAACTCAAACAGATTTAATGAGACGCCTTCAACCGCGTGACCTGACTCTGAACTCTGTCCATGAACTTTGACTCATCTACACATCGTTTACATCCACTTTAACCCTTTGATGTCCGGCTCAACTGTTCGGTTGAGCTCATTTTGACTCTTTATTTCTTAATCAATAATGTGACTGAATCTTAGGATCTTATGATTTATAATATGAAGGTCTATGTTGGTATGAAAATTGAATATGATCCATGAGGTAGTTTTCTTCGTGTTAGCACGAAAGGATCTGTGGCGGCGGTGATGACGATTCCATAATGTCAATTTAAAATCAATTTATTCAAGTCATTTCCTGTTTTTTGTTTTTACAGAGGAGCTCGGAGCTTCCTGTAAGATACATGAAGAAGACCTTCCAGCAGGATTGAACAAAATACATTACTCTACTAAATAGAAGATTTCAATCACGTGATGCTACTCTACTGTTTATCAGTCCTGATCCTGGATTCCAGATTCCAGATTTACACCAAGCCTCAAACAAACTTCCTCCTATTTGTTCTTCTCCTGCACTGTAGAAACATAAAGATATTTAGATTTTACAGCAAACAACTGGCAACTGTGGAGAACAGGATTTTGCTGTTAACAAATAGTACGAAGGTATTGACATTACAAGAAATTACCTTAAAACAGGCATAATGAATGTTTTACAAGAACCGTAAATAACATGACAGAAAATTACAATAAATAGAAACTTTTTTATTTTACCATGAAATGAACCTTAATTCACAAATATATACCATATTTTTTAGATTTGTGTTGCACAATCTGTTTTTATAGACGGGTTAATACCTATACAGTAAGAGCTGTAAAAGCTATAGTATAGATATAGTATAGATAGTGTAGATGGAAAGCTATAGATGGTATTATTCCATTCATTTGACCAAATATTTTTCATTTTCAGTGTCAAATTCTCTGTTATTATCACATTCTGAGGAGAAAATAAGGAAGTAATTTACTGTTTCTTTATCTACAGAGACAAACTGGGTTCAATTGTTACAGTCTTTTACTGTAATTTCTACAGAACAGTTTTACAGTGTGGCTTTAGTTCCATGAAACTGTAGATTCTTCATGTTTCGGGTTAATGGACCAGGAAATCCATCTTCAGATGCTCAGGTTCTTCTCTTTCAGCTCTTCCTCACAGCATAAAAAGAGTAAATATGGAGAATTTAGAATTACTCTGGAATCTTCTTTGATCTTTGTGACGATAAAAAACGAAGGCTCTTTTTTTAAATCATAAATCTCTTTTTTAATCACATATTCTCATATTTAATTGTGTTTAAAGTAAAATTGGATTATTGACTGATCTTGGTTGGACTCCTTTTAGTCTGTCAGAGGCAAACATGTATTGCACTTTTCTTGAATGAGTTCAAGTAGTTAAGCAATTACTCCTATCCTCCAACGCCCAGTTGAAGTTGGGGCTGGAGCCTATAACAGCTGAAACTGGGTGAGAGGTTTGAAGGAGGAGGGAGGGGGGGTCAACAATGACAACAATTTACAACTGTAGGGGATTTACAGTCACCAATTTATCTATATTGAAAGTGGGAGCTGCAGCAGCTGCAGGAATTTAAAAACCCTTTAAAGTTCAATCGTTTGCTTGAGCTGATTTTGAGTCACTATTTCTTGTTGAAAAGTGACTGCTGAAAAGTGACCGTTGAACAATGACCGTTTAAATGTGAATGATCTGTTCATAATATGCCTGAGAGGCAGTATATTTATGCTAAACAGTAGTGGGCCAAGGATGGAGCCATGGGACACCGCAGGGGAAAGGTGTCACAGAAGACGATCCGTTAACAATGGATATTGAGAAAATCCCATGTGATTGAAGACTTACTGAAAAATGATGTTACATGACGGAACGAAAAAAAAGAAGATGAATTAATGCCAAAAAGAAACAAAATAGTTTCTTTAAGTATTTTTTGTTGGTGAGGAACAAAAAATACAAAACAGAACAATCACTTACTGTAAAAAAAGATATTGTTTGCCGTGACTTAGATTTAACGTATTGTACAAAAAATATAATATAGGGAACAGTTTTGTAATATTACTGTAAAATTAACCTTTTTTTTTTTACTGTTACTCTAGTTTTGACGTTGTGTACTCCTGAAAACTACCGTTTTACAGTATTTCCCGGCTTACACAAGGGTTTGTATTTTTGCATTTGAATAAATACAATACAATTTGTTTAACAGGAGCTTAACAGGAATTAATACAAGTTACTGTATAAAAAACAGGGAAATAATGCTGAAATCCTGCTGGAAAATTCACAGTGATTATTCAAAGTGCTTTCTATTGCCTGAAGGTGCCAGCTTATTGTGTCACCGCTTTTATTTGCTCAATTGAGCCAAATCTCTGGTTAAAACATGACAGGAATGGAAGAAAAAAAAAAAAACCCAAAGACGGATGTAAAAGTTTGTAAAAGTTTTATTTTTCTGAGCCCTTAAGCAGATAAAAAACATTTCTTAATAAGAGAAGAATATACATCTGATTGCTTCAAGTTCAACCACTGGTCTGCAGCGGATTTCTTCATTCATTTAAAAAAAAAAAAAATAACAATAAAAAAAAAAACACACGCATGCGCTCTGGAGCTGCACATAACAGTTTGAAAAAGTACCTGAAAACAGTTCCAAAAAATGAGAGTAAAAAAAATGTCGATATAAACCCTGACCGATAGAGCAAATATGTAAACATTACAAAAGTATATACAGATGTACAGACTGCGGGTCCGGCCCTGCTGAAGGCACAATAACTTATTCCACGTAGGCAGGACGTCTTAAATACAATCTACTTGAAGTTCATGTATGAAAAAATATCTACAGGGACCACGAACTCTCCTTCTTCTTCCCGGTGGAGGCGCTTTCCCCGATAGTTATTTGGCGCCACTGAGGGGATCAGATGAGCCTCGGAGTTCAGCCTCACTGGTTTTGGAGAAAATCTTGTCCCACAGTGAGGCTCAGGGCGCGCGTGCGCACGCTCCCGTGAAGTCCATCCTACAGGTGCCTCTTCATATGGAGAGCCAGGTGGTCCGACCGGGAAAACGCGCGCTCACACAGGTGGCACTGGAAGGGTCGGTGTCCGGTGTGCTTCCGGAAGTGTCTGGTGAGCTCATCGGAGCGCGCGAACTTCCAGCCGCATCCTTCCCAGTTACAGTGGTAGGGCTTCTCACCTGCGGGACACGAGGAGCCACTGTTTACATTACATCACCACACATTCAAATCAGAGGAACTGTTTCAATACTGGGGGGGGGGGGGGGGTTCTGCTCTCACCTGTGTGCGTTCTCATGTGCGCCTTCAGGTGGGAACTCTTGGTGTAGGTTTTCCCACAGCCGGGAAACTCGCAGCTGTGCGTCGCCGCCCGCTTTCTGGTCCATGACCTGCGCCCTCGCTTCTGTTTCATGATCCCCGCCTCGTCGTGCGCGTAAAAGTCCAACGGCGAGGATGGGGGGGTGAGCACGAGCCCCTGCATGGAGGCTGGGTGGGGGCGAATGGGCTCTCGGTGAATCCCGTACTGTCCCTGAAACACGCACGGTGACGCGTAATGCTGCTGGTGCTGCTGCTGCTGGTGGTGGTGGTTGTTGTAGGCCGCGTTCATGTACTGGTTCTGGAGTGGGTTCGGATAGTGGCAGTCGGCGTGTTCGTGGTTCTGCATGAAGGCGCCTCCAGCAGCCTGGTGGTGCGTAAAAGCGGCGGGATGCATGTGGTGCCCGTCAAACCGTCCCATCGCTGCGGCCATCATGCAAGACTGACCCACGGGCTCGGTTTTGATTTTGAATCCAAGCGTAAGGGGAGGGGACGCGGCCACCTGGTTGAGAGTTGCTGAGACGTGCAGGGGGGCTTGGAGCTCGGTGTACTCCCGGGAGTCCCTCGCCTTCCCTTCGGGCGCGATCTCCGATGCAAGGTAACCCATCTCCGGCGTCAGCAGCTCCGCCACGGAGCTCCGCGTGGAGCCCGCGAAGCTGGCGGCTCCGCTGTAGCCCCGATGAGACGGAGGGTGGTCGCCGGTGTCCGGAGCTGAAGTCCCGCCGCAGCTCTCCGGTGACTCCGGGAAGGTGTACGCGCACAGCTGCTGCGGAGAGCTGCTGCCGCTGAAGGTGTTGGAAAGAATGAACTCCAGATCCACGAATTTCCCCAACTCGTCCTCGTCCTTCGCCAGTAGAGCGGAAGACTGGATGATGCTGAACTCCACCTCCACCCTCCGCGAGCAGTCCTCCACTTTGCACATCTGCGCGAGGAGAGAAAAGTTAAAGAAAACAGTTTGAACAGAAACAGTCGCGACGACAACAAGAAATAGATCGGCGCCAAACTCTAAATCATCGACTTACGTTGCCAAATTGTTTCTCCTCCAGCGCGTGGACGGAAGGGAAGGAGGTCATCGCTTCGGTCGTAGCCATCCTCACAGTTCCAAAGATAAAACACGCAGAATTTAAAAAAAAAACCCAAACAGTCCTCGGAGCGCTCGACCCAGCGCTGATCGTCAGGAGCTGTCCAAGATCCAGAGAGTCTGAGTGAACGAAGGGTTTGAAGCTTATTATATCTGCTGGACCAGTACCGGGAGGCGTAGCTTCAACTTACTCCCCCCCCCCCCCCCACACACACACACACACACCTCCTACCTCCCCCCGCCACAGCCAAACAAACACTCAGGTGCGTCAAACAAGTTCAGAATGGGTTCAAGAAAAAAAAAAAAAGAAAAATTTTGTTCTCGCGTCTCTGAGCGGACAGAGATTATTGACTCAAATAAAAACACACGTGGAATTCATTTTTGTCCCCGCCCCCCCCCCCCCCCCCCCCCCCCCCCGCGCCCTCATCAGCTCAAATGGAGAAGATTAAAAAAAAAAGTAAAAAAATCAAATAGCATATAAATATCAAGTTATAATGAAGAAGTATGTTTAAAAGATATATATATATATATATATATATATATATATATATGAAAAAATTAAATGAATGCTCCAATGAATAAATACTAAAAAAGAAAAATACACCATGAGGACAGAATCCAAGGAAGAGAGGAAATAATCCATCAATAAAACAACATTGATATAAAAAAAAAGAGAATAGAAGTCAAATATACGAATACTATAATGTGATAATAATTGCATAATAATATAATAAGTTCATTTAACTATTAACTGTGGAGGAAAAAATGTTATTTTATGTATATATATATAAATATATATATAAATAAATGAAATGATAAAAAAGACTCAAGGGAGAGAAGAGGCTGATTTCAGTGAAGGGAAATAAAATTTATATAAATAATAACTATTTAATTAATAAATACAGTTACATATCGATTTGAAAAAAACTATTAAAAAATATATCAAAATAAAAGCTATTAGATTAGACCATATGTCGTATTGGAAAATAATCAGACATCATATTAGAAGTTAGTAAATCTATTAAAAACAACAACATGATGATGTAAATATTTTTGTTTATAGCATTTTTTTACCTTTTGATAAGAAGAAGTAATGGATTTTTTTTTTAAAAATGACTCTTTAAGCTGAGAAATGCGTAAATTCGCGGTGGCACTTATATTTGAACAGTTTCGATCTCTTTAATTTGCCGTATAATTTGAAGAGGAAGGTGTGAAGAGGCTCTTCATCGATACAACCTGTTCGCCTGGTGTCAACAAAGACGACATGTTTCTTAAAGAGGAGAGATGGAAGTTGCTTATTCACAGGTGGACGCTCACCTGACTCACCTCCTCCTTTGTGTGTCTCGAGTGTGACGTGATTACAGAGGAGAGATCCCTTTTAATTGTTAATTTCAATGGTCCCGGTGTTCGTCTGCAGGATTACGAGAAACGCAAAGCGTGGACTGGATGTCAAAGTTGGAGAGGTGGGATGGTGTCCTATAAGAATTTAACGGGTTCTGGTGGATCTGCAGAATCTTTGAAGTGATGAAGGTTAAATTCAAGACGTGTGCTTCGAATTTAGGACCTTTGATAATTATTAAGAGGCTCCAGAACATGTCCAGGAAACAGGAAACGTTTCATTTTGTAGTTTTAACCGAAATGTCACCACTGCACTCTAAAAAAAAAAGAAAGAAAAAAAAAAGTGAATTTTCTGAGATGCTCTATTACATGAATGTGCCATAACGAATCTAATAAACTGTAATAAAATGTAATAAAGCTGCTTGATTTGACGCGACCCAACGGTATTAAGTTCGGTAAAATAAAAAATAAAAAAAGGCGTTTAAATGAGTTTTGTGTTCTTGTTTAGTCTGGTGGGTTATTAATTCATCCCAGTTGATCAGATCACGTCAGTTTAACTTAATCCAGTCATGTCGGTTGTACAAAAGTCCCTTTTGACATCTTGATGTCATCAATTTGAATCCAACACAACTCAGTTTGGCTGAAACTGTTAATTTAACAGGATTAAGTCAATCCAGCTAATTCATATTTTTGAGTGTGTGAGAGATAACAAAGGAAATATTTCTTTATAGGTTTCAATGTTGGTCGCAAAACCTTTGAGGTGTCAATGTTGTGTAAGACCCCCCCCCCCCCCCCCCCCACCCCCCCCCCCCCCCCCCCACCGACACCACCACCACCACCACCACCAAGTGTCATGGACGTTTAATCAGCTGGTTTTTGCATAATCCTCCTGACAAACCACAAACTGACAAGGACGTCACCTGATGGCAGAGGCACGTCATTGTAATACCAACGTGAATCCAGATTCCAGAGGGCAGGTTCTCTTTGTTCACTATTATTGGACCGTTCCTTTTCTGGTGTCAGGGCATTATGGGGGTACTGAGTCGTAGTCGCGGTGTCTGGCACTCCCTGGGGGAAGAGTTCCCACGACAAAGGTTCTTGATCAAAGCTCTTCTTTAGCGGTGAGCGTAGCCATAAGGCGCCACCACGAGCGCTGTGACATTCCTTAATCTGCTTGTCCTGGATTCAGCAGAATTCAATGCACTATAAATAAAGAGGCCACCTCACCACAACAGGTAAATGGTCTTTTCATCCGAGCGTCAGAATTGCAGACATGACAGCTGATAACCTTTTATGAGAAAACCAGGAAGGTGTTTGTTTTAAACACGCGGCAATGAAATGAATGTCTTTCCTCTTGAAATGAAGTATTTCCATTAAAACAAGGAGAAACTATTCAGAACCAGCGAACAGTCAGAACAGCAGCTGGTGGTTTAACAGCCAATCAGGTTCTGTTCTGGATCAGGGCGGTCCAAAATACAAAGACCTGCTGACAGTCTCAGAAAACAACAACAAGTCTGTTTGTTTGGAGGAGGTCAAGATTCACTGGAGGGAAGGAACCGTTTCTCCCGAGGATGATGATTTCTGCCGAAGACGTAGTTGACGGGAGGCCCTGCAGAAATGTTCTGCAGACGCGGTTCTTTGTCCGAAGCATGAACTCATCACGGGTGGACTCGGGGTCCAGCTGTGATTGTTGTGTTTTGCCACCGTAAATAATTTGCAGAGGCCAACTTTATTCAAGAAACTCAATAAAGATAGTTAGAAATACTCAATTGATATAGTTTGTAATTCAACTAAATATCTATGTTTACTTTAAAAAAATAAATAAATGTAGTTGGGCCCACATTTCACATTTTAAGTTTTACAATGCAGTTGTGTCAACTCAACTCAACAAAAAAAAAAACTAAAATATGTAACTTTTTTTTTTTACAGTGTAGAACAGAAGCTCTCAAACTGCTTTCAGGTCAGGTGGACCTCAGGAGCAATGAAGATGTGAAACACCTGAGCAGGGCCTGATAGGACGGTGTGGTGACTCATTATTTGAGATTGTTTAATCTTAACATTCATAGCAGCTTATTTATTATATTTTAAAGTCATACACCAAGTATAAACATTCATAAAGCCTTCATAAGGAGGCGTCTTACTGTTAGGTATTACACTGTAAAATAAAGTGCACGTATGTTAGAATTATGGGGGGGGGGGGGAATACCAACAGAGCGAGAAAATAAAAATTCTAAAGGTTAAATATCTTTATTTTTATATTCAAAATATGTTGAAAATCGTGTTTTACAGTGAAAATACAAACTTTTGATGAAATAATATCATAAAATCACAAGGAAATACTTACTGTTAAAGTATACTTCTGTCTAATTGACAGAATTTGCTGGATCTTGCATTAACATTTACGGGAACAAACGTTAGAAATAGAGTTAGTTTGTGAAAAATATAACATTTCTGAGATTTACTGTCATTTTATTCATTATCATTATAAAAACTTCTCTTTTGTTAGCTTTTTTTTCGCGGGTGATAGCGGAAATTTTACCGTAATGTCCTGTATAAATGCATTAAACTTTAATATGGACCACTTTATTAAGTGTACCTAAAGTATCCGTACATATGATTGAAAGAGGAAGAGGAAATATCCCCTTTGCTTTTTTTTTTTTGCTCACGATGAATTAAAAGAAGTCAGAAGTCGTTTGGTGGAGGGACCGCCGACACGTGCGTCTCCCTCTGCCGATGCAGGTGTTGTGAAAGGCGGCGTCCTGCAGCTCTCTGCTTTTATACGGCGTTATTTTTAACCAGTTCTGCTTACGCAGGACAAATTCCGGTTGTGTGTGCGAGCCAAGTGGAAATGGACTCTGTTTCCTGACCCTGGCTTCCTCTACTTTCACTACGCAGTCGGGCCGCAGACACGCAGCTTCACTGCTAATATGACCACGTCCCATAATAAGCCAGTTTTCCACATGTCATCTAGGAAACATCACAAATAAAACCCGCTGTGCTCGGGCCTCTATCTGGGTCCATCAGAGACACCATCAGTCCCCGAGGGAGCCAGAGTCGGATCCAGCTCAGGTTCCTCTCCTCTGGAACAGGAAGTCTTCAGGCTGGACATTTTCTAAACACAATTACTTCAGATTACAGAGACGCATCCAGAAAATAGCCGAGGAATCTCATCCCGGATAAATGCTTCCCAAGTAGAGATAAAAAGAAAAAAAAAAAAGTGCCTTTATCTCGCTCCACTGTTTGTGTTCCTCATTCTAAAAGTAGCCAGAACATAATCCGTAAACTTTCTTCAGACCCGTTTTCTTTCCTTTTTCACCTAAATATTCCGTCTGATGGTGAAAAGCCAGATGGAGGCGAGGTGCCGGAACTTCCCTCGAGAACTTATTTCGCCGACATTTTAACACCAACATTTTGCATTTTCAGAAAAAGCCTTGTTTGTCGTATCATGATCGCGTTTAAAAAAATAAATATTTCTTTATCGTTTTCAAATGCATGGCATGGGTTGGAGGTGTAGACGCTGTAGCCACAAAACAACAATCATATAAATAAGTAGGTAAATACATTTAGTACTGACATGGGGGAGAAAAAAAGAAATGTCAAATTTTGATACTTAGTTAGTTTGTGAAACACATTTAATTTATGAGATTTAATGTCATTTCATTCATTGTCATTATAAAAACTTCTTTTTTGTTAGCTTTTGTTTCGCGGGGATAGCGGAAATTTTACCGTAATGTCCTGTATAAATGCATTATACTATAATATGGACCACTTTATGAAGTGTACCTAAAGTATCCGTACATATGATGGAAAAAGGAAGAGGAAATATTCTATCTGCTTTTTTTTGGCGTATAAAAAACACATAAAAACATTCTTAACATGACCTTAAGAATGTCATGTTTTTTTTTCTTTTCTAAATCGATGGCTCGAGTTAGAGGTCAGATTTTTATGAATAATTCAACTCAAAGATGATGGGTATAGACTACACAGACTTTTTGCTGCACATTTTACTTTTTTTTTCTTTTAAGGGCACCAATACTTCAGACGGGGAGGTGGACCCCCCCCCCCCCCGTCTGTAGGTGGACTGAGATTATGCATCAAACTAATTATCTCAGGAAACACTTTAAGTTTCCTCTGATAGACTTGCTGTCTTTACAACCTTCTTGAAACACAACGTCTGATGAAACTAGAACATCGATGCAGAAAAGCATCCATGTCCTCGATTCATGAAGTCATGCTAATATTTACACCGTTTACTTTTCAGTGTATTATTAGAATAAAAAAAAAAGGGAATAGGCTGACTTCACATTTAGTCATGTTTGTAAGATAAATGTACAATGAACTCAATTACATCATAACATCATCTTCATCATCATCATCATCATCATCATATTAGTGAAGTTGTCATATCAACAGAAAAAAAGTATGAATAATATTTCTGAGACACACATAAGATATAAGATCAGTGTACATGAAAGAATACTGATGCTTTTGGACTTTATATTTATCAACACCATGGAAGGATTTCATTTTTGAAAGATAAATTAAAGTCAAACTTGCCCGCTACACTTTTACTTTTGATCGTCTTCTTTCTTTGTTCACCTTTGACGCAAGCTTTCATTTTCTGCTACGGTTCACTTTTCTTCACACTCAACAGGTTTCCCTGGGATTGATTGAATTAAATCACGTTAATGATTTCCACATGATTAAATTGGGTTCCTTTCCGGACGAAGCAATTCTTCTGGTCAACAGAATTCATCACGTCAAATCAGCAACATTTAATCGAGTAAATTTTACTGATGCCAAATTAGTTGAATCAAGCCTGATTAATGGGATCGGACTTAATCAAAGCAACTAAGGTGAATCAAACTTAATAAAATTAAGTTGGATCTGATCTAAGTAAATGAATGTAATCAGCCTTGTTAAAATATATGAACCCAAAGTATATTAAGTTAATATAAATACATATATATATAAATAATATATAACAGTATTAGTAGTATATTTATATATATATATATATATATATATATATATATATATATATATATATATATATATATATATAAGCAGGAAAAAAAAGGATCTTCTGGGCGTCGTCTGGTCTCCTCAATTTCCTCAAATCTCATCTGTTCGATCTCTGGGATTATTTCCACGTCCACATCCTAACTGGATGAACTCAGAAAAACGCTTAACGATAAAGCTCCTCCTACTTTCGGAGATATACTTATGACATTCCCCCCTAAAATCAATCCAGTTCTTCCTCGCGCTAAGGTCTATAAGGGTCTGAGATATGTAAATGTGATACATGAAATCCCCCGACTTTCAAACGATATAATAAGCAAATATTATATCACAGCGTTCAGCGACTCTCCGGGGCGTTTCGCAAGAATTCCATTATTGACTGCGTGAGTAATCCTGCTTACAGGAAAGAGACAAACCATCGCTGGAAATGAACACGCTAGATATAAAACACTTTAACTCCTTGGGTGGAGATATGGGTGGAGATAATGACACCAGAATCAGTTCAGTGGAACATATTTGACTGACGGCGTCATTCAGTCACAGACGGGTAGTCTCAGCATCTCGCAGGTCCGGCTCTCAGATCCGCTTCCATTCTCAGAGAAGAGTTCACATTCAGCGGCACATTCGCACGCCGTCCCCCAATTTGATGTTTTCTTGCATGCAAATGTGTTCATGCTACGACCGCAGATGATTCTCTAATCTGCGGACGTTCAAACGGGAGCTAAACACTCTGATGCAGAGACGCAGAAACAAACTGGCAGAGCGGCGGCAATTATCCTCCATCGCCCACAGAGCGAGGGGAAACCCAGCTGCTATCTTAGATAAATACGCCGCCTTGCATGGCATGAAAAAGAAACAAAGTGATTAGAGAGGAAAAAAGAAAGTAAAACTCCAGCATGGAGACCGGCCTCTAGGAGGAGGAGGAGGAAGAACAAACACGGAGAATCATGTGAGCGGCAACAACATCGGTCTGTAATCAGTAATTCTGCTCTTCCTGAGGCCGGAGGACGACGCCTGTCGGCCCGAACCGTCTGACTGGAGAGGCGCTGTGTGTGCAGAGGAGCTGACAAGCACAGAAATATGCACATGAATTCAACCTACTGTAGAGAAAATTAAGAGTCGTACTGACGATGATGATGATTATTGTAATTTGTCACCGGAAATTCGGGGATGTTACGGAATCGTCATCATATCCGCAGCCGCAGCTCCTTCGTGTTCTGGCAATAACTCAAAAACTCTTTCATGGATCATTTTCAGGTTTTTTATATCCACATAGACCTCAGTGTGAGGAAGAACAGGAGGGATTTTGGGAAACGTCGGTCGTATAATACTGACACAAGGGGGAGCTTAACGCAAAAAGCTTTCGCCAATAATGTTGGTCCTATTGAGACCAAATTGGGGCCAGGAGATCCATCATGTTCCGACATACTTTACCCATAGTTAAGTTTAATAGTTCATATTTTACCCACATGGGGAGCCTTTTTCATTAAAAACGATTGTGAAATAACTTTTACGGGTTCAATCAGGGGGGTTGCTAGCACAATGAGGGGCCTGGGGATTTTTCGGGGATAAACACTTGAAGAGGTGGACCGATTTTGGGAGGACAATTGTCATATTTTGGACATAAGGGCGAGCTTATAGGCCACGATTTCTCATCTGTATGTCCGATTAAGTCCGAATTCGGTGAATATGAATCGACTCAAGCAGATCTATCTTCTATAAATCATACTTCACTCTCATAGCTCATATTTAACTCACTAGGGGGATTTTTTTCTTTACGAAAAGTGCTGGTTTTGGAACATGATTTTTTTAACTGTTTGTCTGTTTCGGTCTACATTTGGTGCGTATGAATCAACTAAAGGAGGTTTTTCTTGTAAATATCACATTTTAACCCTGTAGTTTATGTTTTACTCGCTCGGGGGAGCCTTTTTAAGACAAAAAGCTTGACCCTAACGTCCAAACAGTTGGTGCGATTCAGTCCAGATTTGTTGAATATGAGTGGAGATCATACTTTTATTTATCATATTTTACTGTATTAGTTCATATTTTACTCACTGTGGAGAGCTTTTCCAACAACCTAATTACACATTAAATTTGAAGGTTTGAATGGGGGGGGGATTGCTCATACAACGCAGGGGATTGACAGGTTCTTTGGGATAAACCCTTACAGTTAGAAAAGTTTTTATGACTTTTATTTCAAAATTCTTTGGGGATATTTCTCCTTTCATCTGTAAAACCCAACTGTTTTTTTTTTTCTTACTTGAATTGACTTAAAACTGGCAACTTCAGGCAGGAAATAAAGTTTCCTGAATCTTGACTCTACTTGAATCTCTGCTGCGATTGAAATGCTAAGTTAAGGCTAACAAGCTAATGGGGTATTCAAACGGTCGTTGGTCCATTGATAACGCTATCAGTAGTGCTAAATGGTTTATTTTCCTCCAGTAGGTAAACCCAGCGGAGGCTAAATGGTTTAGTCGTTTGGCCTAATGAGATCAGGGTGACACGTTGTTAGCAGAATGTTGGCTCACTCATGTTTCCTGCATGTTTGATCAGGATCAGAGGTCATTAGCAGCAGTGAGGGCAGTGATGACCTGCTGAGTGGTGAGAACAAAAACCTTCAAACATGACCTTAGAGAGAGTTTGTATTCTTTCTCATCATGAAAAAGACGTTTAAGCCTCGCGTCTTACTTTATGGAGTTTTACTCACATGCTCTTTCAACAGTTATACAGTATCCTAAACGTAAATACATTTCCTCTTTCATTAAAGTAAATATTTACTCAACATCAATCTTAATAATAATAATAATACATTTAATTTGTAACGCACTTTACATTTGGATCAAATCTCAACGTGCTACAAAGTAAAAGCAGATAAAAGCATCAATAGAAATATAATAATATCTATATAAAAACATGACTAAAAAGCCGCAGTGATAATGAAAAGTTATAGGTTCTGCTAAAAAGGAAAGTTTTAAGTCCTTTTTTAAATGTGTCTGTCGTCTGTGGAGCCCTCAGATGGTCAGGGAGGGCATTCCAGAGACGAGGGGCAGCAGAACAGAAAAGCTTGATCATAAAGATCAAATATTTACATTTTTATTGTTGGATATTGTCCATGATTCATCAATAATTAACATTGACATTGATTTAGATGCATTTTTGGCAGTATTACATTAAAAAAAACATAAAACTTTTACCCCCTTTGAAGCCAAAAAAAATGCACCTCTTATGGAACAGCCCTACAATATTCAAATAATTATTTTGATAAAAAATAATATAAATACAATAAACATTTTATTATAATGATAATGACATATAATTTATATACATATTATATTACATATTGTAAAAACAAAAACGAATTACACTTTTATTGACTTAAGGCGTTTAATTAAGATCCGTTCAGATGATAATAAATACGAATATACAGTACAAACACAAATACATATATTTACACCATTCTGGTTATGTTCAATAAATCGCATTTTTTTTAATCTTTCCTCCCATATTGGCAATATTTTCCCATTAATTCTTACCAAAAGATTTATAACTTTATTGTAAAATTAGGTTGTTTTTTTCACTTGTCACATACTTTCTACAAACATTAGTTTTTAAAAGCTCAACGCATTCTGAAGAAGAACCTCCAAATGTTGAGACTCCAAGCAGCACCTGAGTGGAACCTGATGCCATATGTGACGCTGAAATATTATCTCTTTCAACTACAACACGCTTGACGTGTGAAAACTTGTGACGTTTCGGTAAACACTTAGCATTTATTTGAAAAAAATATTCTGGTAGGGTACACTGTTGACGTCCTGCTTTGCTCGTCTGAAAAAGATTTGTCACGAGCTACCAATTCCACTTTACTCCACGACTGTAAAGAACCGGTTCTTTCCTGGTCAGCTCTTTATTGCCACATTGGCCTGTAGCAAGAGCAGAGAGTCTGCTAACAGCCGTCTCGTCACCTCCACAGCCAATTACCTGTTCCACCTGTTGGGGCTGCCTTTGCGTTTGTTTGCCATGGCAGCAAACTCATGTTTATCATAAACCTCAGATCTGTTGGATTATGCGTCATGCGTTATGCAAACTACAGGCTGGATGTTGTTCTACTGGAAACTTTATTTTTTTTTTTTGAAAACCTATCAGGTGATTTTTAAGAGCCGGATTCATTTGGACTCAGAGGCAGGTGAAATAGAATCCCCGTTCTCCCAAAAAGTTTCTCCCCATTTCTATGACATCCAAGGTTAATTTAACAAAAATAATTATATTTCTATTTCAATAAATTAGTAATCATGTTTTAATAACTTAATCTTTGTTAAAAATTCAGACAAGACTGAATTCTTTTTCTATTCTATTTGTTCCTCTTCTGGATCTACTTCCAAAGCTTTAAGCTCACCATCGTCGCATAACAATGTGGAACCCGGTGTAATTACCCATGTTTACCGTCCTCTAGATATTATCTGAGGCATCATTTTATGGGATTTCTTTGAAAATGCTTCATAAATGTTGAAAAAGGAAAAAAAAAAGAAAAGCCGCTGAACAAACAAATCTGCTAAATTCCCAACAAACCAGACAAACAAAAAAAATACATCAAACGAACTATCAAACAATCAACAAAAAAAAACCTTAATCAAAACATAAAACAATAAATCAATCAATCAACAACACACAACAAACCAACCGACAAAAAAACCGAGCAACAAAATATAAAAGAATCAAGAAACAATAAACAAAATCAAAACAACCCAACAAACCACAGAACAAATTAAAAACAAACGCCATCTAATTAAAAAAAACAAAAAAAAAAACCCTGAAAAACAAACCGACAAACAAACAAAATACCAGCTAAAAACAAAAGCAAACAAAACCAGCCAACCAACACTCTCTTGTCTGTGACGTCAAAATTTGTTGAACTGCCCCTTTAAAGGAAGTTGGGGAGGCTAATGTGACTAAAACCCTGATCCATCTGCAGGAACTCTGTTGGCCCGTTCTTTCTGCTGAACCACATGACCTCCATCTGCAGCCGGATGGTTCTGAATATTAGAAAGAACCAGAATTCCATTGATCTTTCTTATCGTATATTCTGTTTGGTTCTTCTCCTGCATGGAGATCCGGATAAACCCCCTCTGGGACCTGACACCGCCGTTCTTCCTCTCAGCTGGTGCCATAAATATCACGCTTTTTTTTAAATAACAAGTGGGTAGCCGTTTAAAAAGAAGGACGGACAATGGGGACGTCATTAAGGAGGTAATTGCAAGAAGCGTTTTGTGCTAAAACCGGGAGGCGGCGTCGGGTTTCGGCCTCAGCGTAAAAGTCTACATGATATGACGATGTTTGGGAGCGATCCTCGTGGGCGACAAGCGATCTCTCGTCCTCCATGTTGGCTGCTCCACTTAGCTCGTCTCTCATTGGCCGGGACCTTCTGTGACTCTCGGGTAGATTAATGACAAAGAGACCAAAATGACACCCATTGTTGAGCTTTTGTCAGCGGTGAAGGGAAAACATACGATGCTTGACATTTCTGGTTATTATTCAAAACATAATGGTGTCTGTTTCTGCGGCTGTGTGAACCCAATCCTGGAGGTTCTGGCTGTCGCATGGAGAGACCTGGTGTCGGGTCCAAGAGCTTTGAAATCTATGAAACGACAGCTGGAACAAATTAGATGAAAACTCAAATATCCCTGATGGATGTGAAATGATGAGCTGTTTTCTCAGAGTCTTTATTTCCCTTCGGTCACGGGCCACGGCGAGCCTAAAGAGCGCCGCTGCTCTTCACGGGTGAGCGAGAGGCCAGGCGCTGATGTATTGTGAGCAACTCTCTTTATATTCTATGTCAATACGGCGTCTCACGGGACCACCCATACAGACCATAAATCTACCAGGAGAGAGTTCTGCCGGTGAAGGTCCGTAGGTAGACCTCGCTGTCGTAGAGTTCAGAAAACGAGCGCCATTCCTTCAGCAACCACCTGCATGTCCAGACTGAAAATGTCCAACGCCTGAAAACAACTAAGCGCCGTGGAATTTGGCTCAGATACAAATGGTCACCCAAGCGACAATGAGACTTTGGACTCCATCAGAAAATCAATGACCTCTAGGATCTAGGAACATCTAATGTCCTTTGATGATCCACAGGTGACCAGCGGTTTCCAGGAGGGGACATGTGGTGGGACAGATCTAGAGGACAGAGACAGGACACTCAGATCTTTCTAATGTACAACATCAGAAATAAAAACATATATGCAAACTATTTGTACGCCGTCGCCCCCGACACCAAGGGTGTATCGGTTAAAAGCCCCCAATCCCCTGCGTTGCACAAGCAATCCCCCTGACTGAACTCCTAAAATTAAATGTGAATTGTTAATTAATTATTAATTATTAATTAAGCTCCACAAAGTGAGTAGAATATTTACTGTTAGAGTAAAATATGTCATTTACAACATGGAATTCCCAGAGTCCTTTCATTTGCACCATATTTGGACTAAATAGGACTAACAGTTAAGAAATGATGGCCTGGAAACTTTTGGAGATAAAGCTCCCCCTAGTGTCGAGAAACATGCAACCTACTGTTACCAAAATCAATCCAGTTCTTCACCGCACTGAGGTCTAAGTGGGTGTACCATTTGAAATGAACCAATGAAACGGTTTTTGAGTTATCGAGCTAAAAGGAAGGAATCGGGTGGCGGCTCCATGACGATTCCATAATATCCACCACTTTTTTGGGGGTTTTATAATGATGTGGAGATGAATTTGCATATGCAGATAACATTAATGCACTGATACTTAAAGAAGTCGCTAATGTAAGATGGTTTCGATGGTCTGGAGGAGAAGCAGTATGAAACAGATGGGACTTGAGGTCAGCTGCTCTGTTTGGGATGTTTTTTTCTTTCCAGGTGATAGGAAAAAAAAAAATGTATAGGAAGGGGAAAAAAGGAAGAAAAAAGTATTTGTTCACTTACGTCTGTGTTTTTTTATTCATGAAAGAGTTAAACCAACACATAGTAAAAAAAAAAGCATATTTTCCTGGTTGCATATAATCAGCAGTTTTCACCTGCTCTTCCTTTGCATGACTGCTAAATAATGGCTTCATATCTAAATACTTAAAAAAAAAAAAAGCGCCGCTGGTAAAATAGCGCTTTGCTCGTGCGTGTCAGGTCATGAAGACGAGGCTGACTCACCGGCTTGTGTCTCTGATTGAGGGTTTGGAACATGTTGTGGTTGTGAAGATTAAAATATCTCGATGTCTTCTCACCTGACTGTTGAGTCACACGCACAAGAGAGTTAAAATAACTTCTTCGACTTTCTAGAAGTTGCAGAGCCGTAAAAATACATATTTACAGTTCTGCGCCTCGTGAGAAGATCCTGATTGTCCTCAACCGAAACCATAAAAAGATAAACATAAGAGCAGTCGTGCTAATAGCTCCATGGGAAAGCATTGCAGTGTTTCTTTGACTTAAATGCTAGCAACAGCGTGCTAACATGCTCAAAATGACAGGCTAACATGGTATTTGGCTACATCTTACTTTGATGTTATTATACTAGCGATTGCTAGTTAGAACTAAACACAAGATTACTAACAAATTATAATAGTTTTTTGAACATTTTGGCTAGCTCCACTCTGAGGTCTAAACTTTATGTTTTCCACTAAATTCCCAGTATTCCTTCAATCATAAATAAAACTCACTGTAACCACTTTAAGACAGAAATCGGGCAGCAGCGCTGCAACAAATGTAAATGACTCTTATTTCTTCCTGCAACATTTTATCATGGTAGCCCTTAAAGCTTTGGTTGGGAGCTTTTATTGTGAACTACTTCTGGTGAAACAGGAAGCTCTAAACAACAGTTAAAAGGCAAACTTGGGTTCGTATTGGTTTCGCATTATAAGTTTCCGATAAGGATAATTGAGAGGCTTGCTGGAAATGGGAACAAAATATTTTGTGTTTCATTCACGTTTATTATAACTTTGTTCTGTGACATTAATTAATCGGTAAAAAGTAATAATAATTACGAGTTTCTTCATCTTTGAGTTATCAACTGCTGCTTTCATGTCTTCCGTTTCTGACATATGATGTCACATGACCTTCCAGCCTTTCCCCTTTATGGTTAACCACAAGTGTGATTTGCCTCTGTTACTACCTCTGGTCCCGTCTTAGAGAGGCAACAACACCGACACCCCGTTTATGCCTCCACTGTGTTTATAGATAATGGCAGGATGGTGTAAAGACGCACCACCCATGCATTGACTCGGCTGCATGAGTGAGGCCCCCAACCAAGCTGACATGTTAGCATTTAGCTAGTGCATATTTACTGGAGCCGCCATCATAATTTGGTATTTGAATGCTTTTATTTCCTTGTTAAAGATTATTTTCTGGCCTTTGCCACTATTTGTATTAGAATTGGGGGGTTTTCGGGGATATAACCTTGCTGTTGGGGACATGGCCTACTTTTTAAAGGGGGCAGAGTCTAATCTCCCATTCACACCAGTTTAAAAGCATCTGTGGGCCAAACCACGCCTCCCTCAGCTGGAGGAACATTCTACCACATGTTCTGTTTGATGCTGAAAACAATACGCAATACGGGCAACAAAGCAGATCCAACACAGACGTTGGATTTGTGGTTTCTGCTCGTCAGAAAGGAGACAAACAGGCCGGCATTGAGATGGAGATACCTACTTTGTTCTGTCTCTGCTTCTTCTCAGTCCTGGCAGCTGAGTGCCCTGAAAGCTAGGAGACAGACAGGAGAGCAAATAATTACCTTTCCCAGGTAGCTGCAGATTGTTGGGGGCTGTAGGATGAGTGAAGAGGGTCTATGTGTGTGTGTGTGCGGGTGTGTTTGTCCAAAAATGGTGTGTCCTTTTGACCTTGCCGTGCTGCAGACGCACAGAGAGAGACGGTTTTGTGTCCCCAGACAAGAGGTCTGCTTTCACCTGAGCAGGTCGGCCAATTACACCCTTCAACCCCCCAGCGGAGACAAAAGGCCAGCGGAGTGGGATGAGTGACTGGGACTAGGCTGGAGGCCTCCTGATTAGAGGGGGAGGACTATTAGGGGGGATGGGGGGAGGGGGGTGTAGAGAGAGCGAGCAAAAATGATGAATTCAGACGCTTAGAGTTTGGAAATTTCCAAAATAGAAGCCACTTCTTTTTGCTAAATATAATAAAATCCCTAAAGAGATTGGCTAAATGGCATTCCTGTGTGCCCTCACCTGTGTGAGCATGCTCAGACGAGCAGAAGATAATGGCCTCGTACACCTGCATGGCTGTTTGGTTCATCTGGTGCATTCCGTGACTTCACACCAGAATCTGGCAGAGAATCCAGATTCCTGTTCTGTAGCGTGAGAGCGGCAATAAAAGCGGTTTAAATATCTGAAATTCAATTCTCATCATATTATCTTCATTTCATCTGTATGTTTCTGACTCGGTGTGATGCTGCCTTTCTTGGCCAGGACGCTCTTGAAAAAGAATATATTAGAATATATTATAATCTCAATGAGACTATCCTGGTTAACATAAAAAAAAATAACAAATGAAAATTTTGTTTTTTGCATTGTATGGATCATACTTTCTGTAATTGATCAATTCATCTTTTTTTCCCCCCACATATACTTTATAGTAATGAAACAAATCATACATAAATACTTATACAAAATGAGGTCATAAAACCTTCTTCATCACTAAGTACAGTATCCAGAAAAAAAGAAAAAACTCAAACAAAAAAAACAAAAAACAAATATAGCATACCTCTTAATAGAATGTACATAAAAGATACTAAAATACATTGAAAAAAAAGCCTACTACGATAAATACAATCTTGCATTGGAATTGAAGAAAGTTTCTATTTTAAGCTTTATTATATGTTTGACCTCCATGGTGACCAAATATCTATAAATGCATCCATTTTCAATGTTTGTTTCAATTACTTTTCCCATTTTCCCATACATCATTCACCTTTTACTGCCGTTGAGAACATTTTTGGGGAGCTGTGGATGGAACCGTAGTGATGCGATTGTTTTTTTTGGCAGGGCTATTAATAAAGAGGTCCTTGAAAAATACATCTTTTTCCTTTTCCTTCCTTTGAATTCCAGTTTGAAAAAACGGTGAGTCAAATTTAACTCCTAAGTGTTTGCTCCATTTCTTTTTGGACATCTACATCTACAATTACTCCGAAGATGAAACGGCTGGAATTCCAAAGTATTTATTTTTGACCTACCAGTCAAACTCATTCCAGTTTGGCCTCTGAGGGAGTTTATGACGTGATAGACAGGCTTCCCTTGGAAATAAAACACTCAATTCCATTTCCCCCCTTTCTTTATTCTCCTAGTATTCATTTATAGACTCATTTTGGAATGCTTTATAAAAGCTGGATCTATTTCCTCCCTCCCCCTTAATTGTTTCTCGTTTTAAACTGCTAAAGAGTTGCTCTACATCGGAGGATTCTCTCGGGATGGAATCCCAGTCTTTATCCTTCTAAAGGTAGTATCTGACTTGCAGAAAATGAATAATGTTCCTGAGCAGGTAAGTTCAACTCTTTTGACTCATGCAGGGACTGAAAACTTGAAGTCTGGGGAATCTTTCTGCTGATTAATGATTAATCGTTATTTTTCGTTGTTTCACAGTAAATCATATTTGAAGTAATTTACCAGAACCAGTGCACAAACCTGTTAATGATAAATCACATTTCAGAGATAGAGGAAATAAGATTTTTATTGTAGAACACGTACTTTCAAGGCTGCAAAACACTTCCTGGATTCCCTGGAAAAAGTTTGAATTCTAAAGTTAACCACGCTACAATATTAAATTATTATCTGTTAGAACATTTGAAGGTATTATTCTTCTTATTAACTGACAGACAGGCGCAAATAAAAACTTGACCAACTAACCGACAAACTATTGAACCATTTAACCAAATATTAAACGAACCATTAAACCAACATATTAAACAAATTTATCAAACAGCCAACCAACAAACCAACCAACCAACCAACCAACAACCAGAATCAACAATACACCAACTGACCAACAATCCCATAAACCAACCAATAAACAACATATTAACCAATTAACCAACCAACCAACCAACAATCAGAATCAACAATACACCAACTGACCAACAATCCCATAAACCAACCAATAAACAACATATTAACCAATCGTCCAATTAGTAAACCACCCAACCTAGCAACCAATGAATTAACCATCCAATCAACCAACCAACAACCGAATGAATGAATCCATCCGCTGACCAGAGAACCATGAGAAAACTCTTGCCTCCTGTCGGTGGTAATTAATCCCTTGGAGTTGGTATTATTTCCAGTTGTTCTGGTGACAGTGATGATTTCGGAGGCTGCTGACGGAGATTTCTTATTTGCACTCAGAGCTACATTTTCTCCTCTTTGAAGGAGTGGAAAGAGGAGCCCGTTATCCTCGGTGTCATCAGGAAAGAACCGCGTTCGTCCACAGACGGAGAGTTTTTACTACCTGGTCTTATGTTGGACCATCGGAGGCCATTCATCAATGTGTTTGTCTTCATTTATCTGCATTTGTTGTCGTTTCCCTCTCAGTCCAGCACCGACCGGCTCATTCTTCTCTGCTGTGCAAACCTCTGTGGTCTACATTCATTTCTCAGCTTTTCAAATCCGGCTGACAAGTTTTCTCACTCCTAATTTGTCATGCTGTGTGCTGACCCTGTTCCGCTGTCACATTTAGAGGGCTAATGGGGTCCACTTCAGATAAGGCTTGTTTGACCAACTCCGTGTCTGACCTTTAATGGTCTCCCTCAACAAGAGCACAGCACCCAAAACAAACCTGACCAGAGGTAATATGGAGCGCCGTCACACGGATGCAAACACTCAGAAGGGAACTCGCATTTTTTACCTCCTCCCCCGGCTACCAGGACTCTGGCCCACTTCTCACACAGACATCTGAACGGGTCGAATGAATTATTTATCATGCGCTTATGAGGCGTTTCCAGTTTCTGGGTCTCAAGGTGGTTTCAGTCAGAACCTCAACAATCCACATCTCAAGCTAGTAGACTCCACCAAGACTGGAACTTAGAGGTACGGTGGGTAAAGTTTTGTGGCATCTACACACAAAAACACAAAAAGTCTCTAGAAACTATGTCACAGAACTGTCAAATAGCAACAGTAAATACAGAAAAATCCAAACCAGTTGTGAATTAACTTAAATAAAGTTACATTAAATAGTTTTACTTTTTACAGCCAGAATATTTGTAAAAGACAGAATTTCCCTCTGAAAATACAAACTTTTGGTGAAAATCAACAGAAATATGCAATTAATTCACAAGTCATCACCGTAAAAAGTATTATTGTATTGTTTTGTTGACGGTGGCTTTCAGGTGTCAAAATGATGTCATCTTCTCCAACCAGGTAGCCTCTTAAGAGATCAGATTCCTTTACACTGATATATTTAGAAATTGTATATAGTATTTTTTTCTATCAAATTGCAGGGCAAACATTTAAGGTAATGGACATTATTATCCGTTCCTCGTTGTGTTAAACGGTTGACCGTTTTCTCTCAGGTTAATGGAACTCACAATTTGAAAAACGGAAGATCATACTGAAGACTTAGTACAAAAAAAAAGCCGGGTAGAATGAAACCTCAACATCAACATGGGGACTTAACTGTTGAGTGGTGAACTGGTAGACCTCGTCCAAGTCCAAACCCTGTGGGTCCCGCTTTTGGTATTCGAACAGCTCTGCGATGTTCTTTGTGTTCCCCATAAACTTTTCAGTAAGGATACTTTCACAGTAATTATTTCCTTTCCACATTATGGTATTTTTCTCATATTGTTCTTTAGTTTGTTCCTGTAAGATGTTGCAAACTTACAATAAAGTCAAAAAAAAGTTTGTTTGTTTATCAAAAGTTTGTAATTGTACTGTAAAATTCCGTTTTCCACATATCCTGACTCTAAAAAATAGTAATCTATTGTTTTGAATTTTATTATTTCTTACTGTAGCCATTTGAAAGATTTTTGCTACAATTTTAACGTAGAATTTATGCAGTAAAATTTGTTTAAAAACCCCCTCCAGCTATTTATTAGATATTATATTCATGTAATATTCTTGTAAACATGTTTACAGTATATCTTATTTTTCCATGGCAGTTTACCGTTACGGTTTCTACATGGTCACTATATCTTTTACAGCATAAATTCTGGCAAATTCTGCTGCCATTATGTTTCTATAAACTATACAGAATTTTCTTTACAATGTCTGATAGCCTCATGAGTTTTGGGGGCTCATGACCCTGTCACTGGTTCCCCAGTTGTCCTTCCTTAGGTAGTAACTTTGGAAGATTCTAACCACTGCAGACCATGAAAAACCCAGCAAGGCCAGCAGTTCTTCAGATCATCTGACCCGGTCGTCTAGCCAGCACTATTTGGTTCTTGTTGGATGCTCATAGCCTCATAATGGCCCATTTCCCCCCACATCCAACACGTCAACTTCAGTAACAAATGTTCTCTTGCTACCTTATGCATCCCAAAGTGGTTTTAATGTTATGTCTGATCAGTGTATATGCACCAAACATTAACCCATCTCGTTTCTCTACCATGTTCTGAAATCCATAAAGAAATCCAAGACAAACTGCAAACTGGAACTAGATGATTTACTCCTGGTCTGATCAGATATGAGCTCCTGATCCTTCAGCTCTCTCGATTCCCACACTCTCCTGTCTCCACTGCTCACCTCAACCGTGGAGGTATAGGAAGTGGAGGGAAAACCCGCTGAAATCCCCTCCTTCTGTGTGGCCTGGACCCCACATCCAACTGGTCCTCCTACGATTACATCACCAAGGAGCATTAAAAAGGTTAAGTTGTCAATACTCCGAGCAGAGTGTCTTATTTCAAGAAAATGATTCAATCTCTAAATGTTGGTCATATTACAAAAGGTATAGATTTAGTTGAGGCTGAAAAATCGAACCCATGACCTGACACATTTTACATAGCTCCATATGAACACTCAGCATAGGAGACCAGGCCAGACCACTAACAAGCCCCCGATGGCCCTCCCTAATAATATGGGACTAACTGATGAAGACAAAGTGGGGGGAAGGAGACGGGGTCTCTGGAGGAAGTGCTGTGGCTCTGTGTGTGTTTCCGTCAGAGGAGGAAGTTCTAACCCCTCTGGAGGCTATTACCAACTAGCACCATTAGCGCTGTGGCCCACATAGAAGATGCAAATCAGATAGAGAACCACAGAATGACGGGGTGACCTCGTGGGTGGTGTCAGACTTTTGTCCAGACTAAAATCTTTCAGTAAGTCTTGTACTGAATGTAATGAATGCTTGAAGATATCTGTGATTCCAGAAGATGAAAGCAATATTTATGTGATGCTCTCTGGACATTCAGAATAACGCAGAGGATGTGGTTTTTACATTTAATTCTATAAATACCTCATCATCTCAGTGGGTTAGAACCTCTTTTACTTGTGTCTGGACTCATAGGTGGCTAGGACTCGTATCTGGACTTGTAGGAGGCAAGGACCTGTATCTGGACTCCTAGGTTGGTAGGACATGTATCTGGACTCGTAGGTGGCTAGGACTCGTATCTGAACAATACGAGTCCAAGCCACTCGTATCTTGGATAGGACTCGATACGAGTGGCTAGTCCAGATATGACTAAGACATGAGACCTAGTCCATATATGGGGCCTAGGACTCATATCTGGACTTGTACTCAACTAAACTTTATTTCTAAGCACATTTAAAAGACAACAAAGAGCTGTACAAGCAACAAGACCACAAGAAATAAATGTCCAACACTCATCCTGAATTAAAAGCCAAGGAATAAAAAAAAAAGAGGCTTATGTTTTTGTTCCCGGGTATGCAGATGACAT
This sequence comes from Lophius americanus, assembly GCA_037951165.1. Taxonomy (NCBI): domain Eukaryota; kingdom Metazoa; phylum Chordata; class Actinopteri; order Lophiiformes; family Lophiidae; genus Lophius; species Lophius americanus. The sequence goes on along the minus strand of JBBDHG010000210.1, from coordinate 214,379 downwards.
GTCTGATGGAAATAAAGGGCCTAAGGGAAGAGGCCCTAATATTAATATTTATAAGAAGTGGTGATATTCGTAATGTGCTGAGCACGAATCAAACATTAGGAACACTCAAAATATCTTGAGAACATTATTTCTTCTTTAACACAGAACTACTGGAAACACAAGATTTTGAGTCAATATTTAAAAATTAGGAATCCTACACTGATGCAAATTTTAGCTCATAACCTTTGAAAGTGTTTGCTCTGCAGGGTTTAAGGACATTTTAACATCTTTTACATATCTTTTTCGACACTTACCTAAGTTTTCCTTTGTAAAATAACGACACAATCTCAGCTTTCTCAGAGAAATGTGTAAAGATGGGAATTAGTTTACAAAACACCTACTGTCTGCCAAACACCACTGGGACTTTCAATTTGAAGAGCTCATAGGTCAGATAAGACCAGAGCAGAGTTTTTGGGCAAAAAGCATCTAAGATGGGTGTGAAGTAGCGAGAAAGGAAGCGATAGAGACTTGAGAGATTCTGTCTCAAACATAAATTACTTTATTGTTCAAATGGTAGAGGAGGATTAACATCATTTGAGTTTTCCAGATTGTACTCCATTTTTAAAACCTCCCAGTGCTGCATTAGCTCCTTTTAGCTGCTGTGATAACCTCTAATCCGTTTGTCTATAGAGCACAATGAAGAAATGTGGGCTGAATAGCTAATCTATTTTATCTCCAGTGCTGTTATGGTTCAATCATCAAACATTAAGTAATTTCTAACAGGTGCGTGATGAAGTTTGAATGCTATCTGGTATACAGCATCATAAGGTAGATATGGGTTTGGGCTTCGAGCCAATAATGGTTATAGGCTTCATTATGGCTGGTACACCTGCAGAATCTGGAGAGCAGGGCAAACAGGAAGTCCTGTTTGCAAGCAGACGTTCATCATGGCATGTCAGCGCAGTAGAGAAAAGTCATACATAGCTTTACTGTCTTAAACACACTAATGCAAACATCTGGTGCCAGGATTCTAAAAGAGCTCATCACACACACACTTTCACGGTCTGTTCCATGACATATTCCTCAATGAGTGTTTGTTTAAACTTAGAATTATCCAGGAATTCTGGCAGCTAAGTCCAGGATGTGCACTGTTTAGAAAAAAAAAGAGAAATTGAATTCAAGTCATCATCTTTCATGTGTATAAATAAGCTCTACATTTAAAGTTTTCTAGCCAAAAGATTCCAAACAAAAGTTGTTGTAAATATCGTTTTGTATAATGATCTAGGCCTCTTCTTTTAATTTCAGTATATTACCAATTATGGGATATTTTTTGATCCGTGAAGTAGTTTTTGAGTTACCGCATTAACACGAAGGATCTGAGGCATTTTCATTATGTATTTTCACATAAACCATAGTACGAGGAAGTACTGGATTGATTTTGATAAAGGTAAGTTTCAAATTTCCTGGACCAGGGGGAGTTTTATCTCCAAAAGATATCAGGCTATAATTTCTTATCTGTTGGTCGGATTTAGTCCAAATGTGCTGCACATAATTCTTGTATACATCACATTTTATTAAAATAGTTCGTATTTGTACTCACTAGGGGGAGCTTTATTCACAAAAGAGACTGTTATTTGGACATAACTTCAAACTTAATTTTAGTTGATCAATCGGGGGCTTTACAGGAATACACAGCCACCAGACGTTTGCCCATCGCCTCCTCGCCCAGGTCTGGCTGCAGAATGGTTAACAGTCTCCTCCTCTCCAGTTAAGGGGTCATAACTCCACAGGAGCCGATACAATGCGGTTGTCCTCATGAACTCCTGGTAACATCCAGAGCAACGAGGCCGTAAAGACAAGCGGCTGAAATTAGCTTCCGTTGTGGGGTTGTTGGGCTCAGCCTTCACCTACCAGAGTTGAAATGAGGAGCTCTGACATCCAGAGGATGCTCCGAGTACAACCACTGTCCCTGGTCGGGATCGTCCAGGGAGGCCTCCCTTTGGAGGTTTTCCAGGCACGTCCAACTGGGAGGAGACACTTCCAATATATATATCTCAACTGGCCTGGATGAATGAGCTGGAGACTGTTGCTGGGGAGAGGATTGTTTGGAATACCGTGTTAGGCTTGCTCCCACCGTGACCCGATTCTGGATAAGCAGAAGAACATGGATATCTGGATGGATGGAAGTCCAATTTTGTGAAAACTAGATCAATATTGCCAGACTTATCCGCATTTCTAAAACTCTTAAAATGATATAATGTTATATAAATAACATGTTAACGAAGAAATTATTTGTAATTACATGCAAAATGTCTTTATCCATTTAATGCCATCGCCAAGAATGAAAAAAAAAACTTTGAAAAACAATTTTTTCGCATATTTCGTTTCTTTGGGGTATTCTGATTATTACAATCAACTTTTATTATCATTATTATTAGTAGTAGTAGTATTAGTAGTAGATGTTAAAATACTACTTATGGAATGGGACTTTCTCAATAGCAATGCTGCCTCCTCCTCGGTGGCCACTTTGACCGGTTTTGTCCCCCAGGGCGCTATCCTCGTCCCCTTACTCTTTAGCACATACATTCTGCTATTGGGTTATCTTATAAACAGGTTCAAGCACATTTTTCAAGACGAAATAGTGACTGATAATGAGATCAACCAAAAAGTTGAGCAGAACATTAAAGGGTTAAAAAGGACCTGCTATCCTTTTCCTTGCTGCTGCCGATCTTTAGGAGCGGATCTGATCAAACACTACCTCTAATCTAACGTGTGTTTTTATAGTGAACCAGTAAAGTACTACATGAAACAGGTTATTATTGGTTTACATGTGTACTCATGTCTCAGTTTTTTAACACAGGCCGCTCATCATTTTAACAAAATGTAAGATTGTCCCAAATGTGTGACTCTACTCAAGTCTTTAATTGTCCTTCTAAGTGTCCGTTTGTCTAAATTCCTGAAAGGCGTTAGCATTGCTGACTCATTTGAGCTGAACGCTGTCATTACCGTCAGTCTCTGACGTGATCAAGGAGCTGGGCTGGACTGGAAGAAGTCAGAGGTGAGAAGTCAGATTGGCCCAGCAGGGGATGGGTGTCGGCCAAACTCAGGGCTCAGCATATCCTGTGATGCTTGGATGAAGAAGGTGTCTCATTTATTCTTTTGATGAATTTAACCAAGGTTCCTTATCAGCATGAAATCATATCTTTCATGGATTAAAATCTATTTTCTATATGTTTGTCATCGGCTTTAATTCACGTACAGTTTGTAAGTATTCACGGAACCCTTAGTCATCGGAGAAGCAGGAATTTTAATTGGAATGGACCACTTTAGAGAAAGAGGTTGTTAAATTGAAACGGTAGAGTAATTATAGCTTAGAGTGTTGACTCACCTGCTACTTGCTCACGCAAACAAAGGTTGTTTGCATCCATTATGATGTTGAGTTATTGAGAAGTGAAAGGAGACACATCTCAGATATTTTGTAGACGTGCTTCTTACATGTTGACGTCAGATATTAAAACTTAAAAAAGGTTTAAAAAAAAAAAAAAGGATTTTATTTTTCTTTTGCAAATTTTATTTATCTTTTGCAAATTTTATTTTTCTTTGCAGCATTTATTAATTTAACATCTTAGACTTTCCAAATTTACCTCAAAATGACAAATAATTTGGTCAAACATGTCTTCAAACTTTTTCAGACGGCAGGTTCCAGCTCCTCTTTCAAGACAGTGGCTAAGGGCGTGCCCCAGAGTTCTTTGTTAAGACATATACTGCTCTCCATTTATATTAATAAGCTGTGTGAAAACGTATCAAGTTCTATGCGCTATTTTTATGCTGGCAACGCCATTAAATCATTTATTTTATTTGTTTATTTGACATGGACTCTGGCACGGCTTGTTAGCTGTGCCAGAGTTAGCTATAAGCTAATTTACATATGTAGTCCCCGGGCAGGAGACAAGTGAAAAGCATCACTACTGTATAAAAAACAGTGACACGAAAACACATATCTATCATAAAATAACACCAGCAACCCAAACCACAACAACAACAATAAGATATCAAAGCATTAAAGCAATACAACCATTACGATAAATATTCATGAGCTTAAACGTTTGCATTTATGATTGATGGGTACATGAATGGGTTGATCTCAGCCATCATTTCATCTAACATTTAAAATCACTGAAGCTAAAGCGCTTGGCACTGAGTTCCAAAAGAATCGGTGGCTCTAATAGAAAGGGCTGATTAGCCAAATGCAGACGATGTGTGCTGTACCACACAATCTGAGCGCAGTGCCTCAAAGTTTTACAATGGAGGATGAGCCTCCATTATTATTGTTGGCATTTGAATTTTTGTCATCCTCCGTTTAATGTTGTTCACTCTATTCTGCAGAGACTAGACTTTTAGATACGGACAAAACTCAACTCAAAAAGTTACCATCAAATACTTTCACTTTTCAATGAAAAAAGAATATGATTAAAAAAACACTACCTATTGTACAGGGTTTATTTGATTAGCCATGGTTAATACCTCCTCCGTGGCATTCCCTTTGACCTTTGTTGTCCCCCAGGGCTCCATCCTTGGCCCATTATGCTTCAGGATATGCTGCGACTGGGACCTTTTATAAACAGGTTCAGTGACATTTTTTCAATAAGAAATAGGGACTGAAAATGAGCTCAACCAGACAGCTGAGCGGGACATTAATGGGTGAAGAACAAATAGAGTAAGTTATAGCGACATCATCACGATCTAGCGAGCTGTAGTAGAGAAAAATGCAATCCTTCCAGTGAGTTGGGTTCATTACTTTACTCTAGTCTGATCAGCCATCAGTCACTTTCTGGGAATAAATACGAAGTCACTAAAGACCCTGTCACAATTGTTTGATAAAGATGTGCTCAGGCTCTCACAACCCATAATTTAGCAGGAGATTGATGTGCAGATAACTGAAACCTGGTTTGATTCTTATCATTGATGACGCTTCTACACAGATAATGATTCCCTCTGGGTTGTGTGGAGTACTTCTGCACTTTCAGTGTTGTCTCAGCATGTAGAAAGAGACGGAGACAAAAGGAAAGTTCGCTTTTCATTTTAATGAAACGAAAACCAAGTCTGGGATAAAATGTAAGATGCATTGCATTGAAGAAAGTCGGATGGAAAAAATTACTTTAAGTTTTCCCTGTTCTTGTAAATTGTGTACCTGAGAAAAAGTTAAATTTTTACATTTAAATAAGAAAGAAAAGGCTTAGAATTCCCGATAGATGAGAGCGCACCACTCAAACACTCAAGAAATGTTTCCATACATTTTTATGAAAAGACATTGAACAGTAGTTGCATGTGCGCCAACACCTCTCATTAAAGACAGAATAAGGCAACAGAACTAATGTCAATTCTACTGGTAAACAGATGCAAAATGGAATTAAGAGTCTCCAGAAGGTCATACAGCAAATCAGAAACTTCACAGACCAAATCATCCTTTCTTCTTCTTTGTGGTGTTCACTTTAGGGGTCTCCACATTTGTTTTTTATCCAGCCCTTTCATCTGCATCTTCCTGGGTCACAACAAGCAACTGCATGTCCTCTCTCGTCACATCCAGAAACTTCCTCTTTGGTCTTCCCAGTTTTCTCCTGCCTGGCAGCTTCATCTCCAACATCCTTCTACCAATAGATCCACTATCCAAACCATCTACCCCCCAAAGGCCTCTCTGACTTTGTCTCAACGTCTAAGCTGGGCTGTTCCTCTGATGTGCTAATTTCTAATCCTGTCCATCCTCATCAATCCCAGAGAACATCTGAACATCTTCATCTCTACCACCTCCAGCTCTGCCACCTGTTTTTTGGTCAGCGCCACCGTCTCTAAACCATCCAGCAGAGCTGCTCTCACCACCATCTTGGAAACCTTTCCCTTCACTCCTACTGCTACTCTTCTGTCACAGATAACTCCTGAAATTCTTCTCCACCCATTCCACCCTGCTTTCACTCGCTTCTTCACCTCTTTTCCACACTCCCCATTGCTCTTAACAGTTGACCCCAAGTCCTTAAACTCCTGCATCTTCTCCACCTCTACTCCTCCATCCTCATCTCCTCCTAAAGATCACAACGTCATCCACCGACATCGTAGTCCACAGATACTCCTGCTGTCGTCCTGTCCATCATCTTAGCAAACAAGAAGGGGTTCAGAGCCAATCCTTGGCGCAGTCCCAGAGCCACCTAGAACTAATCAGTCACTCGTACTTCACACGCCACTGCTGCCATGCTGCTCTCACACATAAACCAAAAAAACCCAAAGTAAAACAGTCATTTCAAAAAGTGATAATATCGCATATAATAGAATGTTATTTCAAAGATATTATTGAACATGTTAAGGATATTCCACATGGATGTTAGTCCCCTTATTTATTGCATAATTGCTTAGGATTTATGGTGTTTAATGGCATTTGAGTAACAGTCTTTCTAAAAAAAAAGTGTATATTTTTAATGACCTGTAACGCCACCCAGAGGGCTGAAAAATCCCTTAATAACAAAAGGCATCGTGTCGTGATGATCCTACAGGTTTCCCAGCCTCTCATCCATCATCTGTAACTGCTTTCCCTGTGCTGCATCGCTATCATTTATTCAAACAGTGGAATAAACACTGAACATTTAATCAGTTCATCACAGAATTAACAAATAATGGAGACAACCATTAATCATCCAGAATCGTCTTTACAACTGCAGACAATCCAGAGTCACCAACTCACCTATATTGCATGTTTTTGGACTGTTGGAGGAAGCAGGAGAACCCAGAGGGAACAAACTCAAATATTCAAATTCCCCGCGCCACAATTCTCCCCTTAAAGGCCTCCCTAAGGCTAAAATAAAAATAAAATACTTAAAAGGGTTGAACTGACGGACCCGCATCAACCTACATAAATGCTCCGAGGTTCCTTTTGGACACATCTACTCCTTTAAATTGCGCTTAATCTTGGTACAAAGTTTTTTATTTAGTCTCTTAATTATTTTTGATTCATGCCGATTAGCAGCTGATGGCATCCATATGACAGAAATGATCCATGAGCTCTGTAAATATTAATTAGCCTACATCCCCCGCAGCGATAGAGAAAAAAAGTAAGCAAACCAACGCCATTTGTGCCGTTTAGCCAAAAGGCTAAACGTCTCGACTCAAATCTCCTGATACAACAACAGGAGAAAATGTTGAATTATGTTCTGTGTTCTTTTAAACATCCAAAAGCTCTTGTTCACATTCACACAGACCTGTTCTTTTGTGGTTTCTTTCCTCTAAACTCTGTCGAGGCTCAAGTCCTGGAGCGATTAGCAGTTCTTCTTGTGGAGCAGTTGGGGTTCATTTAATCAAATCTTGATCTTCTTGATCTTCCTCTTTTCGCCCCACCTGTGACCCAAACTCTTCCCAAATTGAATGTTCGTGACAGCAGAGATAACCTCGCAGTGATTTTCATCGGGTTGTTAGTGCTAGCTAAACATGACCTGTTGGATACCCGAGCTGAGCTTTGTTCTGAAACGTTGCGGCTTCCAGGAGGATTAACATCCATCCACACCCGCGCGGACATGAGCGCGCTGACAGGACGCGGAAATCTACTGTACATGCACATTAACACAGACGGTGATCAATCTGAGCCCTTACACACTCACGACAGCACAGTATCTGGAGAAACACCACGGCGCTCCACATAAACAAACATTCTCACACTCTTGCTCTGCTAAGTAAACACCGAGCGGACCCTGCCCACTCATATTGACAGAATATTGTTTCTCCTGTTACTTCTGCACTTCTTCACACATGTTGATCTCCTCAAGAGGGATTACTGCCAGCGTTTGCTGTTGACTTTGGTCTCTCCTGGTACTGACAAGTGGGATTACACATCCTGAGTTGTAGCTCCTGTTATCGGTGGGTGTGTAAATAAAGCAGGCAAATGTGGGGGGGGGGGGGGCAAGTTTGGGCTAACTGCCTCGCCAGGTCATGGATGAAGTAAGAGTGCTTGTGATTGATACGATACCTGGAATGCCAGGTAAAGTCAATCCACACATGATTCACCTTCTGAGAGTTAACTTGGCCTACAACAGCAACGGTATCCCCTTCGAAAAGCCCCAATCCGCTGCGTTTTACAAGCAATCCCCCTGATTGTACTACTGAGATTAAATGTGAAGTCACGTCTGCAAGTCAAGTTTCAACATAGACTTTATTGTCATTCAGACTATTCACCAAGTACACAGTATAACAAAATTTCTTTGCATTCAACTCCACAACAAAATAAAGAAATTTTACAAAAAAGGCTGGAAAAAAAGCAGTAACTTAACTACAAATTTTAAAAAAGCAGTTTGTACATAACTAATTGGGGTTACTGCTTTCAGTCGTAGGATTAATGCAGTGGTAAAACCGCCACTGTTAAATTTGATAACAGAAATAAATTAACAAAAAAATCTCTCCCTAATAAGTAGAGTAAATAAGATCTATAGATATATAAAGATATGATTCATATGCACTAAATTGGACCAACGGTTCATAAATGGTGGCCTGAAAAGTTCCCCCCAGTGGTGTAAAAATCCCCAATTTTTCAGGGGTATTAATAGAACTAGATAGCCAGTTTAAAGCCAGTAAAAGTATAGATACTAAAAATTAAGATACAAGTAGTACAGAAATACCAAAAACTTAGAAAGTTAAAGTATCAAACTGTTTCCTTCCTTCTCAGTCATAAGCTGTCACAGAATGAAAAACCTGAGTAAAGTTCATTCCAGTCAAAAGTTTACTTAATTATAATTCATGGTAAAATGTACATAGTGACTTTTTAAACTGAAAGCAAATATGTCATATTTGTATTTTTAAGCAGTTAACTGCCAACTAGCTCAGTCAAGCCTGACAACAAGAAAAATGAAGGGAAACATTCCTGCAGCATTCTAAATATTTTTGATAAAGTCTCTCTCTATCTGTTGGTTAGACTTGAGTGGACCTCAGTTTCCAGTCTGTATGCTAAGCTAAGCTAACCACCTACTGGATATATCTCAGTTTATGTCAAACTCTTCTTTTTGAAAGTTTGAGTGAAAAATAATTAAAGGCTGACAGGAAAAGATCTGGTCTAAATTGACTGAAATATTAATAAAGGATTTGTTTCATTCATTTCAGGAACGTTTACAGCGTTTATACAGGATTTAAGCTTTTAAGAATTTTAGATTTTGGTCAGTAAAATGCAAATGAACATATTTAATGTAATACCACTTTTTACGGTGGCTGTGATGCTGTGTGCAGTCGTCAATCTGCAGCGTAAACAAACATTCAGAAGAAGTCAAAAAAGACGAAGGGACCCTTTAATCCTCATCCTCCCTTTGTTTTGGGATGCTGCGCACAATAAAGTCATTCACCGCAATAAACACGTCCTGACAGACAGACTGACTGAGAGCATCCTGCCGGCGTGTGTGTTCCCTCTCCTGCAGTGTTATTTGCCGTTATCCCGGGACTCTGGGGGTGTTTGATATCATCCCCTGCGGTGCCCTCTTTAGACCCTCTTTAGCGGCCCAAAGGCTAAAGCAAGCCTGTGATTGTAGCCCCCCGCCGTGCCGGGAATGAGGGGCCTGCCTCCCTCCAATTACAACAAGCCCTGCCCCATGAAACGCGGGGCTTTACGGCTCTTATCCAATATGAACCCCAGGCAATAGAGGGCAGGGAGAATAGAGCAGCAGCAGGTAGTAATGGAGCTTAAATGGCAGCAGGCATTCCTCAGTGTGAGGCCCCTCCCCCTGCAGGAGACAGGTAGAGCGACAGGTGAGGGATAGATGAGGGTTCACGCACCGAAACATGTCTGTGCAGGCACACTGACTGGCCACGATTTTTTTCACTACATAATCCATTCTACAAAACCTGTGTCAATTATTTTTTAAATCAATAACAATTCTATATTTTTTAGTCTATAATATTTGTCTTAAAAATGCTGGAATTAACTCATCATCATCAAATTTGGGCACCAATAATAAACAAATATTTTTGTAAAGTAAAGACAATACCTTAACTTGTATCTTAAATGAAGATTTATTTTCTGTCTCGGATATTATTTTAAGTTGTAAATACCTACCTTATTGAGTGTTACCAGTTGAAGTAAGTGTTTTTACAGTGTGCATTATTCTTATCCTTATGTAATACGTCTTTCTTCTCTCTTTGATATAACATTGTAGAAACGTGGTTGAGATGACAATGGACTCTGTAAACGCTCCTCTTGCGCCTCCTTACTTTCAGGACATTAAGCTTTTGTCACTGCGACCTTTAACCCTTTAATGACCTCGTCAAGAAAAACAAAATGGAAAAAAAATGTATTTGCGTATTTTACTTTGTTGGGGGCATTTCTTAATTTAATATTTTATACACCTTAAATTTTACCGTGAAATGATTTTGTCCAGCATGAGCTAAAACAGCATAGAAAGAGATCAAACATTGTATTTCACTAATAATTTTAACCAGATAAAAAAAGAGTTACGTCATTCTGTTTAGTAAGCTGTTCAATATGCCACAAAAAAAAATCTTACTAATCAAGTAGGACTTTCTCAATAGCCACCGTTAATGCCACCTCCTTGGTGGCCTTTGACCTGAGGTGTCCCGCAGGGCTCTATATTTGGTTACTTACTCTTTAGCGTAAACATGCTGCCACTGGGTCACATTATAAACAGGTTCAGTCACATTTTTCTTCAAGAAATAGTGACTCAAAATGTCTCTAATGTGTCTAATGTCCTGCTCAGCTAAACAGTTGAGCAGGACATTAAAGGGTGAAGACACCAGATTTTTTATAAGACAAAGAATAAAGGGAAATATGTAAAAAATATGTAATAAAGTGCTGTTTTAAACATTAAATATATAATTAGTTCAATATTTACTTCAAATTTCTATTGCTTCTCCACATTTCTTGTTTTTTTTGTTTTTAACCGTCTTACATGTTTCTATGAATATTTCTTAGCTGTAACAGTGTAGAAACGATTACAGGCCATGTAGAGCCTGACTGGCTCATCATTTGGATACGTATATATATTAAAAGCAGTGGCATGTACTAATAAGCACCAGAATATTCTATCTGGTGCTTTATCTGGAGAATTTATCCTCAAACTGTCACTCTATATATTGTTCTTTACACTTTTTAATTTATTTTATTTTATGCAAGTAAAAACGTGGATTTCAGAATTTGTCTCAAATCTTAATTATATTTCATAAAGTCAGATCAAAGCTTGTAGGTTTTCTGTTGTATCCTTAAGAAGAATAAATGTGTTTCAATGTGAGATTCTGGTATTTTTATTTATTATTATTATTATAATTATTATTATTATAATAATTATTATTATAATTATTATTATTATTATCTCCATCTTTCAGTACAGCCCAAAAGGAATGTTGTTGTCTTGGAAAAGTGCCGACGACCCAGGCAGAAGGTTTGGTCAGGTACTGTAACATCTGATGCTGGGGCATGCTGGGTAATATGGTGCCATCACATACCAGTCCACCCTTTTTCATTGTTCACAGTATATTTAAACAAACATCAAATTGTAAATGAAGCCGTAGGCCATCCATAAATAACGATAGTGATTTTATGGTAGGAGGGACCCCAGGAAGGGGGGCGGCCCGGTATTTTAGCCCCTGCTGTGAGAACCCAAGAGGCGCAGCAGAGGCAAGTTAACTGGAACTGTCCTATCAGTGGGTACTCAGCGTAAAACTTTTCTCCATTATCATGCTACACAGACATAAAATACATCAATATCATGCACACGGGTGTCCGGTCAGTGTGTATTAAATATGAAAATGATCGGTGAAAGAGTTTCTGGGTTATCACGTTAACACAAAGCCTCCAAGGAAGCAGCGGCGATGACGATTCCATAATATCCCAGACTTTACGGGGGTATAGTCATAATAATAGGTTTCTTTTGGTAAAGTGAAGAAGTTAAGTGGAACCTTCTTAAATCTTAGTAATTCTGTTTGTGGTTAAATCTTAGTAATTCTTCAAAAAAAAACATCTCCAAGCCCCCTCTCGTCACAGGACAGGACAGATCCCGGCGGGACAGACCAGGGGCAAAGGTGTTGGCCAGGTATGTTTCCTCCTGCCAACATCCCACTGTGTAACAGCATGGGGTGAACTAATGACACTAACATTTTACCAGACATGCTTAAAAGACATTCCTGTCCTAAGTAGAAACCTGAGCTTCATAGCTTCTATGAATTGTGATTTCAAGATTGGAGTGACCCCCAGAAGAGGGGGCGGTCAGGTGTGGTAGCCCCTGCTGTGAAGCCCACCGGGCAACACCACGAGAAACGTAAGCACTGCTGTTACTGGATGCGTCTATACATTTTATTTTGGAATAAAGGGAAAAAAGGTTTTAAAGTAATTTCTTCTGAAGGACGTCAATGAGATACTCCAAATATGTTTCCTCAATCCTCTCTACATCTCTACTGGAGAAAACTGCAAAAACTTCCATCCACCAGACATTAGCCTACACCCATGTCCCCGATGGCAAGGGTATATCCTCAAAAAGTCACCAATCCCCTGTGTTTTACAAGCAACCCCCCCGATGGAACTCCTAAAATGAAATGTATATAAATATTAACTATTAGAGTAAAATATGATTCATACAAGATATCCTCCAGTCGATTCATAAGCAATACCTATGTGGTATAACAGTGGAATTAGAAAATGGTATTCCGGGATGCAATACATTTTTGCCTAATTTCTTAAGCAAAAAATAAAATGCTGCTGGATGACAATCCTTCCAACAAATAATCCATGAATTAATCATTTTAATTCTGTCACTCAACCTCCCTACCCGTCAAGAATGTGTAATAAAATTTGTTTCACAACACTTTGGGTCATTTTTGCTGACGTGGAAACATTACCTCCACGATGGACATCAATATACAGATCCCACTATATAGAGCTCTCTTTAATGGCAACCATTTTTAAAAAAATGAGTAAATTGAGATGCAAAGAAATATTTTTATTGTGCCGACTTTTTGGTGATATAATGATGAAAGTATAACAATCCAAATATTTCAACTCCCAGGTTCTTATAACTCTTAACTCTTTAATATTTTCACCAAAAACAAACAAACAAAACAAAAACAAGGGGAAATGTATTTATTTGCAGATTTTATTTATTTGGGCCATTAATTAATGTAATATCTTGGCCACCCTAAATTTACCATCAAATGACAGACAGTTTGGTCAAGCGTATTTTTAAACAGTTAAAAACAAAATGGTTTTAAATGTTTTTGGTTGTATCAAGTCACATGATTCTGTTTCCTCACATCCTTTGCTACGTGAAGAACAAAAGAAAGAAAACCCCTTACTTTAATGAAAAGGACTTTCTCATAGCCATGGTGAATGCCTCCATATCAGTGGCCGCTCTGACTGGTGGTGCCCCCCAGGGCTCATCCTAGGCCCCTTAGTCTTCGGCGTGTAGATGCTGCCTCTGGGTCATATTATAGATAAGTTCAGTCACATCTTTCAAGAAGAAAAGGGACTTAAAATGAGCTCAAACAAAAAGGTTTAATATATTTCTCAAATTCAGTGAGGCATGAATAAACGTTTATGAACAGACAAACATGAGGAATCCCCGCACTTGGAAATATCTAACCAACAGACTCTTTCCTTTAGTTTCATGCACTATACCATAGCAGTAAAGCTTAAGTGGTGACTATTTTTATTTGGTTTCATGTCAGTTTGAGGATTGTAGTATTAGATTTTATGATTATCTTTTGACATAACTTAACTTTCCACAGTGGAGAATAAAATAGGTCATGCTTCCAGTGTTTGGCCACTTCAGCGCCGACCAGTGAATAAAGGGTGTTGGTAACAAACGGGGCCTCATTGTTTTCCTTTGGCAGCAGAGCCACTGTTATTTCTGGCTGGTGTCCCATCTGCCTGTGATCCTTCATTTTGTTTTAATGCCATCTGACCCCTGGCATCTGCTGCGCCGTTTGAGAAGCACTTCCTTTTTACCAGGAATCCAGCGGAGCAATTAACGAGAACTCTCATGTCTTATCCGAGGCACTGGCCTCACAGAGTATGTGATTGTACTTGTTCTTAATACATCATGGGGTCCCTGATATGACTTTTAAACAATAAAAGAGGACATTGAGGTCCTTACAATATAAACATGCTGCTTGAAGGTTGAAGTTTAAGTTAAAAGTAACAGGTTGGGTTTGTATCTGGTTAAGATTAAGAGTGTCCTGATCAGCTGTTTGGTTGAGGTCACTATGAGTCACTGTTCCGTGACTCATTTTTTTACTGAACCCGTTTATAATATGACCAGGTGGCAGTACTGAATACTAAATAGTTGGGGGCCAATGATGGGGCCATGAGGGACACCACCTTTCAAAGGGACCATGGAGGAGCAGGCATTTATTATTTATTTATTCTTTGGCCTATTAAAAGAGGACTTACCGAAGAGAATTATGTAACTTTATACTACCAAAAAAGTAAAATAATTTTCTACAAACATGCTATACCAACAGGTTGAGCTATTTTTTTCATTTCAATTCAAACATTTCTTTTTTTAGAAATTTAGTTTAAAACCATGCATGACCAAACATTACAGGCTCTATCCCCCGTGACACTGAGCAGGATATGCAGTTACAGATAATGAATGAATTAATGAATGAACGGTAAATGTAAAGTAATAATAGATTAGTAAATGCCCCAAAGAAAGAAAATATGCCAATATTTTTTTGGAGAGGTGAGGACATTAAAGGTGAAGGATGGATCTGTGCGTGTGTGTAAATGTATTTGTTTCTGCTACGAAATATGGACTGCATCCTTCTAACTTTACAAATCGATGACGGCTCTACATTCTGGCCTGCTTTACGTGACGCAGAAACGCAGCTGTGTTTGTGGTGTCTTCATCAAGCTTTCACCCAGCACCGATGATGTTCATGTTTTACTTGCGCCAGCGAAACTGGAGCTGTGGTCAGGACCATTGTTGGTGCGTTACTATCTTGAAGCAGCAGAAACATGACTTAAAGGAGGCGTCAGGTGGGCCCACAAAGACACCTTAACAATATGTACACACTCTGTTACCCATTAGTGACGAAGTGATACTGATATCTTCTATCTAATTATCCCACAGATTGTACAAACTATATATATGCTGTCATCCTCAACAGCAAGGGTATATCCCGGAAAAAGTCCCTTTCCCTTGCATTGTACAAGCAATCCAAGCCTCCTAACAGAACTCATCAAATTAAATGTGAAGGTATTTCAACAGTATTTATAGTTTGAACCCCCCAAGTGAGTAAAATTTGAACAATTAGATTAAAATAGCGGCAAAATATGGTATACCTGTAAACAACATATGCCTCCTTGGGTCCATTCACATGCATCGAAGTTGGACTAAACTATGTCCAGAAAACTTTTGGAGGGAAAGCTCCCCCTAGTGTCAGACACAAACAGACAGTTCTGTGAAGTTGAATTTGATGAGATATTGAAAGACCATAACCTCTAAAACATCAAAGTTCACTTGAGTTCAATACAGATCTAAAAATATTGGAGGAAAAAATGAGTCTGCCAATTTTTGGTTTATGTACATAATTCTATGATATTATTCGCATATTTGTAAACATCCTTGGCTTCATGGCAGCTGGACAGTTCAGTGAGTCACACCACTGACTTTGGTAATTGAGAGTGGAGTTTGAATCTCCGTTAAGAGGTTGAGGCAGAAATCCAGTGTGGACCCTTAGGCAAGGCTAATGCTACCAGCCTACCTCAGCCATTGGCGCTACTACAAATTCAATAAAGATTCTATGCCAAGGGGGGGCGGCCAAGAGGTTGGAGGGGATATTTCATCATCTTCCTTACAAGCCCCAATAATATTATATTAACAACAGCTGGATACCGGGAAGACATTTTTTTATATATATATTAATTGTTTAATATTTCCAGTGGAGCACAATTATTATTGATTGTCCACCTATATACAGTGCTGTTTTAATGGTATATATACTACATTTAATTGTGTAGCTAAACAGTTTACGTAACTTTAATACATTTATAAAGTTAGTAGTTTTTCTATGGAGACAGAATCTACAACTGAGACTCGAACTAACAACTTTTGGTTCCAAAGGCTGCTACATATACTGCTGCTTCGCCTTGATAACAAAGTTTATGTAATAGCTACACATAATGAAGTTTAAATATTTATAATTTTTCTATGTGCATACACTATACTTGAAACTGAGACTCAAACCCACAACTTTTGGTTCTAAAGGCTGCCGCCTACGCCACTGGGCCATCGATAACAAAGTTTTTTGTAATAGAAACACATACTACAGATTGTTTATAAGAAAGTTGATAGTTTTCTCTGGGGGGCAAGCTATACTTGAAACTCAGACTCAAACCCTCAATCTTTGGTTCTAAAGGCTGCTACATATATCACTTGGAAATCAAACTGCTGATTTGGCAAGATAACAAAGTTTATGTAATAGCTACACCTAATACAGTTTTGTAATAAAGTTGATAGTGTCTCTGTGGGGGCGAGCTATACTTAAAACTGAGACTCATAGCCACAACCTTTAGTTCCAAAGGCTACTGATTTTCCTAGATAATAAAGTTGATGTAATGGCATCATAAAGTGCAATCTGTAAAAAGCTCCCCCTAGTGACTAAAATATGAGCTAATAAGTAACACAAGATCTACACAAAAGTCTCCAATTCATAGTTTTAAAAGTGTTTCTTTTGGTTAT
The DNA here is from genome assembly GCA_037951165.1 of Lophius americanus. Taxonomy (NCBI): domain Eukaryota; kingdom Metazoa; phylum Chordata; class Actinopteri; order Lophiiformes; family Lophiidae; genus Lophius; species Lophius americanus. The sequence continues at coordinate 197,694 of JBBDHG010000210.1, read as the reverse complement.
GAAGTTTTTGTTATTTTTATTAGTATTTAATATAATCTGAAACATATTTGAGCGCTTTCAATGTTTTTATTGTTCTACAGTTAGTCTTGTTATTATGATTTATTTTGTATGGTGTTTGTGTTGTCTGAAACTGTACTCTTAAACTGCAAACCAAGTCTACCTGTGGGTACAATCAAAGTTACCTGAACTCTGATTGTTTCTGTTTCTGTGGGATCTCATTAATACTTCCCTCACTAATGGTGGATTACTACAGCTACATGTATCCCATCAGCTATTAATCACGGTGGGTATTTTCATGATCTGCTGCACTACTAGAGCTGATGCAGACAGAGGATTGTTCAGCGGCCAACTTCGGCAGAATGAAAATCGTCCAGATTTCAATCAGGAAGTCTGTGCCCTTGCACTTAAAATTCTCATTTCATGATGTTGCACCTTTAATGCATGCTAATTAACAATTACCTGCGTCATGGTCTGAGATGTTAATTGATCATCTAGCCAATATCTCATTGACACATCTTCATCGTCTTGCAGCTGTCCTTTTAAATAGGATTATTTCCACCCATCCAGTTCCTTCAGATCAATCAACTCAATCGTTCATCAGTCTACACATAGTCATCGGCCACCACCACCAGTATCCAGACTCAGAGAGGATGAGTCACACTGTTTAAATAGCGCTGTACTCGCTGTAGGTACACCTGTCTTTTAAAGTGAATGAGCGATAACACTGGTTGATTTAATCCATGCTAAAATTAATAATTAAGGGATGAAATGTAACCCCTTTGATTACGGCACCACACAGATTGTGTACTGTTTAACCAACTAACAGTTTGATAAGGCACTTAGAATTAGGGTTAAGCGTTAGCCTCATATCAGGATAACTGTGGTTGTTTTGAAACTCATGGATAAGGGAAAATGCATTATGTCGTGTCCTCATAAAAGATGGAGGCAGACCATGTTCACTTGTGTGTGTGTGGGTGAGTGTGTGTGTTTAAGTGTGTGTGTGTATGTGTGTGCAGGTGCATGTGTGTGTGTGCAAGTTCATGTGTGTGTGTGTGTGTATGTGTGTGCAAGTGCATGTGTGTGTGTGTGTGTGTGTGCATGGGCGTGCATGAAGTCAGTAATAGAAACACAGCAGAGTTATTAACACGGTTATGGTCTGGCAGAAACACTAACAGTTACATTGCCAGTGAAGGGTTTCCGGTAGGTCTGTATTTATAAAGTTATAGACCAATTGTGCTAATGAACTAAATGTACTAAGACAACATCGCTTTGTTATTGGAAGAGATAAACTTCAGAGTGCAAGCCCAACCTTATCTAAGGACAAGTTCTGGTACAATGGAGACATTACTTGTATTTCAAAGCATATTTTGAGTGGAACTTATCAAATATGACATAACTATAACAGTCCTTATGCCTATAAAAATACTTAAAAACTTAATGTTAATTTGAACTAAGTTATTATCTATATATCCCATCTATCTGAAACAACATCTACTCATATATTCACTGTTCCAATAATCATTATTTGAATAATTATCTCTTCAAGTAAACCTGAATAAGTGTTATTGCCAGAAATATTAAAATCTGAATATACAATTGAATATAGGCCTGTGCTGTCATTCCTAAGAGCAAGGGTATATCCCTGATAAGCTCCCAATCATTAAGTTTTAAAGCTCCCAAACAAGCAATTCCACTGATTGAACACTTCAAATTAGATGGGAAGTTAAGTCCGAAAAACTTTTTTGTAAAAAAAAAAGCTCCACCTCAAGAGAAACGTGAACAAATAGAGTAAAACTGACATCTACAAAATATATCTTCTTGAGTCAATTCTTATGCACTAAATTTTGACTAAATCGGACAAGCGGTTTGAAAATGATGTCCCGAAGATGTTGATGAATAACGCTCTGTGGATTAGAGCAAAACTGCAGGTATTGATGCATATTCTTTTCCTTTTCTTTTTACTCATAGACAGTATCCTCCTTCTGTATTACCAAGAGTGTTTGACACTTGTTCAAGAACCGTTGAGGTGTTTGCATTCAGGAAAGCCGTCATAGCTGCATGTAGTCAGAGAAGTTCAGAAGTTACTGACAGATTGCATTTCAGTATATCATATCTGACATTTTTGCACCAGAATAAAGGTAAAGTGGAAGAGAAATCCATCATAACTCTATTTTCTGCATCTTATTGAACAATATTTTGTCACATTTTCTATTTAATTGGTCGCTCATTAACTGTATTTAATATTTTCTGTGGTGCAGTAAAACAGTAATTCATGCTTAGATTAAACCATTATTCATCTAGATTAGATAAGGTAAGGTAAGGTAATATCTTATCGCAGATATGACTTTACCTTACCTTTACCTTGGCGCGCTTTTCTTTTCTCTCCCTCAAGGGTAACATCAACATTGTCTGGGGCAAAAGAAAGGGAGGGTTTTAAATATATTTTAAATAATTAAACATCAACATCTTTATTTGCTTATTGCTCTCTTGCCAAAAATTGAAATGCATAAAAAATGTATTCGGTTTTGTGCAATTTATTTAATGAGTCTGTTCTTAAATGACTCAGATTGAATTTAGCTGCTAGCGGTCTGCTAGTTTCTGCTTCTTATCCAGTGTTGCATCAGAGAGGCTACAGGCAGTGTAGGGTATTCCAGATTTCCCTCTATCCAGCAACGTTTTCCAGCCTAAGGCCTCCCCAGCTCATATGAGTTATGTTACGGCTCCAACAGGTTCTGGTTCTACCCCGGGGAGTCCATCTGGCAGCCGACATCACTTCACAAGGAAGACACTCGGTGGGAACATTCATTCCAAGGTGAAGGAACAGCGGCGCTTCTCTAAACTCCCTCTGGCTTAAAGGTACATAGATTGCTGTGTAGATAAAGAGCTTTTACCTCAGTTCTCTCTCTACCACAATTTCCCTGCGTCTCTGCGAATGTGGCACCGACCCAAGGCTTTTTTGGAATTGAATTAAATCAATTCTTCTTTGTCCAGCTCTTCACTTTAGGGGTCAACACAACAGATCTGTCAGGACTAAATTCCATTAGGTCATGTTTATTGTTATTTCAAATTATTATTTTGTGCTTTGTTTTGCCTGTTCACTCACATCCCTCTCGTTTTACGATTCTCATCCCTCTCTTGTATCTTGCGTCAGTGATTGTCTAAGTGTCTCCAGCTGTGTCTCATTACCCAGTGTATTTAGTCTGTCTTCCCCGTCCCTTCTGTGCCAGTTTGTGATGTTCCCCCACGTAATCCTTACCAGCGGTCCTTTGGGTTTCATCCTAAGTTTTCTAGTGATATCGTATTTTGACACTGCCTGTTCTCGACCTGATCTTTGTCTTGGCCCTGTTGGATTTTTTTTGCCTTTTCTGAACTGCCTTCCTGTGTACCGAACCTTTCTTCAGTAAATCTCTTGACACTTTATGCCTGTCTCTTGAGTCGTGCATTATGGTTCAAATCCCTGTTGGTTACAGCCACAACAGGATCACCACATTTCGCATATTGATTTGGTAGAGGTTTTATGTTGGATGCCCCTCCTGACTCAATCCTTCACATTTATCGGGGCTTCGGACTGACACTAAAAGTACACTGACTTGTGGCCCCTATGTGACTGGGTTTCCAATGAAATCACTATTCTTCTCTCTTGCTTCTTGCTTTTTAATAAATCTTGTTTGGTTCTCAGGGGTCAATAGCTGTTTCCTAGAAGAGGAATGTTTTAGAATGTGTAAATTGTTGCTCCTTTGAACCTTCATATATCAGGTTTTATCTGATGGTATCAGTATACACTCCACTGCTGTCCTGTTTTAAAGCGGGATACATTTAAATATGAATAACCCTTGTAATCAAGGTATATAAACTCCATTGCATTCCCCTTGTAAACGGCCCATTTGTGTTGATTGATGGTACAACCCTGGTTGTAAACTTTAGATTCACCTGTCATTTAGAGGGTTGAAGCTGTAAAGTTTAGTGCATGTCTTCTTTAATCTGGCTCACATCAGGATTCCTTTAAAAGTCTTCTAGGGTCAGTTCCATCCAGCCCAGTAATCCACCCCACATTATGGTTTCAGAATGCATTTTGTCCATCTTATTTCTGTCCGGTCTTGAACATGTTTTAGTGTTACCGGGTTTGAGATATTAATCTTTGATTTCAGCCTCAATCCTAGTATAGTGGAGGAGAATAGCATTTAATCTATGGTGTTCTGAAAGTTGAAGAATTAATCCAGAATCAAAATCCTCTGAATAACCTACGCTGTCATCCCGACACCTAGGGTATATCCCTTAAAAAGATTTGTACAAGCAATCCCCCTGATTGAATTCTTCAAATTAAATGATAATTTCTGTTAAAAAAAACAGTATTTCACAGACAAAAGTTTAACCTAGTGAATAAAATATAAACTATTAGAATGAAATATGATAAATACAAGACAGATCTCCACAAATCGGTTCATATGCACCAAATGTGAACACAATCAGACCAACGGTTCGGGTTTTAAGTCTGGAAAAACAGCGTTTTGTTTGGACAAAAGCTCACCATAGTGAGTAAAATATAACCTATAAGTGTACAATATCATATAGACAAGATGGATCTCCTCGATTCAGATTTACCAATTTTTGACTGAGATAATTATGGCCTGAAAAACTTTGAGATGAAGCCTCCTTAGGGTTTAAAATATACATTCAATATTTCCAAACATCAATCCAGTTCATCCTCGCACTAAAGAATATATTATGAAAAGCTGCTGTTGCACAATATTCCACGAAAGTTGGGGAGCATATGAATCGACTAGAGGAGATCTATCTTGTGAATCTTAATTTACTTTTGTAGTTCATATTTTTCATCACTAGGAAGACATTCTATAAAAAACAACACTTTTTGTGGACATAACTACCTAACCATTGGTCTGACTTAGTCCAAATTTACATCATATGAACCGCTTCCAGGAGATCTAGCTTGTTTTCATATTTTACTCTAATTGTTCATGTTTTACTCACTAGGGGGAGCTTATTTTATTTTTTAAAATGCTGCTTTTTGGACATAACTTCACTTTTAATTTGTGGAGTTCAATTAGGGAGGTTGCTTGTACAATGCAGAGGATTGGGGTTTTTACAGGAATATACCCTTGATGTCAGGGATGACAGCATGGAACTAGTTTCTCCAAGCAGCTTGAGGTAAACAAGCTACATCGCTCCTCAGGTAACTTTGCTTTGGTCCAACTTCTTTCATTGTGAAGTAATTACCAGCTTCAAAAGCTCTTCTTTCCAAATAGCTTCACCTTCTGAGTCTCATCTGCCGTCTGAGGGTCAGGGAGTAATAAGCATGGAATTGTACCTATGGGCATAGAAAACTAAAGCACAGAATTAGCATCCCACTGTTTTCGGTGGAGCACCTCTACTTATTTGGCTCAATGAGGGGGGGTTCCGGCTCCCTCGCTGAGCTCAGGTGTGTCCCGGATGGGTGGACAACTTCAACCCCACAACCCCCATGGAGCAAACGGTCTTATTTTTCACCCCTCACCCTCTGATTCTTTGTCTCTCTCGCGCTGTGGTCATATTGATTATAGGATATGGACCTTGTTGATGTGTTTGGTATGAGCTCCAGAAGTAAAATAAATCATCACTTTAATAATGGAGCTTTTGGACTTTTTGTCCTGATGAGAAGTTGAACTGTGAAGTTGAACCGTGAGTGATAGTAAGATGTGGGAGTGTGCATGTCAGTCAGTGTCACCATCCTGACAGGGGTATCCGATCCAGGGACAAAGCTCTCTCTTAAACACCCTGCTGAAAAAAAAATGAGGGGAACAATTAAATCACAGATCAGATATCGTTTCACAAAATATTCAAAAATCTTTATTGATATACATTGAGTAATTTATTGAGAACAAAATGACGTAAGAATGTTCGATGGAAACTGAAACCATGGACCCACTGAGGACCTGGATTCTAAATCACACCCAAAATCAAAGTGAAAATCTGAAATCAACGGTTCTGACCCAACTGGAGTGAATTTCATCACAACAGCTCATAATGTGTCTCAGTAGTGGGCATGACCTTTGACCTCCATGTGCCTGTAGGCACTCCTGACAACATCTAGACCTGCTCCTGATGAAACAGAGGATGGATTGCTGGAGGTTTCCCTCCCATACCTCGATCAGGGCATCAGTGGGATCCTGGCCGGCTTGAGGTTCTACTTGGTGGCATTTGATGCACTGGTACATAACGTCCCAGAGGTTCTCAGATGGATTCAGGTCTGGAGAATGTGAGGACCAGTCAATGTCATGAATACCTTCATCATCCAGGAACTAGCTACACACATGAGGTCAGGTATCATCCTGCACCAGTGTAGGGTCTGACGGTGTACACTAAGGATGAGAACTGGTTCATGTTTACGGTACCAAAGAGAGGTGTGTCTGTGAACGTGTTGTCGTTGGCAGACAGAAACAGGCTGAATGATTGACAAACAAAACCTGAGCTAGAGTCAATTATCTTTGAATTGACTGACAACCGTGACAGCAGAGGCTTTTTTCTTGCTACCCTCCCCAACAGCTTGAATTGTTGTAGGCGCCAACTGATGGTGATTAGGGAGACTTTCTGACCCGAAGATTCTACTGACCTCTGACCTCTCTAGCTGTAATCCTTGGAGAGTCTTTTACCAGTCTAACCATCCACATTACAGCGTGTGGGGGGTCAGTTTGCAGGCACGTCCTCTTTCTTCCGGATTTTTAACATCTCCAGTCTCTTAAAGGTTCTACATTATTGAAACGGACATTTTGAACTGCTGAGAGATTTCTTCTGGTATCCATTGCCAGATTTGAGCAGCGCTACAGCTTTTCTTTTCGCCGACCTCTGCTCGGTTCTCTGGTCTTTCCAATTTTGAAAAAAAACTCAGAGAATTAGATTGTGTCACCACTTATTTATACTAGTTCCTACTGAAACAAGTGAACCTAAGAATATAAAATAGGACTTGAAAAACGCTTGAGGTACCTTTTAATCACATTAATAATTGTGGCACACAGTTTCTACAGAGAAATAATTGTTTTATGTTGTTTGAATTCAAATTTAGATATTAGTTAATAAATATAATCGAAAATCATTGGTATAGACAATAAATATATTTTTTTGCATCTAATTCTACTCATTTCTTTAAATGGTACCAAGGATTCTGGAGGACACCTTAATAAATTGCAAAAACTAGTTTTTATCGTAACAAACTAAACAATACAAAGTATGTAAAGATTGGCATGACAATTAAGGTATTTGATCAAATAAGCTCAGACTTAAATAAACTTATTAAATACTAACCTAAAGCTACAACTTATGACATTCATAAGGAGTAAAATAAAAACCAAGGATTAAATTGTTTGTTCTGTTGTGACAGGAGGTGCATGGAGTTCAAACAGGTGCACAAGTGAACAAAACCTGTGTGTCAACTTACACAGATCTGATCTCAGATAGGAGTATCACCTGGATGTGTAAAGACTAATTACATGTTAATCACAACCCTTTGAATTCGTGGATGATAATCCAGTGGTTTGCAATAGAGCATAGTTATTAGCAAATGAAAGTCAGAACAAACAAAGTGAATTATCAATTCAACGAAGACTGGATTTTTCCGCTTGAGCTTCTGGATAAGTTGGCAGCCAATGATTATTAAGTGTATTATTTTACATCCGGCTCAAGCGTTGAGCCTTGGGAGACACTATTGAGAAAGTCATGCTCTATTGGTACAGCGGTATCATGGACCATTACCCAGTATTTGTCATGTGATCACACTCCCCACAGTGTCAATGATTATGACTGATGGAAATGAGTGTATAAATGGCCTTTTGTTTCATCTATTCCGGGCACACTGAGCATGTGCAGGGTGACCCCTGACCCCTCTGTTAGGTGCAGCGTGCTCGTCCCAACCTAATTTAAATCTCTGTTTCCAGTGACGGCTTCAGGTTCACCAGACACCTTTATCATTTTCCACACACACACACACACACTCACACACACGCACACACACACACACACACACACACACGATATCAGAATCAGCTTTAGTTTATGTTTATGCATACAAGGAGTTTGACTCCAGTTAACGCTCTCACAGTAAGAACGTTTATATAAATAATTTTAAATTAAATGGACAAGGCAATAAACAAATATACAAGCTATAAACAAATGGAGATGTTCTTGTGTACAGGCTATATACTTTTAAATATATATGTATTAATATGTATCTATAAATATATATGACAGTGCAAGGATGTCAGAGTAATGACAGTTGGAGGTAATTATTGTATAATGAGGTGATCCAGGTTATTGTAGAACACTGAAACTGGTCTTATTGTTCATCAGGTCCATGGCCCGTGGGTAGAAACTGTTCTTTTGTCTGGTAGTTTGGGAGAACAGTGTTCTGTAGCGCCTGCCAGAGGGGAGAATTTAAAACATGTTGTCTCCAGGGTGTGACGGGTCTGCAGTGATCTTTCCTGTCCGTTTCCTGACTCTGGAAGAGTATAAGTCCTGGATGGAGGGCCAGGTTGGATGCAGTCTGTTTCTGTCCTGTTTGGTAGCGGATCCAAATCAAACAGTGATTGATGTGCAGAGAACACACTGGATTACTTCAGTGTAAAATTGGATCAGCAGCACCAGAGGCAGGTTGAGCTTCTAAGCTGGCGTAGGAAGTACATCCTCCGCTGGGCCTTTTTGATGATTTTGTCTGTGTTGGATGTCAACACAGACAAAATCATCCCAGGAACCAGGTTGTTTTTCCCGGGAACCTGTAGGATTCCACAGCAGACACAGTGCCGTTCAGTACAGTGAGGGGGGGCAGTGACGGGGGGTTCCTCCTGAAGTCCACTCTCATCTCTACAGTTTTGAGCTTGTTCAGCTCCAGGTTGTTGTGACCCCACCAGTGGGCCAGCCGTTCAACCTCCTGTCTGTACGCAGACTCTTCGCCGTACTGGATGAGGCCGATGACCATTGTATCTGCAAACTTCAGGAGTTTGACAGATGGGTCATTAGAGGTGCAGTCATTCGTGTAGAGTGAGAAGAGTAGAGGTGACAGCACACAGCCCTGTGGGGCCCCAGCGCTGATTGTCCTGGTGGAGGAAGATATTTTACCCAGCCTCACCTGCTGTCCCCTGTCCGTCAGGAAGTCTGTGATCCACTGACAGCTGGAGGCTGGTACAGCGAGCTGCAGGAGTTTGGAGCAAAGACTTCCTTTGTGCAAATATAAGCATTTGCACAAAGGAACATTCATCTTCAACTCAACTGAATCCGGATTTTGGGAAAAGGTCAGTTGCATATATCCGACACTAGGAAGAGCTTTATCTTTATCGGCCATAATTTCTCAACCCTTAAGTCGATTGAGTCCAAATTCTGTTGCAAATGAACCAACCTATCTTCTTTATGTCATTTGAACTCTAATAGTTCATATTTTAGCCACTAGGGGGAGTTTTAAAGAAAAAAAGAAGAAAAACACAGTTTTTTGGATAACAGCATAGGCCCAGTTATTATTTTCATTATTATTTTTTAATAATAATAATAACTATTTTCAACTATTACTATTGTTATCTGTATATTATTTATTATTATCAGTCAATTGAATGTGCTATGTTGAATTAAGATTTTCAGTTGTCGTAAGACATTGCCTATGGGCCATTTTTGTAGAAGGAGAATGTAAATTTAGGTATTAAAAGTAAATACTTTTCAGTTTTTGCAGTTCAAATTCAAGGGAATTGTTTCAATTACTGAATTTGAGGCTACATTTTTAGTAATTTTTCACCTCCATGGTTCCAGGATGTTAAAATTGCATTTATTCTGATTGGTTGATTACAAACAAGAAATTGACAAAACATGGAATTTATTAAATAAGACGCTGTGTGGTTTTCATTTTGGCCAATGTTGTATTAAGTTAAAATATTTTTCAATTTTATTTTATTCGTAATATGTATGCATTTTATATTGGATGTCCAATCATCACACCACATAAATCGAAAGATCACTTGAGATCGGTTTATTAGGTATCTTTGCTAAGGTCTGGATAATTTTATTCTCTTAACTTTTGGTGATGTGGCTTTTTTCTTGAAACTGTATTTTTATTTTGTGGACTTTTATAGTATTCGTCTACATTCAAGAGAATATTATCACAATGATATAATAAGTACAAATTTCTATTCACGCTCTCCAATCTGGTTGGATATTTTTCCGTAACTGTTTTAAAAACTTCTTTTTTTTTTCTTTCATGTAATGACGAGAAAATCTACATTAAATTGGGAGAAAAAAGATCACTTGAGGTCGCTGACACATCCAGGACCTGGATGACCTAATTATTCTGATTATTGTGATAGGAGCAGTTATGTCAGTTTGAAGTGCTTCTGGAAAAACAGTTAAATCCCATCTTCTTTCTGCAATTCAAGCACAAACACAAGAAAAACTGGTATTGGATTTTGAACTCCTCATACAGTTACAGACACTGTATGTATGATTGTATTTTCTAGCAGATGTTTTTTTAAGAATGTATCCCATTTTAAGTTTTTATTGCGCCAACTTAATCCGGATCAGTGCAAATAATTTTTGGTAGTAAAAGAAATACCTTTGCACATCACTGTGTCACTGTTTCATTATATTAAAACTAACGTAATACTGATTATAACCATGTTGAATTTCATGCAATAAGCAATAACGATATAATTGAAAAGCATTGTAGTTGCAACAGAACGGAATAAATGATTTATTATTTCCTTTTTCACAAAAATCATTAAGAATTTTTCAATTATTACAGATCTTTGTCATTTCTTATCCCAACTTCTCGCAGTAAATATGATTATGTTTGTTATCTGCAGTTTACAGCACTCAACAATTGCATATAAACTGAATATAAAATTGTCTATTTGACTTATTATAACATTTATGCATGAAGTATATTTCAAATGTTTTATTAATATAACTAACACATTTTTTTTTAATTCTCGGGTTCCGCCCTGCAGTATATTAAAGTAACCCCACTTGAGTAACACGGCACTTAACGAAGTTTCTGGTTGTATTTCACACGCCATAAAAAGACAACAGAACAAACGCCAGACAATTTGCCCGTGAGAAATCACATGGGAAGGATAAACGGAATAATAATAATAACTGTGTAATAACAATATAAATATCCAAATCAAGGATACCAATGATAACAACATGCATGATTTTGTGCGTTTCATTGAAGAAAGTAAGTTTGAAAGAAGTTATTGAAGTTATTGTTAAATTTTAGTTCTTGATTGCGTAGTTGAAAGTCTAATTTTCAAAATGGAAATCAACCTAAAATCTTTAAACAGAACCTTCCACCTTAAAGAGCCTAAGTTCAAATTGTTATGTGATTATAACATTAACATGTGACATGTTATATAAAATTGTGATTTTGTGTTATGTTAAGTATCATATGTTATTATAATGGAAACTGAAAAAATAAAATAAATAACCACAATCATTGGTTGCTGGAGAAAGTCGGTATACGAGTTATTTTCCAGAAACAAAATGGGATGGACTGACAGAACCTAAACCTCGATCCACCTCCTCACTCCGTTCACTGTGGGTGGAATACTAACAATAATAATAATAATCATAGTTTCAGCGGGCGTAAATCAGACCCAAAGCAGCAGGTCCCACCAGACCCCTGAGAACCTGCAGGATGAGTGATGAAGGTTAGTAACATGCATTAACAGCTCATAAGAGGAGTCTAGAGAAAAGGAGAAGAAGAGAGAGGAGGGCACCAGAGTTGGTATCTGGGTTCAAATCCACATCTGGACCTGGTGTTCTCGCCTGGTTTTCTGCCCCCCCGCCTGGATGAGGTCGGTGTTTATTGTCACAGTCTGGGGGGGGGGGCAGAGGGCATTGTCACCAAATCGAAAGCAGTCATTACATTTCATGTGGGAAATTTCAGGGGGAAGTAAAAAGTTAAATCGAGGTGGAACAACTGTTTCCAAATCCACCTTTATGTTAAATTATGTTTTCGTTGGTAAATTATTAACCACCGATGATAAATTTAGCCTGAGTTGATCAAACAACCTGGTGTGGAGGCCCTGCATTAGGCAAAAGGTGGTCCTGCTACACTGGTTTTCTAATTCCTTAATCTTCCGGGTGTCCTTAACCCTGAACTCCTTTGTTCACAGGATGATAAATATTTAATAGATGACACAGGCCGTTCCTTCAGGCTGAGCTGTGGTGACCATAGTTACGCTGATAATCTGACTCTGTGGATATAAACTCTACATCAAATCTGTTTGGGCTCGTCTCTCGGTCTCTCCCTTTGGATCTGTATATTTCCTGACAAACATTTAACAGGTATAAAGTATAAATATAAAGTATAAGTAGTATAAATGATTAGTGAATGATTCATAAGTATGACATGTTTCCAGTGAATGTTGGAGTCGAGGTTCTCCCTGGTCTCAGATTCTGTTCTTGGATATTCCTGGTCAGGATCCCAAGGAGCAGTCGAGGTGAGGAGGACGTCTGTTTTTGGGAGTTTCGAATCACATCTCTGTTTAACCGCCTCAGCAGACGACGTGGAAGATCGTTCCAACTTTTCACATATAAATATATATATTTTATATTGACCTCCACCGGTATCTGCTGGTTGGTTGGTTGGACTTTCAACCAGGATCCAGAGGATCTGGATATTCCTCTTCCAGTTCCTCTACAGGACACTTTTCTTCATTCTACCTAATTATGCAAATATTGATTAATGATTTCCTCAAAAGCATGTGGAGGGGCGGGGCCTGGATCAGTGAAGCCAAACCAGAGGTCAGCAGGATGTCAGCCTCAGTGGATCTACAGTATATGCTCCACCATTCCTGCTGAAATATTTGCATGCCTTACTTTCTCCCAATTTGTCACGTCTCTTTTCTTTGGCTCACGTCCAAGCTGTAACTAACAACAGCCCTGAACACAACAATGAATCTCATAATTCTGGTTTCCCATCCTGATTGGAATTAGCCAACACACAATCCCAATCCGATATTGATATTAAAAACTACAATCTACAATAAGAAAACTGCAAACTTGGAGGACGGCTTCTGATGCTTGAATTGAGTATTACATTGACAGAAGCAGTAAAATATACGAGTAAAATCATAGATAACTGTATAATAAATGTCTAAAATTGCCTTTTTATGTTATATTTTTTGTGTAAAAGTCTTGTCTGTCACTATCACCAAATGTTAAAAGTGAAGAATGATCTGAACAAATAAAAGCCTCCGCAAACGGCCAAAACCTCCATCTGGGTAGAATGTCATGCATTTGCAACGCTATAGTTCCGCTTTTCAGTTGTGTATGAAGGATGTTGGGTTTCTTTCACTTTATTGTAACCATCAACAATGTGACCCAAATTACCGGAAGTCCCCGAAGCCTCACTATTGTGCACTATTGTTACAACCTAAATAGCTGCGGGGCCGTCAACGTAACTTTAGTTCAGCTAAACCTGTCCTATAGTTTGCTTGTTCGAGGTGTACAGACGACATTTGGATGAACTCAAAAACGCCATTCTCCGATTCAAATGTGTTTATGGCGCCACCTAGTGCGTCGCCACAACGTGACGCCACTATTAGCTCGTAATTTTATTTGTATTCTATTTGAAACATGTGTCACACATGACGTCAACCAAAACTGTATCACCTGTAGGATATGCTAAAAACCTACCTCTGGGTAAAATAACATGGAAATCCGTCGCGTCGTTTTCCCGAACCTTGCTCCCAAATAAAGAAAACTTTATTTCATCCGTTGGCATAAAATGAAGTTGCATATGACTGCGAATGAAAAGTAGGTTTGCTGGATTTTTTTCGCAGGATTACACAAAAAGAATAAAGTATAGAATTTAACGAAACCCAGTGGAAGGATTTAATTTCGGGACATTCATTCTCCACATTTTACATTCAAAACATCAACAACAACAAAAAAGGAGACAAGCTCACCTAGTGCTTTGAATTCTTTGTTAAATTGAGCCTCCTCTGCAGAATGACGGGACAATTAGTAACGATTTAATCTAATTATCATTATACTGACACACACACACACACACACACACACACACACACACACACACTAGGGTTTGTCCCTTTCATCCATGAGACCTAATGACGGGGTTGTTCCGTCCTATTCACGAGTCTCCATCCGTCCATTCCTTTGTGAGAGCACTCGTGTTCACGGCCGCAAAACTCTCAGCAAAATGAGCTTCTGAAAAGCGAATGAATTGTTTCACCCAGAAGGGACGGCAGCTGGATGTGAAAGCGTTTGTGTTTCGTTTGGAAAAATTGGCTCGTGAAAGGCCAAGAGGAGCGACGGCTCATCACAGAACGAGATTTTAAGTTGGGATTAAACAATCGATGTCCTCATGGACGAAAGTCTGGTGAGAGAAATGATGCGATGCATGTTGTTATGTTCAGGATGCAAAAAACCTAACCCTAGATTTATGAGAATATCATCAATGTCAGATGCAAAATCCATGTTGGAAATGTACATAAGGCACAGGAGGCCCCTGCAGGCCTGCAGTAACGGCTCATATGCTAAATTCAGCTTAAAAAACATTTACTCACACATCAAAGCAGTGGTGTAGTCAGATGACAGTGCTCTGGGCTCCTCCATGGGAAGCAGTACGCTGGGGACCAATAGCAAGGTGGAGGGAAAAATGAAACGCAAACATATTCAATGCCCGCCCCCCCCCTTCCTCCACCGAATCCTCAAATATGGCACTCGGTCAGTACACATCTACGGTGCTCCTCTTAGCCCTCCAGCATCAGTTTTTTTTCTGAAAAAGAAAAAAGCCAAAGGGGAAGGAGGGCCTCGTGAGTGAATATCGGTGAGTATCAGATATCAAAAGTCAGCGATGGCAAAGCAAATGGTCCCATAATGGTATTTAATATCCTTTAATGTCTTGACGTTTGGTCAGGGCATTTATTCATTTCATGTCTTACAAACTCTAAATGTACCATAAAACAACAAATAGTCTGGTCAAGCACGTTTTCAAAACCCCTTAAGTCCTGCTCAACTGTTTTGTTCAGCTCGTTCTGAGTAACTACTATTGAAAAATGTGACGGAACCTGTTTATGATATGAACCAGTGGCAGCATTTATATGCTAAAGGATAAGGGGACGAGGATGGGGCCCTGAGGGACATCCCAGTGTTAAGGTTGACGAGGCATTAATCAGGGCTATTGAGAAAAGTCCTATTCG